>VWZS01000704.1:163450-310290 GCA_013397075.1 Rhabdornis inornatus
TTTTCAGTAATGATTACAGGAGATCTGCAGTTAAAATGTTTTACAGACTCTGAAGAGTAACATGTTTGGGAAAAACTCAGATCAAAAGTCTCAATTAGGTCGCAGCCTGGCAGGAAGCTTATGGTCACATTAAAATGGGAAAGTTATTTCATTTTTAGTGTATTTGTGTTTTCAGTAGCCAGTGTAGTAAGCTCAAGGCAAAAAGACACATGTTGGATCTCTCACCAAGGAAATCCTCCTGCTCTTAGGAATTTGTAATTAGGGGAGATGTGCACAATAACTGCAAGTGCTCAGTGTTTAGTGTGGATCCTTCTCGAGGAGAACTTTCTGAAACAGCAGCTGGAGGAGCTGATGAAATACTTTTTTTTTTTTCCTTTTCTGTCATAAACGTTGCCTGTGAATTATTACTGTCACCTTTTAAAACCACTCTATAAAAACTGTAGCTCTGTAGCTGAGGAGGGAGTGCCTGGATCTGCGTGGATCCACTCCGAGCATCAGCCTGGAAGGTCTCTAACAACAAACCTCAGAGCATCCACTCCAAACCCACCCCTCAGCTGATGGCTTCATTTAAAAAAACAACAAACCAAGGGCAAAACGAGCCGTGTGCAGGGCTGAGGTTTGCTGTGGGCTGGCAGTTTTGGAGCTGCTGGTGCCTGTTTTGGGGATGGGAGCAGGGTGGGGAGGGCAGCGAGGTCCCCGGCTCCGTGTGCCGCTGCACGGCGGCTGCAGGGGCAGGCCCTGGGAGAGATGAACAGCTCTGATTTGTTGTGATGAATGGAGCTCAGGGAGCTTGCTCCTGGAAGGCAAGAAATATATTTTATGCCATAACTGAATTGGATTCCTTTTTACCAATAAATTTTTGGATTGCGTTTAACAGCCAGATAAACGCGGAGCTTATTTTATTGCAGTTATGATTCTGGGTATCTGTATTACATGTATTTCTATTGAACTTTGCATTAAGCACAGTAGATCTTCTCTGTCAACAAATAAATTAAACTTGGAGCAAGGAGTGTTTTCTCGTATGTGTCATGGGGCAGTTTTTGCAGCATGTTTTTGTTTTCTTGTGACAGCAGCATCAAAATACAATACCTGTGAGGTTTGAGTATCCTAAAATACTCCTTAAAGGAAGATTTCCTGAGCTGTTGCCCATGGCAGAACCATTGTATTGGTGTAGATCTTTGCTGTAAGTATTACAGAAAAAAAAAATCAATTGGATTATGCAGGCAGTTTTACTTGTGCACAGAGATGGGCAGGATGATGGAGAAGGGGACAGTATTCTCTCATTCAATTCCCAAAGTGTTGGGGTTCAACCCTCCCCTTTTTAAACAACAGAAGTATTTTATACATCAAATTTAATTCATCCTATAGCTGCAGAATGTGCAGGAAGAAGGAAAATTAAAATAGAAAATCAGTCAGTGTTTAAGCAGCTTGTTATTTTTACTCTGCAAACATAATCTCTTTTTCAACTGGCTGATCCTTGCTCAAATTCTGATTGGATTTCCCTAACTTAGGAGTTCTCACCTTTTTCCATACCTCAAATGCCTTTACCTTACTGAGGTTTCTTATCCATGTGGGGGTAGATTCTCCTGGAAATTCCCAGCAAATTCCCAGCAAGGACAAGCTGGATTCAGCAGCACCAATGCTGCTCTCAGAGGCTGCACCTGCAGGTCTGACATCTCCTCCACTTTCATGGAATCTAAAATAATCCAGGCTCTTTGTGTTGCATAAAATGTGGCTTCACTTTTCTTTTTTGGCTTATTGATGAGTCTGAATTCCCTGTGAAATGTTTGATGAAGGGAGGGGGGTGGATGATTCAAGTCTGGTAGAAACAAGTGTGTGTAAGTTAGGGCTGTGAGGGGGAGCAAGCTGCTTTCCAAAACAGAGGAATCCCTGTTGGAATCTAAATTTTGTCTGAAACTGCTGCTTCTTTGGTGCTCTGAACATCTGTCACCTGTCTTAGTGACCAGGAATATGATTTGTGTGTGTCTGAGAAGTGTTTGAGGTTTGTCAGTGCCTGTTCTTATTGACTGCTAATTCTGAGAGTGACAAAAAATAGGTAATTAAAAAAAAACCAAACCAGGAAATTCACTCTCTTTTAGAGGATTCCTTCTCGCCTGTGGTTGCAGCAATGCTGTTAGAAGCAGCAGCAGAGTGGAAGATATTTATTTATCCATCAGCCAGGCTGCTGTGAGGCTCAGCACAACGTGCTCCCCTCCTTCCCCCTCCTGTGTGCCTGGTTTTGCACATGCTGGGCACAGGCATTCCCAACATGTGCATCACATCCAGGGAGCATCAGAGCTACTGTGTGGCTGAGCTACTGCACATCCCAGGCTCTGTCAGCACCCTGCCCTGGCCAGCACAAAGCAACTGTTTGCACAAGCTGATTTTTAAACCAAAGCAAGGCTGCCTGAAATCTTGAGGGTTGTTGCTGCTGCCACTGCCCCAAATCCCTTGGGAAGGGAGTTCTGGGCACTCTGCTCTTGGATCACTACCCTGAGGGGCTGCACAGAGCCCTTCAGCTGCACATTTTACCCTTCAGCTGGAAATTCAGCCCCTTCCCACTTCTACTTCACTGTATGTGGAGAGAAAAAAAAAAAAAGCTGCTCTGAAAGAGAAAAAAAGTGAGGCTCAGATCTCAGGGACATTTTAATAAGCATCTAACTTAAGTTGCAAGTGGTTTTAAGTCTGTGAAGCTGCTCTTATGCTTAATAATAAACATCTGTGTGTTTTTTTCTACCCGAAGATTTCAGACAAGCCAGTGTCTGAGGAGCTCACGGCTCAGCATAGATGATTTAAAGCTTGGGTCAGTATTAATGCACAGAACACTTGGGGAAGCAAAACCAGAAAACATCCAAGGAAATAGAGTGTTTCAAGGATGACATTAACAGTTCTGAGCAGGATATGTATCTGTGCTTGCATATTCTATTCAAGTGTTTAAAAAAAAAATCAGTTCAGACATGGCAAATCCAGAATTTAAGTGTATTTTGTGCTAATTCTTTCAAAAGAAGCCTACATTCCAGCATGTCTTCATTCAGTAATTTAATTGGGATGTAGGTCTTTGAGCCAGTGGCTGATTAGAAGACATGACCTGCTTGAGAGATCAAGAAGGTAAATTGATAAATGTTGTAGCAAAGGTTAGTAATGTGTGAGAGAGTAGAAGCTGCTCTGGGCTTTGAATCACTGATCAAGGTCAGCTGCAGTTCATTAAAACCTTTAGAGATTTAGATTTGCTGTAAATATACCCACATACCATAGTTTATCTTGTAAATCCTGCATATTGTTGGTTAGAAAGATTGCACATTATAGCAAAGGTTTTATGGTAGCACATTTACACTGAGGTGCAGAGCCAAAGTTCAAATATTTCAGTTAGAAAAGCAGAATGGACACGGGCGATGAGACTCAGACTTCACACCCCCAAACTTTGTATTTAATCTTTTAAGGCACCCCTGGGTTTGTGCCCATGCTGTCCTTTAGGTTAAACAGTTTTTCCTTCCCTGGAGTGTCTGTGGAGCAGGGCTCTGTGCTTGTGCTGGCTCCCAGCTGCAATGGGAAGGAGCCCTGCTGCTCCCATCCTTATCAGAGCCAGGCTCTCTGTTCCCCTCAGCAGGCTGCTCTGGATCTCTTTCAAGTTTCCAGCTGGAACAGGAGTTTTGGTACATGTGTTTGAGGTGACATCTCACTGCTGGGTTGAGCAGGACAATATTCCTGTGCCAGCCACTGTCCCATCACCGTCCTTGGGCTCCCCCCCAGCCCCTTCAGCCCTGCATTCCTGACCTCTCACTCTCTGCTAATTCATCTTTTAATTATTATAGTCCTCAGGAACTTCATTCTCTTCTGGATGGTCCATCCTTATTGTTGTTGTCCAGGTTTCTTCCTTCTGTTTCCAGAAGCAGGACATTTGGAGGCTTTGGCCAGCATGGCCTGTTGGTCTGTTCCAGTTTATCCTGACTTTGCTAGGACTCGTTTGGATGCTGTCACCTGTTTGGTGTCACCCTCCTGCTCTCTGCCTCCATCACCCTCATTTCATTCCAGCCACTCATTTCTCAGTTGAAGAACATTTGTGCTGCTCCCATATTTCTGGTACTCTGCTGCTGTCCCTCACAGTTTGGTGCTGTACTGCTCTGGTGACCTTCCAGCACCATGTGATTCCAGGGAATTCAGACACACCTCGGCTGCACCTCCAGTCCCACTGGACCAGGAGCACTGGGAACACTCCTGGGGCAGAGCCCACGTGCTGGTTGCAGCAGCACTTGGGCATTTCTCTGCCCTTTCCTCAGCCCACAGTTGTTTCTCAGTCCCAAGGCAGTCACAGCTGTGTCAGTGCCACTGTGTCCCTCGTGTCTCATCATGTGGTGCCACCCAAACACCAGTTTTCCATCATCCCACAGTCTGATTTCATGAAGCAAATGCCACATGGTTTTTTTGTGCACTTCACATGGTTGTATAGCTGGGGGAAGTGCATTTGCAGGTACCCTGGGAAGAGCAGAGAAATGTTCTTTACAACTTGACCAAATACCTCTCCATGAGCTTTTTCCTGGCTCAAATCCGTTGCCATGAGGTTAAAGTGATGTTAAATCTACTAAAAAAAAAAGTGCCTAACAGAAATACTTTGAAAGTACTTTTCTTGAAGCATAACTGTGAATCACTTTGAGCTTAATGGTTTTTAAAAAAATCTAGAACAAAAGAGTTTTTTCCCTACAACAGCTGTGCACTTTTATTAAAAATTTAAAGAAATCTTATGTGTCTAATCCTTTGAGCGGATGTGTAATTACTTGGCTTGGGCTCTTACACATGGATAACCTAGCTGTACTGTGAGACAAGATTCTTATGTTTAATTTAAAGAATCATGGGTGTGCTTTGGAGATTATCAACACCAAGCCTCATAAAGGAACACAAACCCAGAACAACTATTCTACATTATCATTTGTTATACAGATGTTCCAAACCATCTGACGAGCAGATAGTGCAGTTTGCAATAGATTAGCAAATGATGGCAGAGTGTGGAGAATAAAAAATGGGGGAAAATGGCTTTTTGGGGATGTTTTCACTTGTACAACGTTTAGATTTTCCCCCTGTGGTTGGGTATTTGCGTTTAATATGCGTTTGCTTTAGGTGAACCTGTTGCTTTTATAATCAGTTATTCAAAGTGAATTATCACCTCCTTTGAGTGGTTATTTGATAAAAAAGCCCCATCAGCAACATTCTGGGGCTTGAACAAGCTGAGTCTGACCTGGGTGTAAATGCATGTGCATTAAAATGAGTTTTATATCTATCTGTCACATGTAACTGCCACAAGTTAGATGCTTTAAAAATTCATGTCTCTTAAAGGTCCAAGAGAAGGATCATCCATAAGCAGTTAAAGCCCAGCTCATTTTGCTTTAGGTTGTTTTATCAGGATATCTGTGTTAGGTACTTCTATCAGAATATGATTCATTATTTAAAATGGTGAAGAATTAACCCACATCTGAAATGAATTAGAAAATCTCTTGCAGTCAAGTTTGAGGTATCAGTCAAAATCACCCCTAATGTGAGCAGGTACAACTCCATTGAAGTCAAGTCTGCTTACAATCAAGCTGATTTTAGCCAAGGGACATTTTTTCCTTATTTTCTTCCTTTTTCTTCCCTTTTCCCCTCCCACCCTTAGTAATCTCCTTCATATTAGTTGCATTTTTTTTCTATTACATTTGGTCGTAGTCACTTGAGGAGGACAAACACATATCACAGAATTTTCATCCCTGGAAATCATGTGTGCACATTATTTTCAAAATCTGTATTACAAAGTCTTTTATCCTTTTATTAGTTTAGTACTTAAGCCCTAGACATAAGAAAGAAGCCTATCAGTGAAAATCAATTGAAATGCAGTTAGGTACAGATCTGATGTACTGGGCAAGGAGGCTTAGACACGGCACAATAAAATCAATTAAAGCCTTTCCAGCCCCACAGAGCTTTACCCATCCAATCACTTTTCACACATTCCCTCCATTAGTTTTGCAAGAGTTGTTTTTCTTTTTTTTTAATCTGAATTATGATGAATGAGACCCTTGTTATGAATATATAGATGGGTCATTACCCTATGAAACCCAGACTGTGCTGGTGCTTAGTGATTAAGGCTTTCTGCTGCTACTGTCAATAAAGTTCAAATCCCTCTGCCTCAATCTATGATAGGGAAGCTGCAACCATTGTTGTCTAATTCACTTAACAATGTTTTAATTGTGATTTGGGTTTGTTTGGCACAATAATTTACATAAACCCTTTTGTATTTGTGAATAATTTGGATTAGTCATCAAGCTTAAGGAATGTAACAGATCAAGTAAACAAAAGGGAAATAATAATATATATTAAAAAAAAAAACCCAGACAGATGTGAAGAGCAGATTAACAACTAGTTGTGTACAATGCCAAAAAATGAAATATTTTGGATTGAGAAGTTAAATATGTACAAAGTGCAGGTTGGATCTCGGGGCAGAGGTGGAACACCTTACTCCCAGGGCTCTTTCTCCCTTCTGAGCGTGGATGGCTTAGCCAAATTTGAATGTAAACCTTCAAAATCAGCCAAGCCAGTGACAAGTGGCCAGACTGCTCTGGTATATGAATGTTTATGCAAATGAAGATGCAATAAAACAAGGCTCCTTCAAAAATCTGCCCCAGTAAATTAGCGGAAAATGCACCGCCATAAACAGCTGTTGCATTTTAATCAAGCATCTGTAGAGTATATTTTGCTTTGTGTTACAAACAAAACAAAACAAAAAACACCCAGATTGCAGCAACCTCATTTTATATTCAGAAATTAACCCGTTCTGCTCTGCTCCAGAACAGGAATTCCCAGGTCACAGCTTTGATGCACCCAGGGGGCAGAAGGATGTTGAACTCACTGACTTTTAGGTTACCTGGTTTAATTTAAAAAAAAACCAAAACGTTTCTGACTGGAAGAATAATTACAATTTTTCCCTGTCTGTAATTTTTAGGAGGTTTTTGTCATGTGATCTCATAGTTTGAAACACAATTTCTGCTGAAACTGCTCCAAATAGGTTTCAAGTGTTTCTCTTCTGCACTCCTGGCTTCGCACAAATTCGAATTAATCTTGCAAAACAATTCAGCTGTCAGTGCTGGTTAGAAAACATCCTTTTTATGAACCTGATAGGAAATGGTGCA
This sequence comes from Rhabdornis inornatus, assembly GCA_013397075.1. Lineage (NCBI taxonomy): Eukaryota > Metazoa > Chordata > Aves > Passeriformes > Rhabdornithidae > Rhabdornis > Rhabdornis inornatus. The sequence goes on from VWZS01000704.1 coordinate 170,602, forward strand.
TCTTGGTTTCCAAAGAGTTAATAAACACCCCGAGCCGTGCTGATCTTGTAGCTTTAGCGAGCCTTAATCTGTAAGCTTGATTACCTCCTAACCCTCAGTCGCCTGCCTCCCTCCTAACACAGCGGGAGTTTTACGGCAGCATTAGTGGCATTTTGCCCAGCTTTGGCTTTAGGGAAATCATTCAGTGAGAAAGAAAAGCAGAAGGACTGGATCTGTCTACTGCTGAGAGGTCATTAACACACGGCCTGGCCAGGCTGGCAGTGCCACTGCCACCCAACAGGTACCACCACTGTCCCCCTGGGTGTGAGCATCCCACAGATCCCACCCCAAAAACTGCATCCAGGAGAGCGTTGTTGGCCTTAAATCATCTCCATGGGCATCCCTGTGTGTGTGTCTTGGTCCTTCTAAGAGCAATATTCCTCCAGATTTATGTGCTCCGGGCTCTTTGTGCACACCAAGGCAGACAGGAATATTTAGTGGGGTTTGCTCTCACTCCAGGAAAAACTCACAAATGGGAATAACTCTTCCCCGTGGCACAGGCTGGATGTCCTTTATTTATAATGCTGGCCAAAATGAGGAGCTGCTTTCTGCTGCTCTACTCCTGAGGAGTTCTCCCTCCACAAGGAGTGGGGTTGTGACTTTTTGGTTTCAGCACTGCTGTGCAGTGAGTTTGGTGACAGAAATGTCTGGTCTGTGGTGTTAGATGCAAATGGGAGCTTTCCAGAAGTGACTCAGTTTCTATCTGATCACCAAAATGTGAGATCTAAAACCTGACAGGGGTTTTGTATATCCAGCAAGTAATTTTGTCACCATCCTAACTAAAACTTGTTGCATCGCTTTTAAACCCGGGTGTTTGTTAAAGGGACAAATGTGTGAGACTGGTCTGAAATTAAACCACAAAGACCCCAGCTCTTGTCTGAGATCTGTCCTGGGCAGAGCCCTGTGTCTCTGCTCCTTGGGGGCACCAGTGGCCACCTTGGCAGTGAGAGAAGGCACATTTAGAGCCCCTCACTTACCTGAAATGTGTCCCTATCACTGCTGCAACTGTGTCCCCCCATGCTTTGTTGTTCTCAGTGGAAATTCAGCCTTAAACCCCTCAGGTGCTCTCTGACAGATTGAGGAAGAACTTCCCAAGTAGTTGGTGAAGGACACACCTCATCATCCTCACCTCCCTGGTGACAGAGCATCTGCCTGTGGGCTTTAGCTGGCTTGTTTGCTGTGTTTATTTAATAAAAGTTCAGCCTTTGTAGCTGATTTGAAACAGTGGGCATGTGTTTATCCTCATTTCAGTGTGCTGTCAGCAAGTATTTCCTTAAAAATATCCTTATTTGACCATTCCCTCCTCTGCCATCATCTGCAGACATCTCCTGTTATGCAGTGAGGTTGAGAGCAGTGGCCAAAAGGTGCTGAGGGAACAATCCTGAAAATATATTAATACCTATTTCTCCTTGAAATGTTGTCTTTGTCTAATAATACTTCACAGAAAGTGTTGATGCTCCCCACTGTCAAACCCACCCCTGGATTGTGCTGCTCCTGTGCTTCTCCTCAGCAAATCTGTATTTTCCATGAACTTGAAGGAAGTTTTCTCCTCTCAGCCCGTGGTGCAAGAGCAGCAAAGTGTCCCTGTCTGGGGAGAGGATGAGGATGGAGAACTTCTCTACTTGATGTAGAAATAAATGCTGTTGTTAAGTTCACAGCTGGGGTGGCTGCATTTCCTTTACATTCTTAGAAAGTAGTTGTGTGTGTATAAATTAAGCTTTGAAGCTGTTGCTTTTTGTTCCACTTTTAACCTCTTTGACAGATTAAAAGATATCCCAATATTCCAGGGTATTCCAGGTCAGTGTAGAGAATCAAATCAAATGAAAGGATGATACCACTGTTGATGGCAGAAACTGTATTGCAGGTGACTCTGAATATCCACAGTGACCTGTCCCTGCTTCACAGCTGTAAATAAATTTTGGTAGCTGGGCTCTGTGTTTCTGTACATATTTCCTATAACAACCCACAGAAGTGATCCATTTAGTGTCCTGGGCGTAGCAATTCCCAGCAATATAACATAAATCCTATGGGAAATAGAGAAATTATATTTTCCTTAATGTCCTTCCAAGGACCAGACACACAATGCAGTGAGCTGGGTTGGTTTAAAAGGGTTTTTTCAAAGATTTCTTGTTTTTTTAAAGAGGGGCTGCTTTAAAGTTTTGACTTCCAGCTACTGATAGCTAAGAATAAATACAGACTGTTTGCATATAAATTGCATTTGAGTTTAAAATCTTTTGATATCAGCCTGCAGTTTTGCACTGTTGTACAATGCTTGCCAGCATTTAATATCCTCTGTCTCTTCAGTGACCAAGCCGTGACCTTTCAAAATAAAAGTTGCAGATCGGAAGTAACTGGCTGAGAATTAGTGCTTGGTATATTCCAGTTTACATAGAAATGTCCTCAGTTAAAATATGGTTCATTCATCGGTCAAACCGTCCTTACTTCCTTTAATTGAATTAAGATGGACAAATGAGAGATGTGTGCAAGGCAGAAAGAATTCTTCTGCAAAATCACTGTTATCCTTTCCATAGTGTAAAACGAATCAATTAGAAACGTGGCAAAGCATCTTTTACACAGGCACAACTTGGGAGCAAGGGAATATTTCCTAAAAGTGGAAATTTAAATGGAAAATAGGGGGATGTAAATTCGATTTTGCAATCACACAGTAATCTGATTTTTCTTTTTGGAGAAAGACAGATGACTGTTGCTTGACCATATTTTATAGGTTGTTACATCTCCTAGAATCACTTTTATAACTTGTTCCTTTAGGAACACATTCATGGAGCCTTTGCCTCATCAAATTGTAGCAGCAGTAATAATTAAACAAAATTATTTTAACTGTTCACTGTTAAATGCAAGATTTTGCATGTTAGTTGATAAGACTTGGAGAAAATCTTACATTTTGCATTTCCTGATCAGCTGGTTCTCAGGAATCCACAGTTTTCCAGGGTGTGTGGGTTTTGTGCTCTTAGTGGCCTTTGCAGGATTTCACAGTCCCTTGACAAATTGGTGGAGGTGATCAGAAGATTTCCAGCTCGGAAATGTTTAAATCTGTCTGATATTTTTTGATTGGTGGTTCTCCTTTGTTTTCCCTCTGTGTTTCCATCTGAGCCATTGCCAGGGGCTGGCAGAGCGAGGGGTGGGGTTGGAGGCTCCAAAAAGGAGCCCTTGTACCCTACATCGTTTATAATTTGAAATAATTCACATAAATTAAGAAAGGCTGTATTTGCCATTGCAGTATCTTCAGTAAAAGAGGTAAATTTCAGTCACAAAAGCTCATATTCTGGTGCAAAATGTGGCTGTATATAGTGTAAATTTTAACTGTCACTCTCTCATTCTAATCTGGATTGAAATTTAATTTGCAGTAAACTTAGAAAAAATATTTCATTAAAAAAAAAAAGGATTTTTAAAGAGATGGGTACAATTTTAGAGTCTGTCCTTTTGTCCTATTTTCATACAAAACATTCCAATAGGTTTTGGCTTTTTTGAAAGTTTGTTTTGGTTAACTTGTGGACAGCATGGAAAACAAGAGTTTTCACAGTGCCCCACAGCCAGGGATTTTCAAAAACCTTTATTTTCATCACGAGCCACATGGTTTTTCACTTGGAAGCTTTTAGAAAACAGGCTGTTCTGCTTGATCTATGGTGCAGGAGATTTTCATGGGTTTTTTTGTATTTGAAGGAGTACCTTGGAAGGTAAAAAAAATCCAGCTGTGCTGTGATGTTAAAGGCAAACCTTATCGTTAATTTGGGTCTATTTCCTTTTTGGAAACTTCTTGCTTGTCCCACAAAAATTGAGAAAAAGGAGAAAACCAGCACAAATGACACGAGCACCACAAGAAGCTCTGAGCACATTAACACCAGCTTTGGAGTTATTTATTGATGGGTTTGCCCACTGGCGGTGTAAAATGTGTGTCAGTTGTCATCACCAGTAACAATTTCAGCACATTGTGTTCCTTTTTTATTTACACCAGTGGCAACACGCTTATAAACACCGTCACCAGGGGTGGGTCAGGAGGTCAGAGCTCAGGGTTAAGAATGGAAAGGGTCATCAGCTATTAACCTAAGTTTAGCAGCAAATACTGCAGCCCTGGACGTGCCGGGGCCTCGGCACCTTCCAGACTCAGGAAAACTTCTGGATCTCAAAGAATTCGGCTGTAAAAGATTTTTTTAGAGTTTGAATTTTTGGGGTTTATGGGAGGGTAAAGTCTCGTGAATTTTGTAGTTATCTATGTATGGTTTTATAGGCTTCCTGATCTTTAAAAAGAAGAAAATTACTCATTTAGGGCTTAACTCTGTTTGGAGGAAGGGAGAGTGTTGCATTGGCTTTGGCAGGACAGAGTCACACTAATCCAACACATCACAGAACAAAAATGATCATCAGCAGCAGTGATTGAAACCTGAACTCAGAACTGATGAGGTGGAGGCTTGTTATAAAACAAAAAAAATGAAGTTTTCCACTTCTGCCAGTTTTTTAAGGAATGTGCAAGCCCAGAAGAGCCTGAGTCGAGGGTTTGCAGCGGTGATGAGTAGTTTGGGGCGAGCAGCCCGGCACGTTGAAGGGACCTGCCTTTGAGAAAGTGCAGCCCTCCAAAAACACTTCCCCTGAAGGTGTTTCCAAACGAGCTCTGAGAGGGAAAACACGGGAGTGCTGCCCAAAATATCCCGGGGATGGCTGTTCCTGCCTTGTTTGTTCAGAGCTCTCCCGCTGCACCGCCACGCTCCAGGGCAGCGCAGAATCCCCCGAGGATCTCTCACCTCCTTGGCTTTTATAGATGCTGCTGCTTTTAATGCTCCAAAGGCCAAGTCGTTTTTTTTTTTTTATTGTATACTTTGTATACTGTGTTTTCTGGAATCGTTAAGAGGCTTAAAAATTCATGCCAAGGAGTGCAAGGCTTCCCCTCTTTCCACACACAGCGATGAAATCCATCAGCGCTGGTAAAAGAGACAAAACTGTTCCCATTAACGTTCCCTGTATTTACGAGTTATACTGTGTTTGGAATCGTGTTCAGCCCTCAACATCCCTTCAGCAGGGCCACTCTGAGAGTGGATGTACCTGTTTGAAATTCCCTCTGTTCCCATCTTTTCCGTGCGTTTGACACAGCAGGGTTTTCCTGGGAGCTCTCCTCCTCAGTCTCTGCTGCAGCACGAAAACCCTGTTTAGAAACCTTTAAAGAAAGCTGAAAATTCACAGTTGCAGTTAAACACGAGCTCAGTGTTTCCAAAGGTACCTCGTGGGTTTGAATACACAGATCTAATGAATTTTAATGGGAATAAGCTTTGAATTATGTAAAATATAGTGAGATGTTCAGCTTGAACCAAACAAAAATAATCTTTTAAAGTAACATTTTAATACACAGTTTATCTGACATAGATAATTTATACAAGTTTCTTCCAACTCCAAGTCTGTTCCAGGAAGCAGCACTTCTGCCAAAAAGCTTTTCTTTTCCATACAGAATAAGGGTTTTTCTGGATTGTGCAGACAAAGTTGTCCAAAGCTGCCTTTACATTTTCCCAGCCCTGTTGTTCGGATGGTCAGAATTTGGTTTGTAAATAAAACTTGCAGTTTGCCTCCACAGAGCCTTTGCTCATCCATGAAAACGGGTGGAGTGTGGTAGTCCTAAAAGAAGGATTTAATTCCTTGGCCAATACGTGCAAGGTAGCACTTATTGAGAGCAGGGGCTGCATTATTTATAGACATTATATTTGCATAATACATGAAAGTAAAATTTTTTTTTTTTTTTTGCCTTTTTTGTTCTGCGAGGAGTGCTCAAAGTCCAACTTTTCCCCACAAAACGAGCGATTTCCCTGCCCCGGTGAAGCAGAGCAGGGCAGCCCCGGGCTCGGTGTTTGGTGGAATTTCTCCCTGGTTACTCACAGGATTGGATGGAAATCTTTGCAGTGTTCTCAGTGTGTGTAACCTGTGGGGGAGTTACAAAAGGCTGGGTTGTGTAACAGGCCTACGTGTCTGGATTGCTGCAATCTGTGCACACCAATGGTGTTACTATTAATTTTCTGAATCAAATCCTGTGCGAGGGGCCAGATGGCTTGGGAGCATCTTGTCATCCCGACTGCTGCAAACACATCCAGCCAGGAAAAAAAGAAGATTGAACTGTGATTTCACAGATTTTGCATTAGTTAATCTGGGATAGAGAGGCTTCAAAGATCCCATCAGTTAATTCTCTCAGCACTTGTGGAAATTTCTGGCACATTGTGCTAAAGCTGGTTTGAAATCCAAGCGGAGAATCAGTGCCTTAAAGAAGATGATCTCCTGCATGTGCCCAAATTAAAAAAGAAAAGATAAAATAACCCCTCCCTTGTGTGGATTTGGGCTGAAGCTGATGTTTGAGAAAACACTTTGAATACTTTCAATATTACCCAAAGTAGTTGCTCAAACTGTTGGGATCTGTAATCGGTTTCATTCCAAATGCTTGCACAAAGTGTTTGCTAAATTCAAATTTTTCCAATTGTACAAATTCTGAAGGATTTTTTTTCCCGTTTGGCTGGCTGTAATGCCACTTTCACCTTTGCAAACAGACCTGCTAAATAATAATCACTTGCAATCTGTGAATTTCCCTCCCCTTATCAATTATTAAGTATCATAAACCTTCTGTTTGGATAATCTTGGCACCACTTTAAGCGTTAACAGTAAATTTATTTTTAATTAAATCTGTGCATTGAGAATAAAATGAGGCTCTTCTGCATACTAAACAGAACACATATGCCACCTCTACTTATTATCAAAAAATCTGATAATGCTTATGAAAGTTGTAAGGGCTGGCTGGAGTTCATTGTCTGTGTCCCATTTAACTTCAGCAGTATTGGCTGGTGAGGTGCCAGCCAAGGTGAGTGGCTGCTGTTGCTTCAGAAGGGTTTGTTGAGAAAATTCATTTTTTACAGAGTATTTCTTTAATGGAATTCCAAACTTTTGTTTCAGCATAGCTACAGGTGATGGGGAAACATGGATGCACTCAGAGCAGTGCTTTGGGACATGGAAAAGGTGGTTTCCCTTCTCAGATGCATTTGAGCTGAAAGTTTAAAATTATTAGAGTAGAACTTTGTGATATTATTACTATTATTATTATTATTATTATTATTATTATTATTTAGCTGCAGTTTTTCAAGAACTTCAGTGAAGATCCATCAGCTTGCAGTTCCACACGAGGAAAACCAAGTCTAGAAAAACCAGTCCAGGATGTTTTGACAGCTCAGCTCAGGAAACTTTCTGCTACCAAATAAGATGTGGCCAAGTGAAAATGTCTTCCCACGTGTGTTTCCATGAACCTTTTTGCTCATAGGAGCTGCATCTGAGATGGAAATGCCTCTCCACGTGTGTTTTTGTTAAACTTTGGAGTGTCTGAAGCCGCCGAGCGCTTTGCCGGGGACAGGAAGGCTCGGGCCAGCGCTGTGAATCTCATCATTTATTTTTCCTGAGCTCTGCTCCCAGCTCGGGGCTGGGGGAGGGATTTTAGCCCAGAGGGAAACACCGGGGCAGCACTGGGCACCCATTGTGCTGCAGCCCGGGCCGGGGCGCGTGAAGCTGTTTGCATAACGCGCTGCCTCCGCCAGGGTCAGCCCCAGTCTGCGGCCGCCAGAAATGAAAAACATGCCCCAACCGGGCCCAGAGCGGGGTCAACAGCTGGCAGAGGATATGGCAATCATTTATATAAATATGCTTTCTCAAGCCCGCAAAAACAAAAAAACCCAAAGCCAACAGCTGGGAAGGGTTGGAAGTAGCCCCAAGGCTGGTTAGTTCCCTTCCAGATGGGGAGGTTAGACCGGGGGTAGCCAGGCTGCTCCACGTAGACTTCCGATTCGCATTAGGAATAAAAAGAGTGGAGGGAAGGAAAAAGGAAGAAAAGCTACAAGCATGACTGCTCTGTTTTTCACCTAACTTAATCAAATAAGTGAAGAGTTTCCGAGACGGAAGGCTTGCATTTATTGGTATTCACGCTGGGTTTTCTGTGTTTATCACGGTGTCTGATACACTCCTTAACTCTTTCAAAGGGGAGCAGATATATTCCAGGGAATAGTTTATATGTAATGTCATGGTCATTTGTAGACAGATTGAAGAATCATGTGAAGATTTATGCTCTGTTCATGTTTTCTGAGTGTTCATATCATCAGATTCAACAGAAGGAGAGACAAAAGAAATTGCTGGTCATGGCTTTGAGTTCTAAATCACAGATACAGTTTGTTCTTCCTACAATTTGCTTTTACCTGTACCCATCCTCTTAGCATGTTTTGATCTGCCCAGTCAAAGCCTTCATCTGTCCAGAAACTTGGGCATTGAATGTTCTTTCCTTCAGCATCGTTGCCATCCACATGGTGATGTCAAGGAAGGCCTTCCACAGTTGCTGCTGCTGTGTTTTGTGCTCATTAATTTTGCATTCTGACTTTAGTTTCCTGCCCTCCTGACCAGTGGTGCCGGTTCTTTGATGCTCATGATGTCATTACTTGAGCATCCAAGCTACAAACTGGCATTTCACTGCTCCTTCATTCCTGGGGAGAGGATTTCTGTGCTGTCTGCTGCATGTGCAGATCCATAAAATCCCTCATGTGTGACTAAAGCTCTATTTCCCATGTATAGTTGTCCCTGAGCCTGTCAGGGTTTGGAAACCAACTTGGGGTCACACAAATTCATCTTTTGGTTTTGTAAATAGTTATTTGCAGAGAAGTTTAAAGAGCTCTCAATAGGTGGAGAGCATTGAGCTGTTCTGACTGTGAAATCACAGTTGCAGGGGAGAGAAGAATTTCCAACCTCTGAACATTCAGACTATTTACAGTGGGAAATAAGAAGTAAAGCTTGTGTTGGCTGTGTGTATGTATCCATGTGGGTGATATGAATCTCCTGAATTTGATCTTATCTCTTTTCCTCTTGGAAAAGAGCAGTAAACCAGGGTAATTTAAAACTACCTGAGCACATCCTTCCACCTTACTGCTGGGCCCTGAAGTCATAACCTCCTGACCTCAGGGTTATGGGTCTAGTGCTTTTTATCCACCCTGATTTCCCAGTATCTGCCCACTTCCTCCTGACATTGGAGCCTTGTTATATAAGGAAATTGGAAACACCGAGCAGCCTGTGCAGCAATCTCCTCTGGAGATAAGGGCACTGGTGCAAGAGGGCTGGTTTTAAATAGAAATGAGCACCCAGGGTATGGGGGAAGCTGGATAGGTTTTGCAGTGCCAGTTAGGAATGCATTTACTCAAGAAATTACTATATATTTTTACACAGATATAGTCCTTTGACTTTTTTTAAAGTGAAAAACATACATTGAGACTTCTACAGCTTAAAAGAATGCACATAAAAATCAGAATATAAAAATCAGTATAGTTTGGAGAGCTTCTAATTCCATAAAAGATTGGCAGGAGGATTAATATAAGTATTAATAAGCTGCTTGATTTCTTTTGTGGTTGCTTTCTCTATTTTTTCTCTTAACTCTTGTCTTTCTGGAGTGGGATTTGGAAGATGAGGTGTCAGGGGTGATGTCCCAGGTGGGTGGTTGAGCTGAGCTCAGGTACAAGGCCATGAGTTCTGTGGAAAGATTCAGCCTTGGAGGGGAAAAGAGAACAGGGTTCCATCAAAGCCAAGCAGAGTTGTTTCTTCTAGAGATTTTTGGTAGACCTCTGTCGTGACAGAGTTAATTTTCTCAAGTGCCAACTCATTTAGTTTTGTGAAACAGAGCTCAGCAGTGAGAGTGTGGAGTCTGAATGGGACAAGAAGTTCAAAGCAGTAGAAGGTGATGGTGTGTCAAGTTAAAAACAGAGGCATGTGTTGTGTGAAACCCAAAATTGCTGATTAAGACATCTGCAGTAAAGGCTCTCTGTTTGCAAAATAATTCAGATGGACAACAAAAATTAAGGTATATATGTAAGACACTGTCTGAGGGTGGCAATTTTACTCCTGGAAACTCTCAGAAGTAACAATGCTTGGACCAACTGTGAGAAAATGATTGTAAATTTGTTTCTTTGCACTGTTTGATACAAGCAGAAGGCAAAGTGAGAGCAAATTTAAAGTATTTCAAGTATATTCTATGAAGTGACTGGTAGGAAGTGTCCAGGACTGGTGACATCCATGGGATGTGCTTGAATAATTTCAAATCCAGAATCCAGATCAAATCAACTTCTCTTCCAGGGCACACAATGCATCTTGGAAAACCTAAGCAAGTCTGATTGTTTCTCCCTGTAACAAACGTGGTGCTGGGAGCAGGGAGAGCAGGGAAATGTTCCTTGAGGCTGAGCCAAGGGAAATGCAGAGCTGGGCTGAGAACTTCCATGGCAAAAATCTGCAGCTTCTCCACGAGGAACAGCCACCACCTGCAACAACAGGACTCCATGGGAATGGCTGAGCCCCACCATTCCTTTGGAAGAGAATTTCAGGACAGTTTTAGCCTTGGTGGTAACAAATAAACAAATTCCAGTTCCTGGGAGATGGGGCGGGTTGGGATAGTCCCTAAATATCCCAGAGACAGGAGAGGCACAAGAATATCCCAAATGAATATCCAGGATTGTCCCAAATGCAGAAGTGTACTAAACAAAATTATATCAGGCAGCAAGAGCTTTCCTTAGACACTGTAGTCATTAAATAGTGCATTTATTGTCTGTTAATTAATATCTCTGGTTCTTGGAGCACAATTCTGAAGCACATAAGATGGATTAAGGCAGGTAAAATTTAACTTATGTACTGGCAGTTTAAAACATATTGTTGATTTAATCTCATTGAACTGCTCAACTGATCCATAGTACTGAGCAAAACTTGACCAGGAAGGACCAAAGAAGAAGAAAAGAATGAAAAATAAACTATACAGTAGCAGACATGCCCAAAGCTTCGTGGAATGAGTAAATAAGAAGATTTCATAAAATGAAACAGTAATTCCTTTCCAGAAGATTAACCAAATGGAAATGTTCAACATACAGGACTGGTTAATTAATACTCAGGTCCATCAGTTCCCTGTAGGATTTTCCATTTAAGAAAGTCTCTCTTCTTAAAACAGAGCAGGTAAAATGATTGAAGTTGCACTACTGTGGCTTAATTATTTTAAGTCACTCTCAGGTTTATGTAGTACTAACCTAACCTCTGGTGTCAGTGTTCTCCTTTTCCTTGCCTTTAGGATAAATTTCCTCTTCCTAATGTTACCTTGATTGTAGAATTTGTGTTAAATATTATCATATTCATATAGAAACTCCTGTTTCTCTAAATGTAGTGTCAGAAGAATTAGTGCTTTGCCGTGTGCATATATATAATGTTGGCCCAGTTTTTTATTATTTGGTGTTAACTTGTTCCTTACAGGTCTCCTATAAATGTAACTTCATTCCTTAATTAGTCTTTAGCACTTCCCTGGATGAAATTTACACTGTGAATATTTTTCTTTAGTAGTCATCTTTGGGTTTGAAGCAGGAAAACCAGTGAAAATAATAACTTGAGAGTAGCTTAAAGTCATTTCCTTCCTTTTCCTTGACACTTCAAATGCACACCTGCACTGGAGCCCCCTGGCAAAGGGGAGCTTTCTGTGGTGGCCCAGTGGACCTTGGTGGTGGCCCACTGGTGGCTGCAGGACTAGAAGTGCCTTTAAGGGCAGTGTGAGTTGTATTGGCAAAGTTTAAATCTTCAGCTGTTTACCACCCCCCAAAAACACCAAAAAATTCTTAAGGGTTTGGTTGGGTTGGTGATAAGAAAAATCCTTTTAACCACACTGTGTTTGTCCAAAAGATGTAGAATTTGGATTCAGGAGTCATTTTAACTGAAAATTTAACTTTATTTAAAAAGTAGCAGAGTGAGACCAAAAGAAAGGATTCATGGTGCTAAGCAGAAAGTGTAAAAGAAAAAATTGCCCCCCTCAAATGGAATATTTCTTTATTCCTTCTCTTTCCTCCAGTAGGAAGCAGGAAAACCTTTGTTATCAAACTGCTCTGGCTTTGTGAGACAGTTCCTACCTATGGTTTAACAGGCACTGAGCAAATTATTTCTTATTTAATCTCTCCCCTACCAGCAGTGCTCGTTCCAACTGCAGTGTCCCTTTTCTGCCACCTAAAGGAAGGAGTAGTGCCCCATGGGTTCTTCTCAAAAAGCAAAAACTGTTTTCATCACTCAGACCAACTTTTTCTCCCTAATTCCTGATAGTGTGGTCTCATAATGTGGTGAAGAGAGGAACAGGACACTGACAAAATTCATCATAAACTGCCATTTAAACCCCAGCATTTTAACACAGATGTCACATATAAGAAATTTGGAAGGAATTTTTTTTTTTTATCATGGTTGTCCAGCATATAGGCCCCAGTCCAGGAGAGCACTTAGGTCCATGCTTAACTTCAAACATGAGAGAGCTGAAGTCAAGTATGTGCTTAAGTGTTTCCTTTGCATTTGCTGCCAGCACCAGGATGGGGGTTTGGGTCCTACGGTAGCAGGTGAGTCATTCCATAAATCTCTCCATATTATGAAGTGATTGCATGACAGCTTTTCAACTCCAAATAACCATTCCTGGCTTTTTTGGCACCAGATGAATTAAACTCTCACTGTTCCTACATGGGTTTGTAGTGTCTGTGTTTAAAAATGTGTAATTTCACCTTCTGGCTGTGCCAGTTCTCAGATTTTTTGAGGTTGTTTCTGTGTGGGAATTCAGAGCAAGAACTCAAAGCTCCATCCCTGAGATAAGAGGTCAGGCAACATCAATTTGCAGAGAATTTCTTGATGATTTCACGGCTCACGCTGTGTTTGGTGAAACAGAACCAGGTATTGAAATGATCCAATTGATGAGTGTGTCATCCTGGCAGAGCTCATTAGTTCAAAACCCTGTATGTTCTCCCTGCTTCCCAAGAGTTTGATTGGATTTTTAAATGAAGTTTGGGATGTGAAGAATCCTGAAGGAGCGAGGAGCCGTGAGCGTCCCCGCCCTTTCCCAGCTGGGGTTTTGGCAAAGTGTCACTCCTGCTGTTAAACACGGTGACCTTGCTGCCTATGATTTACTAACTGTTTTACAAACATTTCCTCACTCTGTGAGGTTTGATATGTTCTCCATCCTCAACAGCTCAACAGAGCCACTCAACCACCGAGCCAAACCTGCCTTTGTTTACAGCTTTTCCGGAAATTTTCGCAGAGAAAAAAACTTTCTCCTTTTCCAATGTTTTATTTTTAAGTCAACACTTTCTGTGGTTTATTTGTGCAAAGCAACATTCGGGTACAAGGTATTGCACCGTGTCCAAGTGGGAATTGCTGCCTTTCTAAAAATAAATTGGGGGTCATGTGAACCAGTGCAGAAAAATCTGAAGATACCAAATATTACAGGACCTTTACATTTGGTGGTTCTTTTTTCCATAATATTCTGGGCCTGGATTTTTCTGAACTTTTTTTCCCACATTAGTTTCTATAATAGAGCATAACGTAAAATGATGAAGCACAGGAAGGAATCTTCTTTTAAACAAAATTATCAGTGTTAAAAATAACAGTCCTATTTTCCCTCAGTGTGCATTTTTTTTTTTCTTATAAAGACTTTATTTAGTACCCTCGCTATTAGATACACACAAAGAGTCCAGTAATATTTAAGTGGCATTTTATTTCATTAAAAACTTGATTTTCCTAAATGCTAATTTGCCTCATGTGCCTTGAAGTCCCACAGATTTAATTTCATATTTTGGGCAGGGAACTTGAAACTCAGGGCGCTTTGGAGAAGGAAATCAGGCAGCTGTGCTTGGTCTTTGCGTTGAAACTTAGCGCAAATTAAAATTAGAATGGGATGGGAATGTTTTTATTAAATGTTTTCACAGTGGAGATATGTTTCATGGAAATGGCCTTGTTTTGATGACAGTTTCTCAGGGTCAGGGTGGAATTTCTAGGGGAAAAAGGAGACAAGAATAACCTGGGCTGCCTGGGGAAGGGCACGCGGGGCTCCTCGTGCCCAGGTAGCCGGATGCTCCCAGGAGTGGGAATTTCTCTCTGTCTCTCTTTTCCTTTTAAAACATCCATTTAATTACCATATTTATCATTTCTATTGAAAATGCTGCCAGTTTCAGCAGCAGGACAGACATACTGGCCTACAAAAAGTCCCTTTCCAGTGTTCCTCATCCTGAAATATCGTTTCTCTCTGGCGTTCCAGAGTAAGGAAATAAAAGGAGCTCTTTTGTGGAATATTTTTTTTGTAAATTGGCAATTGCTACAAAAGGTAAAGACATTAAGGGAAGGTCGTGTCCTTTATTAGGTGTACAGGTCGCTCAGGGCTGGGTATTAGATTTAAATCTAGTTCCAAATGAGAACTTAGGGGTTTTTTTTCAGTCCTGATCAGTTTGTTCTTTAAGCTGTATCCTACTGAACGTGGATTTTCAGGTCTATCTGAAAAATAAATGTTTTCTTTACGTTTTACAGATTGGTAAAGTAAAATTTAAATGACCTAGGGAGGTGTTGACATTGAACTCCTGCACGACAGGAATGGGTATTGTTGTAATACCTGCTTGATCTGGTTGTGTTTCTGTCCCATGGCTATATTACATATATTGCATTTTTAATCCTGTGAAATACAAGTGAATTAGAATTCTAAATCTTCCTTTTAAATGCATTAGATTATTAATGCTGTTAAAGGAAATACCCACAAATGGAATTATTTCTGGAGGGTTTGTTTGCTTGTTTTAATCACTCAGAATCACTCAGGCATTCGAAGGGAATTTTCTGTGCCAGGCTACCAGGTCAAAATGAGAGAATGAACCTTCACCAAAGGAAAACAAGCTTTAGATACTGATGAAAAATACTTTGAAAACACTTTGTGTCTAGAAATTATAATTATTAATGTAATGCCTGTTGTATAATGGCAGTGTTATGATAAAAGCTAGGAGAAAATGTGTTTAAATACTGAAGTAAATGATTATTTACTTCATGCAAATTAAATAAATTCAAGTAAGTGAACATTTACTTCTGTTTCCAGCCATATGTGGGATGGAAAAAAAATAAAAGGAGGGAAATAAAAGTCATGTTTGAGTTTGTTGCAGCCCCACAGAGGCAGAGGCTGCACAGTGCCAGTCCCTGGCTGCCAGAGCAGGGCAGTCCTACATTCCCACTCTGGAAAAAGTCATTTCCTCTTCCAGCTTGGTGTGAAAAATCGAGGAATAAGTGAGTGTCAGGCAGCACATGCTCAGAGAAGTGGTTAAAAGGAGTGAAAGTGTCAAGTGCTGAGTGCTGGGTTTGTGTGGCCCAGGATGGGGAAGGGCAGCCCCGTGCTCACCCCGTGATCCCCAATGTTGTGTGTGACTGCTGCACTCAAATTCTCCAGGCTGTTTGATAAACTGCTGCCTTTCTTGCTTAGTGCCTATGCTCCAGCCAGCAAACATCACTGAGTTTTAATTTTGAATTGTCATTGTCCTCATTTTCCTTCTTTTTCTTTTTTTTTTTTTAGTTGTTGTGGTTAGAACAATTAATATTTACCGATTTATTCACTGGTGTGAACCCTCTCAGAATTTGTTGAATTTTTGTCTCTCTCTGAATATGCTTTTAAAATATTCTTGATTCTTGTGCAGTTTGGAGGCTGTGTGACCTGATAACAGAAGCAGAGTAGACAAACCAGCACCATCCTGCTGGATGTGTTATATCTGGATTTAAATCCATGGTCTTGGTCATGTCCATCACCCCAGAAATGAAGAGAACAGCCCAAACCATGTGTTTAGCAAAATAAATTACTGATTAAAGACTTCTTCTAAAATAGATGTCCACAAGTGCTGACCACAGGTGTGTTTCAGAAGGAATTTGGGATGAATCCTGATGGGAGAGAGGTGCAGGAAGGAGAAAAGGAGAATGATCCAGTTGCTTGTCCCTTGCTGCTGAACCCTGCAGCCAGCTCACCACTGCTCTCCTCGTGCTTGTGGTTCCAGGGGATGATATAAGTAGTGTGGAGTGGTTTTGTTGCTATGGGAAAAGTGCTAAAAAAGGCTGGATCTCTTGTAGAGCTCCCATCCTCTGGGTATTTAATGTACAATTCCTGCTAAGGACACTCAGAATTATACCTCTGATTCTAAATTGCTTAAATGTTGAAACATATGGTCTTGTGTGCTGTTCACTAGGAAACAACTGGCTGTTTCCAAGCTGCCAAATTCAAATAAACTCAGGCTGTAGGAAGGGGAATCTGCAGCAGCTCAGAGGAACTTTAAAAGAGAAGGTTTTTACTGAGAACCTGACGTATAGAAAAATGCTAATTAAACTTCGTGCCATATATCGGTAACAGATAATTAAATGTTAATAGCTGAGAAGTTTTTCAATTAAAAATGAACTGTTTGTGTCCTCTTGATTTCTTCAGGGGGCCAGGGCCGTGTCGCTGTCGTTTGTGCCGTTCCCTGCTACAGTAATCATTTTAATAAAATGCAATTATCTGCATAATTAATTTCTTTGACTGCTCTGCTGTGTCCTTCTCTTGCAGAGGCCAGAATGTCAAAGATCAAGTAGACTGGAGAAAATAAAAAATTCACGTTGTGAAAGGATATAAAAAATACTTGGAATTTCAATGCATTGGCTTCTATTTATCTCAAATGTCAAGGGCAGTGTAAAATGTATTTTTAAAATGTGTTTTTGTATGGTTTGAGCCCATTCTTGGCGTAGTTGTGAATCTAGAGGGGCCATTGTTCTTTGAGAGAGTTTGAGGGGGTTTCTTTGTACAAAGTGACAAAAAGAAGACTTGGAGTACTGGGCTGCCATTGTTCCTGTGCGGCGCTGTAAAATTTGATTTGAAATTAGGACCTCGGGGCAAGCTCTTCAATAGCCAGTTTTTATTTTCTGCCAGCATTTTAATCACTCTTGGGCTTAAAGTGGATGACCAACATAATGCCTCTATGTTTAATAGAACAGTTCATATCTTGAAGGCCAGTTAACTGAATTCAGAGATCTGTCATCTGCCCAACATTAGTCTTTTCTGTTTCCTGTCTATTTATGAAGATAGCTCTGCACTCCAGCCAGCTCTCAAAGAAGAGCAACTCTTTCTTTCTCTTTGCTTTTTTTTTCTTTTTCTTTTTCTTTTCCCCTCTGAATTTCTTCAGAGCTCTGCTATCTTTTAGTGATCCCTTAAAGTGCTGCAGCGTCAGCCCCTGTTCATGTCACCAGATGGGGCAGGGAGGGGAGGGACAGATGGGAGAGTCAGATTTCCCAGTGAAACAGGATGATGGGAAGGGAAGAGTGGATACCTAAGCCTCGTGCACTTCCTTGGGATTCCCATCCAGGGATGTGTGAGTAGGGGAAGCAGGAAAATTGAAGTTTTAAAGAGCTGATGTTCATGTCGTGCTGCTCTTAGGAGAGCAAGAGAGTGCAGAACATTTGGTCAAATTCCAAGGGTGGTTTGATGTGTTTGGGTTATTTGAACACTCTGGATGTGTTCATCCTGGCAATCCATGTCCATGTTGGCTGGGGAGGTACCAGGCTGGTGGCCTGGCTGTTGGCTGCACATGGAGGAGCTCAGAGTGTTGGACATTCTGTGGGGACAGTGGTGACCCTGGTGTGCCCACAGCGAGGTCCTCGTGCAAATGAGGCCAAAACCAGAGGTGTAGTTCAGGTTTAAAGCCATGTAGTAAATGGGAGGGAGCACACAGGGGGTTCAGCTGGTTTAGAAGGAGCTGCTCTGGGAGTTGTACACTCAGCCTGAGTTCTTGTAGCCAGCAGTGTCCTGCCCCTCTGTCCTCAGCTGAGCATCACACACGAGCTTGATGGGGTGTCAGGGTGACACCAAGCCAAGGTGACATTTCCAAAAGCAGCACTACAGTGCAAACTGCACTTTTCTGACAAAGGTGTAAGGATTGGAACAGGTGTTCCCTCAAAAATTTGGTTTAGGTTGCTCTGGAAGTGCTAACTGTGACAGTGTGACTGGGGAAAGGACTTGAACCACCAGGCTGCTTCACACTGACCACTAACTGCTCATTAGCTGGTGATGGTTTCTGATTGAGTTAAAACTGGGCAAAGCTGACACCAGCAGCCCAAAGAAGAAGAGAAAATGTTTCATATCCCATTACTAATTATGATCTGTTGCACATTGAAATTAATTCCTAGTAAGCTGAAATTCGGGGTTAGTTTGCCAGAAATGAAACAACTTCAGGCACAGATGAGGATATTTCAGTCATAATCATCTGATGCCTTTGTTGTCTTTATTTGTCTGAAATCAACAGAATCCAGCTTGTTTTCCAGGCTGTTCCTTGTGCAGTTGCAGGAGCAGAGTGGCTCACCAGGGCTGGGGATCTAGGAGAGGTTAACATATTCAGCAGCATCAAGCAGAGCTTTTCATTCACGTTCAAATGGAGCTGTGTGGGTGGCTCCACAATGTGGGAAACGCTTTTCATTGAAGAATCTGAATATTTTGTAAGGAAGTGAATAGTTGCAAATAATCTTTTCTGTAACACTGAAATAAAGAACAAATGAGCTATTCTCAGAACATACTGAAGAGTTACTGTCTGCAGTGATTTAACAGAGCTGTACAGAAAAAATATTCCAAACTTGACAGATTCATATCCTAATCTTTTACTCCTTCATCAGGAGACTGTGTGGTTTGTGTAGCTGATACTGCTTAAAGCAAAAGGAGTTAAAAGGATATATTTGCTCCAGCACTGCCTTTTGGGAAGTACAACTCAATTTCTTAAATTATAAATGTTGGATAGAACTCCAGTAGTCAACGTGGGGTAGGCTGGGTACCTCCCCAAAACACCCAGCAGCTCATGTGTGCCAGAATTTTGGCTCCTGCCAGGCCACAGAGGAGATTTTGGGGCTTCACATAAATATGTGAGAGCACTGGCACAGCTGCCCAGCAGTGGTGGAGTCCCCATGCCAGCAGGGATTTAAAGGATGTGTGGATGTGGCACTTGGGGACGTGGGTTCCTGGTGGCTTTGGCAGTGGAACAGTTGGGCTTGATGATCTTAGAGGGCTTTTCCAGCCTCAGTGATTCTCTACTAGAATCTACTAGAATGTAACAGTGACATTTTGCTCCCATTGTTTTACTGGGGTGAAGTTTTTCCCTGAGTGCAGGGTTTGAAGGGCAGGGCCAGATTTTGGGAGTCCCCAAATGACAATCCACAGCCCTGCTTTCCTGCCTCCCCAGCCCTGAACTCAGCCGTGCTGCTGCAGGGCTGAGGTGGCATTTCCCTGCACACATAAAGCACTGCAGGAATTCAGGGCAGCTGCTGCAGCCCTGTGTGCTCTGTGTTCCCAAATAATAAAATTTCAGCAAGTCCAGGGGATCTCCAAGGCAAGGCTGAGTAGGTCCAGAATCAGCCTTCACTAAACGTGATTAACTTTATCCATCTCCTGCTGCATTTCTTTCCGACCCACTCCAGTGCTTGATTTAATTTTGCTTTTATGTAAACTCCAAGATTTAGCTTCATTAGAATGATTGCAGGGATTCCCTGCTCACAGCCTGCTGCTCCCTGATCCCTCCAGGGGCTCCTACCAACCCCTCCAGCCTGGTGATGTGGGGGCAAAACTGCAGGGCAGGAGAGAGCTGCTGTGGAAGAGATGCTCAGAGAGGAATTCTGGTTGGAATCCTGCTTGGGAGCATGAGCAGCAGCTTAGATCTGCTGGGGAGGAGAGGAGCAAGCCCTGGGACTCAGTCAGGTTTGTGCCTGTTTTCCTGAGCATCCTGTGGATTTGGTGATCGGGAGATACTCTTCTTCTTCTTCTTTTTTTTTTTTTTAATAATTAAAGATATGTTTTGAAATAATTTTTAACAGATTTTTAAAAAACTGCAGTGCCCTTATTCTGAATTACCCATTTTGCCTGTGCCCAGAAATGTATCATTTGCTACACAACCTTTTAGTTGTTTTTACCTTTTCTAACAAGTTCAAAACCCAGCCACAATTATTTTCAAGCTTTAGGAGGTTAATATTGTATAGACCATTTTAACTACCATTTTAAACTTGTTTTATCACCAAAAAAAAAAACAAAAAAAAGAGTCTTCTGGCTTTTTCCACAATATTAGATCTATCATATCAGAGTCCTTTATTGAATATTTTATTGACCGTCTGCTTGCCCTATGCTAACCTGCCTGACATCCAAAGTTTCTCCCTCTCTGGAGAGGCCACGTCAGTTCCCATTAAGCAGCTGAGCGTGAATTTTCCCTTCTTATTTCCTGTGGACAAACTCCATCCCAGCAGGAGGAACCTGGTGCATCCCAGGGACTGCCAGAGCCAGCAGCAGCTCGGGGTGGATTTGAGGTGGCCTTGGCAGGGGTGGCTCCACACACCAGAACCTTCCCTTTGGGGCTTGCATCAGCATTTTGTATCATTGTGCTTTACACAAATGGAAAGGTATTGAAGAGGAAAATTTCTTCCCCTGGCAGGTTAATTACTTGACTTCTCATAGAAGCAAAGCTTGAAGCAAAAGGGAAGAGGAAAATGCATCTTTTGCTTAAATTAGGCAGCCTGTCCAGGAGCAGGGTTTGATGTCCTGAGCTGTTGCAGTTTCAATTTTGCCTCAGTTAATTTTCCAAATTTTTTTCTGTTATTAATATTTAATTTTACTTTCTACACACCTTCATTTTTAAATTACATAATGTTTCAATTCTGTGTTTTCTGTTTTCCTAGAAAACCAGGAAAAGGTTGTGTCACTGTGGGGTTTTATGGCCATACAAACCCTTTGCTTGCAGAGTCTGCTCAGGTTGGGCATCTTTGAGAGCTCTGTGTTGAGCCTGCTGCCCTCTCAATAATGTGCCCATGGTTTTTTGCTGTGCTATGTGACATTTACTAAATAGTTTTAATATGAAATAGGTATAAATCTTTCATAATTCCTCAGCTGACATGGTTGAAATAATGGACAATGTCATTATGTGCCTTCCTTTGTATGCAATGATTGTTTGACAGACATTGTGGCGTCTCTGAGCAAAGCATCCAGGGCAAGGGACAAGAAAATTCTCCTCCAAGCCATAAAATATTTTAAGCCACCTTTCATGGCGTATTATTTATTTATTTTTTTTTTAAAACAGAATCTCCAAATATTTAGAAAATTTGTTCTTCTTGGAGGAATAAGAATTCACACAAGAACTTACAACAGGACAACTCTACCTGAGCTTTACTATTCTTGAAAAGATCTCAGGGGAAAAAAAAAAAGGCAAATTTGGAAGAACAGATTGTTAGATTGTGTTTCTAAGTGTATTTTCATTGTGGTGGAGCTGGAGGGGTGAACAAAGTTGGTTCAAATTATGTCTCTGGGACTGCAGTGTGTTGGCAGCAACGTGTGTCTAACTCAAAATGCAGTAAGAAATGGAGGAAATTTAATTTTTTTATTGTGGTTATGGAGGTCTGTGGAGAAGGGTGCAATTCTTGGGACATGTAAGGCAGCTTTGGGCTTTTAGTGCCTTTCTTTTCCAAACTTGGTGTCAGATGTTGTAACTTAATTTATTTTCCCATTAGCTTTTGCTAATGATACTAAAACTTCCTTTAAAAGCTTTCCTAATTAATGATCTTCTTGCTCCCAAACAAAAACTATATTGTCTTTGAGAAGTGCCTGAGTATTTTAAAAACAACGGGCTGTTGGTAGGTTTTATTGCCTCATGAATTTAGGGTCAACACACCTATTATTTGCCAGAGTTAATTTGTGCTGGGTTATTGACTGTCAGCTTGTTGGGGATATCTGACTCTTGTAAAAGTTACACTCATCTCAAATGGTTGTAATTTTATTCTTCGTGCTCTGGTGCCACAATATTTAGCTAATAAAAGAAGGGGAACAGTTGTACAAAGGCAGGTATTTAACTTCAGGCTCATGAGAGCCAGGGAATGAGGTTGTCTTTACTCTTTGTATTCCTTCTCTCTAGCACTGAATGGTTTTAATTTTCTTGTAGATAAGGAGAGGGGAAAAGACAACTCAGTTAAAATCAGAAGACATGTAAAAAAAGTACAAGATACTTAGTTTTAGAATTTCTAAGTTTTTAATCAGACTTTTCAGGTGGCTCTGTCTGAGCTCAGGGCTTGTCCAAGAGGAAGTTTGGCCACTTGCAAAGGGCTCAGTGGCACTAAAATAACCAACTCCCTGCCAAAAAGATGGGAGAGCTGTTTGATTTATAACTTGTGTGTCAAGGTGAAAATATTCCCCTTGGACTCTCCAAACTGGAAGCACAGCAGATAGGAAAGCTGGCAGTTGGTTTAAAAATCCCCTAAGAAACCATCCCTTTTGTGTTTACAATTCAGAATTAAATTGGAGAATTGTTCCTTCTGGTTTTCCAAGTGTCTGCTTCCATCCCAAATCTGAGCCATATGTCCTTGTGGGGTAAAAACCAGAGTTTTCTATAAACCAGCCTTCAAATACCCAGTGCCAAGCTCAGAATCTCTTGCTGTGCCTTGCTCTCCGAACTCCAGTCGATAAAAAGTTCCTCAGCAGAATCCAAATTAGCACCAGGAAGTCATGACCTGTAATGTGGGAGTTGGAAAATGTCCATTTATTCTGCAGGGTGCACAGGGAAATCACGTGTTCCTGTGTAGGAAATTCAGGAGAGTGGTGAGCTTGACCCTGTTATCCCAGTGTTTTCCCAATCTCTTTTTTTTAAATGCCTAAAGAAGTTATTATTCCTTTGCTTCATTCTGGGCTGACAGAAACAATTCAAAAATATTCCTCAGCATGCTAGATCTCTGCTGGAGTTTGTTCTGAGACCCTTCCTGTTAAAAAGTGGAGGGTTATTCTGACCCCTAAACCCAGCACTGCTGAGCAGGTGACAGTCTAATTCTTTGCTTGATTTCCAGCAAGCTCTGGCTTTTGGCTCTCTGCAGTGGGTATTTATTGCATAAAAAGGGGGAAGCATCTGAGACCGGTTTAAGCCAAGTCTAGGAGTTTCCCTGCCTGCCAAAGCCACCCTGAGGAAGCACCTAAGGAACTAAAGCATCTCTGCTTTTATGGTTGTTTTAGAAATAACCACCCCAATCCTTCCTGAATTATTTTTGCTAGTTTACAGCATGTGTATAGCTTTTAAAACTGGAAAACCAAAAGCTGGCTCTGTTGGTTTTCTCACGAAATTGTAGCCAGAGCAGTGAATTCATAGCTAAGCTCTTACTCAGTGGCTACTGTATTTATAAATAACTCTTCACCATGGCCCTGTTTCTCCAGCCATTACTCACTGTGAGTAGCACTTACTCACAAGCACAGAGTAGCAGAGAAGTTGATGATTCTGCTGTCATTACTCACAGTTTTAGTACCCTGGCACATCAGGAGGTCTATTTTCAAAACATGGCATCACTTTCCTCAAGAAGTGGCAAGTTTTCCTCCCTGTTAAGACTACACTTGCAAGAATTATCCCAAGGGATTAGTATTGGAGATAAATCAAAAATGAAAGCAGGTAAAAGTGGGGAGAAACTATAGGATGGGATATTTGGAAGGGTGTATGCCTAAAAGTGGTGCTGTGTTTTTTCCTTGGGCACTGTCAGGAGTGTGGAGCTGAGCAGCAGCTGGGGAGCACTGACGGGAGAGGCATCACCTCATCCCTCCTGCTTTCCCCTCACCACCACTCTGCTTTGCTTTCAAAGTGTAAATTAACTTAAAGGTTCAAAGCTTTTGGGAAAGATTCCAGAGCAGAGGTCATCTTTTCTGGGTGGTTTATTGGCTGGCCTGTGTTTGCCCACAATCTCTAGTGTTTACCAGCTGAGGGAGTTTATGAAATTTTGATGCAGGAATTAGGTTGTTGCTCATCTTGTACCTTCTTGCTCATATTATTGACAGTACCACTGAACTGCTTGAGGCAGATAGTATCTCAGTGATCACTGTGCTGTTTCAGCTCTCCACTGCTGACAACATCAGAAGTGTTTTAACAGGGTTTTAATGGGCAGCCTGTGCAGCTCCTTGGAGGGTTGCAAATAGCTGCTGTGAAAAACCTTTTCTGCTGCTCTGAGCTGACATGCCCTCCTTTCCTTTCCTTTCCTTTCCTTTCCTTTCCTTTCCTTTCCTTTCCTTTCCTTTCCTTTCCTTTCCTTTCCTTTCCTTTCCTTTCCTTTCCTTTCCTTTCCTTTCCTTTCCTNTCATAATCTATAAACACCTGTTTGGGTTAGTCTTTTTGTCTGCAGTCCTTTCCATTTCCCCTTTCCTTTCCCCTTTCCTTTCCCCTTTCTCCTTTCCTTTCCCCTTTCCCCTTTCCTTTCCCCTTTCTCTTCCCTTCCCCATCCAGCTGCTGTCTGTGGCTGCAGCACTGGTGACAAATCCTCCTGTGCAAGTCCCTGCATCTTTCAGGGGAGCTGTGAAGAGGAAGAACACGGCTGTGAAAGCGCTGGCAAGGGCAGGGAACCCAAAGCACGTCCACAAATCCAAACAGCATCACACCAGTTACACCCATGCACAGCACACAGCTTTCCCCTCTTGTTCTGTTGCTCACAACATGTTTTTCATGATACCCCAGAGCAAGACTTAGCTGATTCTGAAGCAAACAACCTTTATTTTTCAGCAGAAAACAGAATGGGATGGAATAAATCCCCCCTTTTCTCAAGACAAAGCGTTGATTTGATGGCAGCAGTTTCTAGCTGAGTGGT
Organism: Rhabdornis inornatus; assembly: GCA_013397075.1. Lineage (NCBI taxonomy): Eukaryota > Metazoa > Chordata > Aves > Passeriformes > Rhabdornithidae > Rhabdornis > Rhabdornis inornatus. Next base: position 195,082 of record VWZS01000704.1, read on the forward strand.
TGCCTTGCTCTGCTTGTTACCAGAAATGAGGCTTGGAGAACAGCTTTCTTTGCACTATGGAAAAGCTTTCTCCTCCCTGTTTTGCTTAATATAACTATAATGTGCCCTTTATCACACTTCAACTTGAGTAATCCCAGTTTGGAAATAGTGCAGAAATACCCATGGGAAAAAGCACGAGAAATGTACATTATAAAAAACACACAGGCCAAGCTCAAAAGATCCACTGACATGTAAATTTAATTAAAAAATTATAGGTTTTCAATGAGGGCTTGTGTCTTCAATTTACCAGTTTCCATGACTTCTCCAGCAAAAGTGTTTCTTTTTTGCATTCTTGGTGGAAAACACGCTGAGGGCTATTACAGTCTCCAAGAAGAGTCTCTATTCTGTGTCACAGGGAAAAAATAAAATTACTCAAAATATGTACGCTTGAAATAAGTAAGAAAAATATCCACTTTCCTGTTTTGTTTTATTTCTATCCTCTAACAAAAGTTAAACTTTCCAGTAACCAGCAATGCATGAAAAAGCATGTCCTAACTGTATGAATAAGCTTCCTTTTAATTGCATGTGCAAATTTTAGGGTATTTTTGTTCTTTCCGTGAAAGGTGTGAGAAATTGGATAAAATAGTGGTAAGTGGGTGAGCAGAAGAAGAACTGATGGCCAAAGGCAGTGGCTTATGATATAAAATGTCACTATTCAAAGAGGATTCTAGATTTTAAAAGGGAATCACAAAGTTTTATTATAGAAAATTATTAATTTCTTCACCAACTGCATGTTTTAGGGAAGAAATCCCAGCAAGGGAACCCCACCTTCCTTGGTGTGATGTCCCAGGATCAAGGGGTGTCCAAAATCCAGAGATTCTCCTCAATGTCCTCAGCCCCAAATCCTGAGGGAAAATAAAACTTGAATCTCTTGGCTGCTAAAACTTAAAAGGAAAATCCAAAGGTCTTTGGAAGTCAGCAGGATTAAATGCTTTTCTTAACTCTATTCTTCCATCCACTCTTCTTTCAGCAAAGCCCTGTGCAGGCTGAACCTCTCAAATATCAGGGTATATAAAAGCTACTTCTGCTTAATACCCTTTATTTCAGTTTTTAATGCAGTAAAGGCAGTGGCTTTTGTGGTGCTTTCTTAAGTCCAAAGCAGCTGCTCAAAGGACCAAATCTTTGGGTTAAGAGAGAGGAAAAAACCTCTTGTCTCTGGAATTTCAGCCCCTCAGCAAATAAATGCAGGAGATGTTCAGGGCAGAGCTGTGATTTTCACACTTTCTGCCTCCAAGCTTGTGGGTTCTGCTGCAAGTTGCAGCACTGAAAAATCACTGTGGTTTTTGTTTCTCTAACTTAATTAATAAAAACAATTCATCAGTAGCTGATGCCTTTCAGAATGGTTTTTCCCTGAGTCAGCTTACTGTGGAAGAGGTTCATTATAAATTACAATGAGCAAAACAAAAAGAAATAGGCAGAATAAAGCTTCTGATATGGTGGGCTTCTCTTAGCTGAGTTTGAGGAAACTTGTAGCCAAAATGCTGCATTCTTCTTTATATACATTGTTCCACGTTTAAAATGAAAGAATTGAAATGAGCAAGAGCAGAAGGGACTGAGGGAAGGAAAAGGAGCCAGTGCTGCTTTAGACTTATTTTTATGCAGATTGTTTGTCACCTGTGCTGGTTCAGTGGCTGCTTTGAAGTTAGTCTGGCATTGGTGTTGTGCCTTAGGCAAGGTTGTTTGCTGCCTCTCTGTCCATGTTATTTCACTTGCTTTTATGTTCACTTCTATCTCATAGATTTGCTCTGCCAGTTTGGATGTAATTGTATGAAACCTGGCTTTTGGTTTTATCCTTTTGCTCACACCAGCCATCCTTTACTCTGTAGAAAAACACTTGGTGAATGAGAGGCGTTGGATTGGCCTGGTCATTCCTGAATTTCCCATAAACAAAAATGTAATGTTTTAAATTCTGTTTCTTAACACGTTCTAGACATGATCAAAACCAATTCAAAGTCAGAGTTCAGAGACACATTCATTTCAAAGGGGGAATCTCATGTAATTATGCCTCTGATGGTTGGACTCCATGGTCCTGGAGGTCTTTTCCAACCTGAATGATCCTGTGGCTCATCTGGATGCACGAAGTGATTCCAGTGGATGGGTGAGGATCTGCCTGTCCAGTAGGTTTGGACTGTGCAGGATCAATACAGAGATTTAAGGGATGAATTCATCACTGCAGCTGTTTATTGAACATCAGGGAACAGAAACCAGCCTGCAGTTGCACAGGTTGTCACTACTTGAATTCTCCCTGTCTCCTTTCCTTTATTCCCAAATATATTTTTATCCCACCTTTGTGGGGACAGCCAAGGTGCTGCATAGCCAAAGGGCACCTCCTTACTTCAGGGTTGAAGAGTTCCCTTAAAAACAAACCCTGTGTTTAACTCTGGGTTCAATCACCCAAAATAATGGCTAAAATTTCCTTATGTTGCCTGTGCTTCTTCAGTACGTGGAGTAAATGTAAACTGCAAATTAAAAAAAAAAATAAAAAGAAGAAGAGGGAAAATAAAATGTGTCTTGTGCTTCCCTGAGATTCCCAGGTCCAGGGCACAGCACCATCACCCCAGGTGCCCAGGCCAAGGCCACAGTGACAGACTGAGACTCTGGGTCATGCTTTTTAACATCCATTTGTATTTATGGCCTGATTCTGAAGGGTATTAAATGTATAAAATATGTATGTTTAAGTGATGTATTTGAATCTCCAAGTCACTCCACTGTTAATGTGCTTTTAAGTGTTTTCATGACGATGTGCTTAGGTAGGAACAAATTGAGCTTGCAGGGAAGTTTAGGGAAGATAAAATTTAGAATGCCTCGAGCTTCTTCAGATGGATTTAGCAGCAGGAGGAGGCAGGACTGGAGTGGGGATTTCCTTTCCTTACCACTTATTTTGTCTGCAACGGGGGCCAGTCAGGTGTAAAATAGAGATGTCAGTGAGCAGCTGATCAGTGATGGCTTTGGCAGAGGTGAGGGTGTCCCTGCTTGTGGCTGTGACCATCCCAAACCTCTGCCATGGCTCTGTGCTCTCCAGTGCATCCTGCAGATATTTCAGTCACATGCTGCAGAGCGTTTTAGGCAAATTTTGTTGAAGCAGCTGTCGGATGAAAACGATCAAAGCTCAGTTTTGTTCCTGGAGCTCTCAGAATATTCCTCATGGGCTCCCAGGGCTGAAAGCAGTCACGTGTGGCAAAGCCACACTGCCAGGCTCTTGTGCTCTGGAATTTAGAGGGAAATGAGGATCCTCTCCCTCTCATTTACTTCCATTGCTGCCTCTTCCTTATTTCCATGCGCTGAGGTCTCGCAGTCATGGAACTGGGCAGCTCCTTTCTAAAATGCAATATTTACACTGTGCCACTTCTGAGCCTGAGTCCTCAGTGACAGAATTGATTCAGTTGGTGCTGCTGCACTTTTAATGTTCCCTTTTATGTTCATGTTTGTTCCAACAGAGTGGCCACTAGCACAGACGACTTGAACTTGTATCACCCGCAAACTGACAACGCTGGAGCCACCAGTTTGTCATTATCCCTCCTAGTGTATCTGATTTAATTTTGCAACACTGGATTAATTCTTAAAAATTGCAGTGCTTTTTGCTCGTTAATGGTCAGTAAATGATTCGGGGTGGGGGGGGAGGGCTGGTGGGGGAATGGAATTCATCAGTTTTGCAGTCGTTTTAATTCTTCTCGTTTTAAGTTGTTCTATAAATATGTCTTTATGGATGTAGTTTTACTAGCTTAAAAACATCTAATTGAAAACAGTTGCTTAAATCTCTTTGGATCAAGGAGGCAGTAATAAGCAAAGAGAGTATCTTATCCCTGCAATCCAGAAACGCTTAGTGACTGGTATACTCAGTGCATGTGTAATCAGCTTCTTGTTTCATCTAAAAACCTTAGCTCTCTTGGTGTGATTTAGTACTTCCCCAGCAGCATGGTTTCCCTTGTCTGTAAGATTATCAACGAGTGAAACAAAATCTATAAATCAAAACTGGCCTAAGAGGCAGAAGTGTTTTGAGAACTCTCTTGTTCATTTGTGCCCTCTCGTCGTGGGGCTGGTGCACATCCTTGTGGGCCTTGATTTGAGTCTTGCAAATTAACATTTTGTTGTGCATTATGTAATGTTATTCTTATGACTTAACGTTTGCATCAGGCAGGGCTGATCTCTGCTATTTTGTAATGCCCCCCAGCAGATGAAGCCTCTCTTAGAGCAGATCAGCCTGGGCATTTACCTCCTGACGCTGCTTGGGAGTCCCAAACCACTGAGCTCCAGGGATAAGAGCTCGGATATACCTCTGCTTCCTGAATTCTGGGGGATTGGCTTTGGCAAAGGGGGTTATTGCTGGGATTTGGGTTCGGGGCCTTGTGTACTGTTTGTTTAATGGCAGAAATGTGGATCCTTTCTGGCTGATGAGATGTAATGGCTGCAGATCCCCGTGCACGGTGTGGAGATACTTGGATGATGTGAATGCTCTAAATGATGTTGTTAATACATTTAAACAAAAATTACTGATGACCACTCTGGCTGCTGGCCTGTTTCTTCAGGGCTCCTACCTGTGTCTCTCTGGTTTGAAATGTGGTACTATTTTCCAAGGGGATCCTCAGAAAGTGCCCCAGCAAACCTCGGAAGTCTGGAAATGATCCGTGGCTCGTTTCCAAGTGGGGAAGCCAGGGAAAGAAAGCCAGTCTGTGCTGGGGGACAGGGAAGGAGAAACCACAAGTTTTTCTTCATGCAAGTGGGAAGTAAAACAGGCTAAATTACACGAGATTTAGTGATTTTTTTTTTTTAAACATCTGTGTTATTCATCTGAATTGGACTGTCCACATGGTCCATTGTGATGTCTCGTTAAGAGCTGTAATTAATGGAGGTGGTAATTTCATAAATTGCAAGCCCACATTTAATAAGATTTTGTGTATCTTTTTCCTTAAACAGGCAAACTGTGCCATGGACTTTACTCAGAAAATTTTGTCATTTTGCTTTTTTATTTCTTTTCTTTTGAAATGTCAAATAATTTCACACAAATGTATCAATCTGAAGGATTCAAGATCAGCAGTGTGGCAGCACCACATGACTGAGGAGCACACACTTGTGCAGCATCTGATTCTTTGTCCAGGGTTAAAACTCAGAGTTCAACCCCTGAAAATTCTTTTTCCAAGTCTTTGTGATAAGCAAGCAGCTCTTCACACAAGGCCTTTGTTGGAAATCACCCGTGGTTTGGGGCTTTAAGAAATGCCTGAGTGTGTTCTGCCCATCTAAAAGCCATCTATTACAAAAAATAATCAGACATCCTTTTTTTTCTTGTACATTTGTGTCATTCTGCGAATCAGAAGCATTTTGTGTGCTAAGGGCAATGTGCTTTGCTTTTGGAATTCCTGAGTTTCACTAAAACCCTGGGGCATAGTTTGTTCAGGAGACCTGAGGTGACCTGTGAATGGAAGCTGCTGTGTCCCTTTGCTGCTTAGCAAGATCATTTTAAAGAGAAACTGAAATGCAGTGTCCAGATATAATGTGATAACATCATAATCCAAAGAGAAAAGCAGTATTTTTATATTAGGTGACCCATTGAAAGCACATTCCTCTAAGCTGGGCAGCTTCCTCATTTGTAAATGACAAATCTCAGATGGAAAAAGAAAAATTGATGACTTTCCTGAACCCAAAAATCCTTCTGCAAGCAGGACTGGGGCTGAAGAGTTGCTGTGGAGGTTTGGATTCTGTGCTGCTGCTTTGGATGCTGAGCTCTCTGCAGGCAGGGAAGGTGTAGGAGAAAGGAATATCTGGTTTGGTTATAGGATAATGTGCTGTCCTATTTGGGAACCAGCCTTTCCATTCTTCTGGACTTAAAACCTCAGTTTTTCCCTGACATCCCAGTGAGTAGCTGTCTGTAAACACACTGACAGTCTGGAGAATAATGAGGAGGGACCTGCTCATTGTCCTCATTTCCCATGCAAAGCAGGAAATGTTGTGTCTGAGCTCCTGAGCTGCTGTCCTGCAGTTTAATTCACCTTTAAATTAATTAAGCATCTTTATTGCCATTGTCTTAGATGAGTTTCTAAACTCTAAATATTTGAGGTTCCTTCAGGGAGAGGGTGAATCTCTGTCTCCCTGTGGATGGGGTGTGGTGAGGACCCTCTGCATCCCAAAATTGTGTCAGTCCAGGGCAGCACATCCCATTCTGAGGTGCAAAACAAAGTTCTTGCACCAGTTGGGAATTTGGTGGAATTTGCTTCCATCTGACAGCGTTTCCAGATGGAAAGGAGCAACTGCCTGTTCCTGTATGGGGCCATTTCCATTCCCTTCCACTGGCTTTGGGGTTGGGGAGGGGGGTTGGCCTCCCAAAACTTTGTTTTTATAGCATGAGAACAGATGTTATTTCACTGCACTATCTGGAAGCTTTTCCTCCTCCCCCAGTCCTGCCATAGGTGCTTGTCTTTTGAACCAAGACAAATTCCACTGGAAGTGTTAGAAAGTTCAGTTCCATTTCCAGGGGTTTTAATGATTCCTCCCTTTTCTTGCAGGGTGGGTTAGGAACATGTTAAAGCTGGTGGTAAAGTAATTTATGAAGGGCAGCTGGAGTTCAAAAGGTTCAAATATACAAGTTCAGTTCCAGCATCGTTTGGATCTTCACACCTCAGTGTCCCAACAGAGAAACTGGATACTGAGTTTTTACAGGTTTCACTGTAAAAACTGAGCCCTCCAGAACTTTTAGTAACTAATGGATTTTGCAGGAGTGATTTGACTACCCTGGATGTCCATTAGCTGGTTTGCTTTGATGCCTTTGCTGGAAACCTAAATGGCTTTTACTTGCACTTTTCTTTTTTTTACCAGTTCTATGTTTGCAGGAGATGTCTTTTGTATCACAGTAGCCAGTAGGAAAAAAAGTGATGTACTCAAAAATTGGAGGAGCATTTAATCACAGAATATCCTAGCTAGAATTTAAACTGTGTGTTCTCAAGAAAGTTTCCATCTGCAGCTCACCAATCCCAAGCTGACAACATGCAGTTTTAATCTTCTGATTCTTGAATTTTTTCTTTTCTGGGTGGTATTGGTGGTGTTAAATTTTAATCCTCGGGAGCTACATTGTATTGAATCTATATTTCTCTCTTTTCCTTGCTTGTCCTGCTTTATTACTGGCAATGGGGTTTGAAATATCCTGAAAAATCTGTGTTTTCTAATATGGGGATGATTGATAAAATACCTTTCTACATCATGAGTAGTTTAAGAAAGTTTCCTCTTGTATTTATTGAGCTGCCAGATACTTGGCATCATTAATTTCATGTAATATACTGTTCCTATTAGAGGTGCATGCCTTTGATGGGCAACTCTTAAAAGTATCTTGCTAATTGAAAAGAATTTTTCATCATTATGTTCTTCATGTGCCCCTTCCACTGAGTTCATCTACTTTCCATCACCAGTGAGAATTCACTTTGTACCCTAATATTAAGAACAAACTTACTCTGTGTTGCAAAGTGATACAGAATAAGGATAAAACCTAGAAAAATACTGATTTTCAGGGATATTTCAGTGACAATTCTTGACATTTTACACATGGAAAAAGTGGCTGGCACAAGAGCAGAGGAATGATCAAAGCACTTCCATTTGGAGGAGGGGGCATGGGATGGGCTGGGGGTGTTCCTCCCTGTCAAACAAGTATTTGGGAGGAAGGAGGTGTTGGAGCTGGTGTGGTTCCCCACACAAGGGTTTTATTTTGTGGTGGAAAATCTAATCTTTCCGAGACCATTTCTCTTGGGTCTAAGTCTGAAGTCTGCTTTATATTGGGAGATTGGCATGAAATCCACAGCACTTAAGAGGATAAAGGCCTTTGTCTCCAAAATGTACATTTTTTTTGGAACTGTAAAGGCAGTGGAACAAGAGATGGTTTTAAGTCTATAATGTTAAGATTCAACTTTGTAATCCTTTCTCAAGTAAGAATATGTTATAGATCAATTTTATCAATTCTGTTATTTTTTCCATGTGTTTGAGAGCATTTCACTTTAAACAAAAAAGGAACCTTCCACATTTAACTAAAAATTGAAGAATTATTAAAGTTAATTACAACTACTGTCACTAACCAGAGTGGCATCTTCTGGTTCCTCTGTAGGCACCATTTGATTTCTGGGAGGAGCATGGGAGACTTTAAAATAAATTCAATAAAATACTATTTCTCTTATTGCCTTACTTATTTGCATGGTCATTTTAAAGGACCCCAAAGCCTGTTTGTATATGAGGACATTGGGCAACTCCTCAGCTTCAAGGTAAATTAAATCATATTTTGAGAACTGCTGTGCTGTAAATAACCTGCAGTGTTTGGAGCCTTTCTCTGCTTCCTAAAAATATTGCAGGAATATAAGAAATACAAGAAATCATGGGAGGAAGACAGGGCAGGCTGAGGAAGGGAAGAGCTGAGAGTGGAAAAGGTGGGAGGAGATGGCTCTCTCTGGATTTGTGTGTTCACTTTTCAGTCTGGACGCAAAGGGGACAGAAGAGACAAAATCAAGAGAAGGAGTTTGAAAGGAATAAAAGGGGAAGACTTCTTCAGTAAGTACATTAGAAATGATCTCAGATAAATAGATGGAAACAAGAGCAGAACCCTGACTATTGTCAGTTCTTCTGGCACCACTGACTTAAATCAGTTTACACGAGCTCAGGATCAGGGCAGACTGGCTCAGATTAATTTTTTAATCTCAACTTCCAACTTCCTTGCTTAGTATACTTAAATTTTATGTTTTCAGCTTCGTAGATTAATATGCAACAAAAATAGAATTGCCACAGGTGCTCACATGGAGAGAAAAGTGCTAAAATAGGTCAGCTGTCTGATGAGCTTTGATGTCAAACTGGAAGAGCGTGGGGTTGGATGGGATATTGGGGAGGAATTCTTGGCCCTGGCACAGGGTGTCCAGAGAAGCTGTGGCTGTCCCATCCCTAGAGTTCTCCAAAGCCAAGCTGGACAGGGCTTGGAGCACCCTGGGACAGTGGAAGGTGTCTCTGCCATGGCAGGAGTGGCACTGGATGAGCTTTAAGATCCCTTCCAACCCAAATTATTCTGGGATTCTCTGTTTCTGTCTGTTTTTCCAAAAAGCCACACTCGTGGCTTCCCAAGAAGAACCACAGCCTGTGACATTTTACAAGTGAGTTTTCTCCCCCAAATTCCTCTCACACACACACACAAGTATTTCTTCTGTTTGCACTCAGCTCTGGGGAAGGCAGCACCAGCTTTGTGCTTTGTGCAGCTCAGGTCCTTGACCAACACATGGAATTCAGAATTTTCTCAAATGCCTCATTTTGACAGTTGGTTTGTTGGCCACTGCTTCACTTCCATTCAGATGTCAAATTTAGAGCAAAGTATGGGCAGTGTGGGATGCATTCTTGGTCAGGGAGCAGCAAAGGGCTTTGGCCATTCTTCCTCCAGCACTTCTAAGGCACCTCCTGGAGTCAGGCTGGAGTGCTTTTAAAGTGAGCCAGCATCACTTGGATGTGGCTGAGGTGCAGCAATTTGGGAATTGCTCCCAGCTGGTGGAGAAATGATTTCCAAGCAAGCTGGGTGGCTCTTTAACCGCTCTTCCCAGTAGAAATAAGCTAAAATATATAGAAATTGTTGTTTTGACAAATAATCTAACGAGCCACTCAACTTGCTTTATGTATTGAATGTAGTTGCTTGACAGTTATTATTATTTTCTAATGATATTAAGTTATAAATTATTAACAAGTGTTTAATTTCAGTCCAAACAGACCCAACAAAAGGGATTTGTGCAGTTATGAATTGCAGCAAAATACAAAATTGTTGAGCTTTTAGTAAACGCAAACTTGGAGACCCTGGTTATTTCTCCCTCTTTCAACAGCCAGTCATGAAACTTTCTTGCCCTTTTCACCTTTAAACTTCATTTGAACTTGGAAAGAAGACTTGTGAATTGTGGAGGGGGGGAGGAAAAAAAAAAAAAGAAAGAAAAAAAAAAGGGTGGGGGCTGGGGGGGAAAGAAGCTCTGATTCTGTGTTACCGTAACAGTAATTCTGGCAAAATAATCCTCCTCTTGTGCAGAGTGTCTGCTACTGCTGCAGGGTAATCAGCTCACATGACATGCCTGGAGGCTAATGCTGGCCTGGGCTTTCTTTCTTTCTTTCTTTCTATTTTTTTTTTAAAGTCCATATTTAAACAAAGGCTGATTATCCAAACAAGAATTTGGACTGCATCAGCTGGAGCAGTTAAATTATAGTTAGTAAAACTTGGCACCTCCAGAGCTTGGAATGTTACAATTACAGCTGGATCCTCGTTTGGTAGGAGCCGTACAAAGTAATAAAAGTGGAGATTTTTATCTTTATAGGACATAGCTTAACTCTTTGAACGCAGAGGACTAAGTGCCAAATATTACAGTTAGTGCTCAGACACAAAATTCCAGGCCAGGAAATGGGATAAACATTTGTATCCATGCTCGTGTGTCCATGCCAGCACTCGGTGGATGCTGTGGCACTTGGAGTGGATGTTCATTATCCTCCAGGATTCCTCTGAGATAAGGAACAAGAATACCAGCAGCAACTTGTTGTTGAACTCCCTTGTCTTCCTGTTGTCTTTCTGACAGCATTGCTGTGGTTTTAGTTGAATTTCTCTTCTTTTTGTGTTTCCTGTTGCTGTGGAAAAGCATTGTGTCCTTGAAGGATCTGGGTGATCCCTGGAATTGCTGTGATTTTCATCCCTCTGGAAAATTGTCTTCAGCACTGGCTTGAAATCCTGGTGGAGCTGCTCCAGGGTGGGCAGGAGGCAGGGGGTGAGAGGCAGAAGTTGGGTTTCATTTTAGCACACTGCTGTTGACCATTCCAGACTTGTTTTCACTCCTTTCCTACGGAGAGGGCTTGGCTTTGATTAGTCACTTGCAAAGCTGAACTTTGGCTTTCTGGTTGTGTAATAAATAGCTCTGGTTGCCAGTCAGAAAATGAAAGTTCTTCTCCTAAAATTAAACCAAGAGCCCTTATCATTAGCCTAGAACAAATCAATGCCTTTGCATTAATTCCCATGGAGTGGGGCCAGTTGACAGCTTTCCCTGATGGAGCTCTGTGCATCAGTTTATCTCAGTTTCTTTTTTAAGAAAGTGTTTATTGTTTGCATTTCTGAAAAGCTTAGTGAGGAATAAGGATTGAAATTCAAGCAGTCAAGACTATCCCAGGCTGTACCTGGAGTTTTATCTTTGGTCTTCTTTGCACAGAATAAAAACTCCCATTCGTTAAAGCATGGAGAAGTTCATTTCCTCCCTCGTGGCAGTTTTACCATGTCCCACTTTTGTCAGTGACAAATATTATGAATATTATGGATAACGTGTGACTGCTGCAGCCACGATGCCCTGGGAGCTGGGAGAGCAGAGAGCAGGGTTTCTCTGAATGGAAGGACATGGCTTTTCTTGCCTTGAAAACCCAGAAGTTAAAGATTTTTCATCAAGATAAACGTGCAGATCCATAAGGTACAGCTCGGTCTGGGAGGAATGATACCAACTGGAAGTAAGAAAGACCTAAGGAAAAATTGCTGGTTAATGTTTACTCTTTAATTACTGTTTTAATGGAGTGACTTTATAATGTGACCTTCCCGTGGTGGCTGCTTTAGAAGGGGGGATTTGGGAGCTTTGGGCTCCTGGGAAGGAGCAGGAGCTGTTGGCTTTGGATCCAACACTCAGCGTTTTCCATGCTCGTGGCTCAAGGGAGAGCTTCTCCCCCTGGAACCAGGACATTGGGCAACTTTGGGCCACTTCCCATAAAGCTCCTGACTTTTTGCTGGGGACCATGGAGCCTGCAGGAGGAGGAACCCAAACCTGCAGTCTGAGGGGGAATATTTGGACTTTTCTGAGGTTTCCTGCCTCGTGGGAGGCCATCAAGAGCTGCTTCTCACAGTTTTGGGGAGGGATTTGGTTCTTGCTCTGTGTTCCCCAGTCCTTTGCTGTCTGCTCAGCTCTGGGCCAGCACTGAGGAGCAGCAGGGACACCCCCATGAGTCTTTTCTGTGACAATATTTCATTTCAAGCACCAGCATTTGCTTGAAGAAATCCTCTGTTTATTCCATGTGCTCCCCTTGCTTTTTGTCTGTGTTGAACAGACTCATCTTAAACCAGAGTGAGAGGACTGAAGTGAGGCTTTGCTGATTGAATGGACCCAGGTTTCCAGCCTGGATCCAAGCATATCCATCAAGGAAATTGGATTTAAGCAGAAAAGGAATCCACAGGGCAGATTGGGATTGATCACAGAGCTGTTGACAGAGGGAATCTCAGATTTGAGACTCTCTTCAGACAGTTGGAATACACTTCCAGCTGCCAAGGAGGAATCAACAGGAATGATCTGTGGATAAATGTGAGCAACGAGCTCTACATGCAGGGCACAGGTTCAGTCCAGCTGCTTTGCTCTTCAAATATTTCCTGTAATGCTAATTAAGAAACAATCTTGGATTTTAGGTAGCCAATATTATATTCAGAAATTATTCCCAGTCTTAATTTTTCTCATCTGTGGCCTTAATTCATCTCCTCTTTCTCCCTCTTTCTCTGGTGGATTTATTCCTGGATAAGTGAGAGAGGCAAGGAGAGGAAACAGGGCAGGAGTTGGGTGTCATTCCAGAGCTCTCTTGGAATTATAGTTCTTACCCTTTTTATTTCACAGACTTATTGTGATTTAATATCACTTTAACCTTAAACCAGTTCAGATTCAATCACAGAGGAAAAAAGAAGAAGGTTCATGGTGAAGGAGTCAAAGTGAGAAGGGTCCTCAGTAAAATTTCACCAGGCAGTCAGAGCAGTACTTGGGAAAGAAAATGTATTTCTCATCGTGCATGAGTCATATTCAAAATGCCCAGTGTGTTAGGAAACAGAAAATATTTTGAACTGTTTTCTCACTGAAATTGTTGCTACAGGAGCCACTCTGGATGCTCCAGATGCATTGTAACAAGCAAAATTATTTTGAACTAATTTATTCTTAATTAATATTAGATATAAAATACTTCCAATGGTAACACAAAAAAAAAAAAACAGTTCAAAATTTGCATTTTTATCTGTGTTTTGATTTTTCAAGGCTGGTGGAATACACAAAAACATTTGTGGCCTTCTGAGGGTAGCAGGGATGCAAATGGTTTGGGAGTTGTTTAAATCAGATTTCTCAGTACAGTCGGAGTTTTAGGTGAACAGAACAGCAGCCAAATCTGTTGGTTCTCCTGGGTTGATTGTTTGTTGTTTAAAGCTTAATTTAAATAAATTTTGCTTAAGAAGGAGGAGGAAAACTCAAATTAAATGTAGATATCTGTGATAACTCTGTAATGGAGCTTTTTTCTCACAAATCGTGCTTGGAATGAAGGTTTAGATAGATGGCCATAGCTGAAAATAATAACAAGGAAATTCTATTTATGCCACAAGTTAAGAATTCCCATCACTGGCAAATCCTAATTTACTACTTCATCTGATTTCTGATGGGAAAAATCTAATTGCTTTTGTACTGGAAATAAAGTTGATTGAACTCTGAGTTTTTCCAGTGCCTCCAAAGGTTATTTCCCAAGCACTGCTCTTTTACAAACTGCAGTGCTTTTTAATTTATCTGCCTTTTGCAGCAGATGAACATTCACTATTATTATATGTAGGGGAAGGGAGACTCTTAATTCTGATCTCTGTAATGTATTGGTAGGTTGGACATTATTTGACTTCCAGAATTTCACATGAAATCTCCTGTTAGAGATGTGATGGCAGAAACTCCCTAGAGATAAAACTGTGTGATATAGGGAGCAGCTAAATAGAATTTTTGTGGGTTTCTTGGTTTCATATCAAGCTCTGCAGTTTCTTTCTAGAAGGAAACACGTGAGGACTCCTGCTGCCTATAGGAACTGTTCAATCAGTATTAACAGGCAACTTGTCAGGAGCACAATCCTTGGAAATACTTACTCTGGATGTCCCTGGGCTTTAAATAGCAAATGTCAGTCATAAAAAACAGAGATTTATTTGTGTTTTTTAATTTTGTAAAGAGCTATAGAATTTCTATATAGTTTAGGGAGCTAAATAATAATAAAAAAATTGGTTTTGCCTTTAATTTTCATAGAATCAGAAACAATTTACTCACATTCATTCCTTTTAGTAATTTCTGTTGATTTAATAATTTCAGTTGACCTGAGCAGTACCTGCTGGTGAGAGGAGAACTTGTCACAGGCCAGCAGCTTTATCACTCACCACAGTCTGCCTTGACAAACTATTTAACATGATCAGTAAAACCCAGCTTTTCTTGTGAGATATCCAACTCTCTCTGGTTTTGGCAAATCCCAAACAATTTGGAGCCTTGTGCTGCTGCAGGAAAGCTTTGCTTTGTAGCAAGCCCAGGGAGAAAAGCTCAAAGCAAGGGTGGTGGTATCCCTCAAACTGGGATCAAACCTTCCAAACCTCAAAGATTTCTACCAAAAGCTGCACTTGAAAGCTTAGGTGGGTTTTCCTTCTCACAGAACTTGTTTTGCCATCATTTTGGCAAATTCCATGGAGTCTTTTCAGCCAGCAGGAATGGATCTGCCCTTGGAAAGACTGCCATGAGGAATGGTGCTGGATTTTGTAGGCATCAGCACTGGGAAGCAGCACTTTGCTGAAAATGAGTCAAAACTCCCCAAATGGCTTTGCTTGGGTTTGCTTTACATGTGGAGGAATTACTTAATTGGCGGAATTACGTAACTGGAGAAAGCAGTTGTTTTTGTAATTATGGTGATGTTTGTGTCTGCCAAGAGACTTCCAATGCAGCAGGTTTAAACTGATCCAATTAGTAACGAAATTGGGGTAATTAACCTCTCTGTTAATGAAATGTGTGCACGCACGCTGCCCTCAGTCCCTGCTTTGGGGTTGGGTTTTGTCATTACCCTGCTACAGAAAGCAGATTGAGCTCCATATAATCTATATTTAAAGCATTTAGAGCCATAGAATAATTTAAATTGGAAAATACCTCTAAGATCATGGAGTTCAAGCATTCCCCAGCCCTGCCAAGGCCACCACTAACCCATGTCCCCAGGTGCCACATCCCCAAGGCATTTAAATCCCTCCAGGGCTGGGGACTCCACCACTGCCATGGGCAGCTGTGCCAAGGCTGGACAACCCTTAGAGTGAAGGAATTTTCCCGAATTTCCAACCTAATGCTCCCCTGGTGCAACTTGAGGCCATTTCCTCTCATCCCATTGCTTGTTAGCTGGGAGATGAGCCCCACCATGCCCCGAACCTCTTTACACTGAGCTGTGGAGGGAGAAATCCCCCTGAGCATCCTTTTCTCCAGGCTGAGCTCCCCCATCTCCTTCAGCCTCTCCTGGTGCTCCAGCCCCTTCCCCAGCTCTGTTTCCCTCTGGGATGGGTTGGAATATCGTCCTGAGGAGAACTTTGCTGATTCCTGGAGCTTCTCGTGGCTCTGCACCCCTCAGCTGAGGTCGTGTGCAGTTGCACTTTTAGAGGGATGATCCTCCAGGGAGGGATGGTTCCCATCACAGAGCCTAGAGATCAGCTGGCACATGGAACAAATCAGCTATTTTTGATACCAGGGACTGTGATGGACACTGGACAGGGTTCCCCATAGTGTGGCTTGTTCAGTGCTCAGGGAATAATTCAGGAAGAGTCACCCAAGGCTGGTCTCAGTGCAGAACTCACAGAAGGCTGCTCCAAGACAAGGAGCTCTCTGGATAAACTCCTGTGTGCAGCACTATGGAAAATTTTACTCAGCAGTTGCCTTCCCTTGAAGTTGATTAATACAAGATTTCAGTGTTCCCAGTCCATTAATCTTCACAAGCACATCTGCATACTGAAAAATGTTTTTAAAAACAACATTAAAAAAAAAATTACAGGCGCTGATAATTTTGAAGATAAAAAGAACTTAAAAGAGCAACGATAAACTGCAGTTCAGTTGCATGATGTGAATCCCAATCCAACGTGAAAGAGGGGCTTTGCCACTTCAAATATTTTAATTGAATAAGAGGAAAACATTGAAAAGTGGTTGTTCTCCAGGCACTGGATGCAGTTCCCACTGTGAAATATCCTGGCCTGTGTTGCATCAAGTAATAGTATCTTGCAAGTCAAAAAGGTATTAGGGAAGTGTTAGAGACATCACAGGAGGAATTGGAGGTGAAGTTTAGACTGTTGAGAAAGTTAATTACCCTGAAAAGAAACTAATAGTGGAGGTGTGTAAGAGTTAAATGCCAGGATAGCAGGATTTGGGATTTAAGGAGTACACAGCTAAGGCTGGATAGCTGAGCTTTTTTTTTCTAGCACATTTATTGGTACAAACAGGGTAACAGTGATGTCCAGATGCCTGATATTTCCTGAAAATGAGGATTTTAAGGGTTCCTTTCACCTTCTGAAACTGCTGCTTAATGAACAACAAACCCCATGGTTCATTTTATGACCCTGGATTTCTATTTATTTCACCAAGTACTTTTCTAGTAAGGAGATACCTGGAAAGCCTGCCAGGTAACTTTGTGATCCCTTTCCCATTTATCCCAGAAGTACTGAAAGGCCTTATTGTACAAGGCAGTGTCTCCTTCGAGGGGAGACAGCAAAACAAAACTCCTGAGCTCTGCTCAGCACTTCCAGGGGGAAATTGCTTTGTGAGGAATTTGGGGCTTATAGCTCAGGCAGGATCTTACCATGAACCAACCTTCATCTGATGGGCTGGGACACTGCCAGGCACCTTCTGCCAGCTCTGGGGACAGCTGTGACATCTCCAGGGCTGAATTCCTGTCTCTCCTCCCCAGCCAAGCTCTTCCAGCAAGGCACAAGAGCAAATCAAGCATGAAAGAGCTGAAAGTCTGGAAAATTCAGTTTAGCCCTTATTTAGTTCAGATTTTTGCTGAAAGTAACTGGATCCTAAGTTCATTTAAAGAACTAATTTTCTAGATCTGAGTGTTTTTATAGTGAGGGGATGTTGTAAAGGAGTTGTTTATAATGGAGTTTATCTTAGGCATGGAACTTTTTGCCAGCCTAGTATCAGGAACGGTCTGGAAAAGCCTTCCAGTGGTGGTAGCTTAAGGAAGGGGACCAGGGTGGGGGAGAAAACCTAATAAAAATAGCTGAGATCATTCAACAGTTATCAAGAAACAGATACTGCAATTTTATAACAGAGAGCACTAAAAGTATATGCACTCTTAAAAGGCAATTAAAATGTATACTCCAAAACTATAAAACATTTTCTTTTCATCTGGAACATTGAGGGCAGATTACAACACATTAATAACGTTTTGTTTACAGTTCAGTTTCTGATGGCTTCCAAATGCAGTCTGTGTAGATTAACCAGAAGGAGTCCAGTTCTCTTTTAAGAGAGCTTGTAAAGGAAAGCAATGTGGTAAGATTGTTATGAAAAGCTGGTGTATTTAGGAAATAGCACTTAGCAGGGTCTCTCTGAATGGCTGCCAGGTCAGGAAGCTGAAGTGCAAGGCTTGGCCCTGGTTCAGGCCCCCCAGTCCCAGCTCCTTGACCACACAGTACGTCAGGAGCAGGGCAGGAGCCCCACCACGCCCCCACGCTTGGCACCAGCATTTTCACATAACCCAGGGCTCCACAGGGAGGGAGGCAGCTTATTAAAATAGAAATGGATAAATAAAACAGGCCTGGGAATGGAGCAGTGCCTCGGTCCCGCTGCTCCTCCTCATCCTCATCCCCTGTGCCAGCCCTGCCTCTCACTGGGGCAGTGCAGGAGCACCAGGACATTGTCCCAAGATCTGTATTCAGTGGGGCAGGCAGTGGCAGGACAAGGGGGAATGGCCTTGAGCTGATTTAGATCAGATGTACAGAAGGAATTGTTCCCTGGGAGTGCTGGCACAGGCTGCCCAGCCACAGTGGCTGCCCCATCCCTGGAGGTGTCCAAGGCCAGGCTGGAGCCTTGCACCCATCACTGGGAGCAAGCCCTGCTTTTTACCCCCCCTTTTGCAAGCCTGTCTTGATGTTCAGCTGTAAAAAGACATCCAAACTTGGTTGCATGATAATGAACCCACAACTTCACACATCTCTGGTGTAGATCTCTCTGTCTGGATTATCCCTCTGGAGCAGCCTGGGACAGTGGGAGGTGTGGAGAGGCTGCCAGGGCAAACAGGTGCCTGAGCTCCTCTCCTGCCCCCAGCGTGGTTTATCCACTGCAAGAATTTCTCCACATAATGCTACAAATTCTCATTCTCATTCTCATCCCAAAGTGTTTCCTCCTATCTTCCTGATTTTTATAATCACAGGAATGGGGAAAAACAGCATTAGCCTGGAGTTAAGTTTAGTTCATGATATTGTGACTTCTGCCACTCCTGGGGACTTTTTCATTGCTGTTCTCTATTGGGGAAAGGTCAGAATGGGACACACTACTGCCCCAGCACACAGTGTCCTTCTTCAGTATCTGCTGTCCACATTTCCCCCTTTTTCCCTGGCAGCCAGCTCTGTGTTAAGGAGAATAATACAACAGAGAAACTTTATTTTTCTGCAGTGCTGCAATGGTATATTTTACAGTAAATACAAAGGGAGCAAAATTGCTCTCTAGTCGCTCCTTCATGAGAGTTGTCCTTTGGCTGTGCTTCATTTCCCTGTGTAAGTAAATGCTGATCATTTGTACAGGCTGTTTTCAGGGCTCTCAAACCAATCTTCTGCCCTTAGAAATTGATCCCCTGGTTAGAAAAATCTGCTTTTCACAGCCACTAAGTTCACCTCAAAAATATTTTTATAGAGAAATGGGGGGAATAAAGTGCATGGTTACATTCAGTGCTTGGGTTCCTAATAACTCCTGCCTTTCCTTGGAAAGAGCCCTGGGCATTTGTAAGATGATGTACATTAGCAACTCATCTGTTTGATGGGAAAATCTAATAAATTGCTGTTACTCAGAACTGAGTAATTATGGACAAAATTCAATGTATGCATGTGAGAGAGGAACTTCAGCTTGTTCTTGGTTTCAGACAGTGTCTCATTAAGCCACCCTAATGCCTCGGATATGCAGCAGAAGACTCAGAACATTAACACTTCCATTCTCATCTCCATAAATGAGGATTTGAACACATAATTCCCTGAGATGAGTCTATACCTCTTGATTTTTATTTCTAAATCTATGCTCGACTGGCAGATGTTGGGGAATGGCTTTTAGCATTTTTTCATTTAGATTCTGATTAAAAGAAAACCAGCAAAACTAATTATTCATGAGCACAAAAATCATCATCCCCGACTAAGAGATGTCTCAGTTGAGGGTCAGCAGCAGATAACGTGAGGTCTGTAACAACTGTGTCCCAGAATGGTGTTTCTGGATTTCATTATCTGCAGGAGTGGAGCAGAGGAGAAAGTTCAGGAGCTGCTCCTGCCTCTGCTCCCACCCAGCCATGCTCAGATCCCGAGTGCCGTGTCAGGAGCCAGGGAATGTGGGTTTGCTCAGGGCACTGGGGTTCCTCTGCTTCCCCTCACTGGCCTTCAGCTCTCAGGGCATCATTCCCAGTGACTGAAAAGCTGAGGAATGGGAAGGAGCAGGGAAAAACTGTTTTTTAAGCTGCTCCAGGGTGACTGGATTCCTTCAGCTGTCTGTGTACTCCGAGACCTACTCCTGGAATAGCAGTTTTCCCATATTTATTATTCACATCCTGCCCAGTTCCTGGTTATTTGTCACCACACCTTCATTACCATCAGGATGAAAACATTTTCAGTTTCTTTGCTGTACTCCTGGTTTGCTTCCTGATGTTGTGCAGCACCTGAAATCATGATCCTTTGGGCAGCTGGAGCAATGGGGAAGGATCCAGACTTGTACCACTGTGCATTGTCTAAAACCCCTGACTCGGAGAAAAACAGTATATCTGATTTCATTAGCTGAGAGATCATAATCCAATTATTTTATTTTTAATTTCTCTTTCCTGAGCTCTTTTGCAGATGCTGCTTTTTGGCCCTTTGACAGAAGCCTTTCAGCCTGCCTTATGAAAATCCCAGATTGCAGCCTTTCGTGGGGGTATTTCTTGAGTTATAGAGTTAACCTGAGAAGGCAGAAAAAGGGCCTTATTACATTGCTACAAGCTGCCAGCTCCTCACTAATATTTTAAAGGTGTGGGTGCATGTGTTGCTCTTGTGTAGTATCAGTTCTCTCTGATTTTGTAAACAGAGCCCTGTGAACCCTGAGTACCCGAACTGCGGTGTAAAGGCAAAACTAAAATTACTCATTTAAGGTCATCTGTTTTTACTGACACACCAAAGGTCTAGGAGAAGGAGTGAGCAAGCATCATATTTCTCAAATACAAAATTTTTACAGTGGGAACGTGTTATAAAACATTCTGCCAGTGTTGTTTCCCTTGGGATTTAGAGTGAGAGACATGAAGGCTGACAACTCTCTTCCTGTTGTAGGTCAGAGCTTCAAGGAACTCTGTAATCTTCCCACCAGCTTTACTCTCTCCTGGAACTCACGGTTAAAATTAGATGCTGGCTGAACTTTAGCAGTTCAATTTGAAAGCTTTTCAATTTGAAAGAGGCAAAAGTAAAACAACTGCAGAGTGGAGTTTTCTCACAGTGCCATTTTGAGAACTCTCTGTGCAGAGGAACGTCCTCCGTGAACCGGCGGCTCTCTTGCCTAGATGTTTTCATAAATCATGATTAGCAGGAGAGCCAACTGGGCAGCATGGAAATCATCTCTGTGGGTGCTTTCTCTTGCAGTGAGGTAGCTTTCTTCAGGATGTGTGAAGAAAATGCCCTGCATTTTGGGTTGATTTCTGGTTTTCTCACAGTTTCCCCTCCTGCCGCACTGCTTGTCAAGCAGTTTCTGTCCCAGCAGAAAGTCAAAGATCAAACAAACAAGGGGGAAAGAGTGGGTGACAAGGCCTTACAGTAAGTGCTGTGAGTTATGGACTGCAAAACCAGGAATTAGGCAGGAATTGGAGTTCCAGCAGCACGGGGAAGCCTGGGCACACAGTCAGGAGGGTGAGGTGTTCTGCTTAGTCTCTGCTGCAGGATGCTGTGCCCGTCCCGCTCAGAGCCCAGCCTGCCTTGATTACCCCTTTTATTCAGGACTCAAAACAGCTTGTAAATTTTTTTATCATTCCTTCCCAGATTGTGTGGAGTGTGTTGTAGCCTTCCCTTGCCTTTTCCCACATCTGTTTTCCAAACTCATTACTTTCCTGTTACTAGGTTCATTGAAGGCGCTGTGTTTATTTCCATGCCGAGAGTTTATTTTTTTATCTTTTGAATTGATGCAACAACTCCATCAAATGATGATTTATTTTAGAAAAATCACCATTTATCCATTTTTCCTGCATATTAGTTGTTGCTAGCACTGACTTTCTCCTCAGACTGATGCCACCAACAGCCCTCAGAAGCTGTTCTGGGTTCAGAGATGCTGTGCTGGGAATACTGTTTGTAATTCCAATTTCTTGTGATAATAATACAAATGCTATGATTTAGGAGGATGCTCTCCTGAGAAGAGCTTTTGTCCCCTGCTTGCTTGCACAGAACTTCACACAACATTTATCCAATCCCAGTTGAACCCAAGAGCTTTTCCTTAATACAGATATTAACCTGAGCCCATGGCCAGTCCATCCTGTCTGAGGATGCTGAAATGTCTGTGATTATCACTTGCCAGGCTGGTCATTGTGCCTGTCTCACTCTTCTCTCATGGTTTTGGGAAGTCTGTGTGTTATTTTTGCCACCTGTAGTTCCTGCTCTCAGTTTCATAGCAGGGTGTTTGGAGTCCGGCTGATTTTTGGTCTGTATTAATAAAATCTCTAAAATATTTCCTTGGGCTGGGACCATCAGGTGCCTGTGCCATGGGAATAGTCAAGATGATCCCAAATTCCACAGTGACACGAGGTGGGGGTAGCAGAGCTCTCCTGTATTTAGTCCAGCTTGGAATTTAGGATAAGAAATCCACAAACACACCATGTGCTATTTATCATTGATTTCCCCTTTTTCTCAGTGCAGCTATGGGCATTTCCTACAGATGAGAAAATGATGTGCATGTGACTAATCACCCTTAAAAATTCAAGTGGTATCTGTTGCAAAATCTCTGGAAGAGAGTTTTTTCCTGGAAAAATCTTGGGAGGAAATGTGCTCTCCCCTGTGACAGTGGCTGTGCTGCCAGCCTTGGTGCTGACATGGCTTTAGGAGAAACAACCAGGGCTGAATTCCTTTGGACTTTAGGGACAGATCCTGAGCCCACAGGTGATTCTGGGTTCTGTGGATCAGAACTGCATCAATCACTGGAGATTTATAGTGTTTGTGCATAAACTGTCCATCCCAAAAGCATCCAGAAGGGATTCACAGGGAAATTCTGGCTCTCCTCCCTCATCATGTCCTACATCAATGAGTTCAAAGGGGTATAGAATTGTATTTTATCGTAGTTTATCAAAATTTGCAGTTTTCTCCTTGTTGTCCTCAGGTGCTTTATTTATTTTATTCAAGATGAAGGCACTTCACATTCTGGCTTAGAAACATTTGCTCTCCATTAGTATCCAGTAACCTCTGCTGGAAATGCAGGAGAAGCCTTTGGCAACTGTAAGCAATTGCTGGTTATTAATGCCAAAGCTGTAAAAATGAAAATAGGAAGTCACTGCATAGGCTCTGAGTGTTAGTGTTGTTTACATTGCTAATTTGATTCACATATTAACCACAATTAACGTGCTCTCTAGATTTCAAGCATATGTTCCTTCTATCACAGAATGGGGTTTTTTTCTTTGGTGCTTTACTTCAGGTTGTTCCTAGCTGGAAAAGGTTTGAAAAAATTCAGGCAGTGGGGAAGAATTGTGATTTGCATGATTTCAGGGAATCTATTTGTTGGAATGGGGTGGGGATGTTCTGCTGTGCAGTGACACATTTAGCTGTGGTTCAGGGGGAAATTTTTTGAAATTCACCTTTTTTCTCTCTCAGGCACTCCCAGATCAAGATGGTGTTCTTGATTACAAGTGTAATAATAATAATAATAATAATAATAATAATAATAATAATAATAATAGTTCCCTGAAGTCACACCACTGCTTGAATCCTGGTCATTCCCTGCTCCTGATAATCCCTCCTTTCTCACCCCACCCCCGTGACTGATCTCCCTCATCCCCCCATTCTCTTTCGTAGCCCTGTGGGCTATGGAGGGATTAATTGTACCAATAAACACAACTTTATTTTATAGTTTTATAGCACGATTAGCTATCAAATACTCTGTGCTAAAATAACATTTGCTAGGCTGTTTCAAGACAAAGTTTTGTTAGGCACAGTGGGCCTTTAATCCCCAGAGGAGTTCAACTAACTAAATATAATATTAGTTAACATACTTTACTGATGTTAAGAAAATACTTCTGTGCTACTAAGAGATCCTTAGCCATGGTGTTCCACTGGCAGCAATGGCTCTTTTCCTTTGCATGGAGTTTGTAAACTGGAGAACAATTTGGTTGATTAATTTTGTTCCTTCTTGTAATGGTGATAGATTTCTTCTATTGGAAATTCCCATCAGTGTTACAGACAGCACTTGATTCTGTCATTGTGCTATTAATTAAGATATTAGAGGAAATTGCTGTTTACATAAGCTTTTGAGAGCTCACAGTTAGGA
This sequence comes from Rhabdornis inornatus, assembly GCA_013397075.1. Classification (NCBI taxonomy): domain Eukaryota; kingdom Metazoa; phylum Chordata; class Aves; order Passeriformes; family Rhabdornithidae; genus Rhabdornis; species Rhabdornis inornatus. The sequence goes on from VWZS01000704.1 coordinate 218,586, forward strand.
ACAGCACTTCATCCCTCTTGTGCCATTTTTCCACTGATTTAATTCCCCTGCCTCGGTTGGGCTCTTGAAGATTTATTTCTGATACAATTCCCTTTACTCCATGCCAAATCACAGGATCCCAGAATGGTTTGGGTTGGAAGGGACATTAAAGATCACCCAGTGCCACCCCTGCCATGGGCAAGGACACCTTCCAGTGTCCCAGGTTAGTCCAAACCTCATCCAGACTGACCTTGGACACCTCCAGGGATCCAGGGGCAGCCACAGCTGCTCTGGGCACCCTGTGCCAGGGCCTCCCCACCCTCACAGGGAGGAAATTCTTCCATGTGTTGGCACTCAGTTTTCTATATCCAATATCCAGAATATATTTTCCCAAGAGCATGAGGGTTAAACTACAGAATAATCTTCCAAGAGGTGACAACCTCACCGTGTAAAACATTTAAAGTGAGACAGATGTCTTTGTAGAGAGCAGTGCTATGTGTGAGGGAGGAGCAGATGGGATGGCTCTGCAATTTCTGAATGCACTTGGAGTTTACATGTGAGACCAAATGAGGAAGAACCCAAACCCAAGTAAAGCACCATGAAATATTCCAGTGGAATATTCAGGGAGCTCTCTTACCTCCAAGGAAGCTTCTGTCATGTGTTAAGAGCAGGTGGGTGTCCCTAGGATGGATTAACTGTGATCTCAAGGGCTGCTCACTGCTGAGAGTGGCTCTGAGTTTCTTGCATGTTAAGGACCCTGAGAGTACAATTCTCCAAAGTCTTTCAAGTGACCAGATTGTTATAAAATCCATGACTCAGTGGCGCCTTTCCTCCTGTCCTCGTAGTGTCGACCGCCCTTTATGCTATGTTAGCAGCTCATGTTTTGATCCAGTATAATCCAAATGTATTTAGTCTGTATTTTATTCCACTTTGTAAACACGTTTTTTCCATAGCTGCAAATGTCTCCACAATTATTTGTTTCAATTTGTAAATTGAACAAAAGGCTTTAATAAACAATTTCCTCAGGCTGCCTCTCATCTTCTCATGAAGAAACATCATTTCTAAACTGAGCATCCTGTAAACTCCTTAGAAATTCAAAGGGAAAACTCCCCCATTTTGTCCATCTTGGCCATTTAGGAGTTCAGAGCACTTCTTGCCATGAATAAACTCTGTGGCTGAGTTTGTAAATAGAGTTTGGGATGACAAGTTGGTATTTTGGAGCCTGCTGCTGGTGGCACTGCTCTCATCCAGTGGCACCACGTGTGACAGTAAGAAGTTGTTGGAGGAGACTACAAGGCACTTTATTGCTTGATTCACTGTTGAGCTGCACTCTGTAGCTGACCAGAATATTTGATTTTGTACTTTGGATTTCTGCTTGTGGCTGCTAAGCTGTAATTAGACAAATCTGAGCTCCATCAAGCAGTTCCTGGCTACAGATCCTGTAAATTCGGGAGCTCGGACTGGGATCACCAGGAGAAGCAAGGCTGCAAACTTTGCCGAAAATTCAAACTTCCTGTAGCATCCCACGTCCACAGCTGTTTCCCTGCATTTTAGCAGTGGCTGAGACAGCCTTTAGCTTCCCTAGATCCCAAGGAATTTGAGCTGGAGAATTCCTGATTCATGTTGTTTAAATCACTTATATAAAAGTGTACGATGCACTTACTCATGTGTGTTGATAACATACACACACCCATTCATAGGCAGGAATTCAATCTCTAAACATTGGAGAGGTTACAAAAGAAAGTAAATCTTGTGCTGGTTCAGCTCATCTCAGGATGAGGATCGAGGATTTTGGGAGGGAGAAAATAAGAACAGCCAAAGCCCAACCAGAACTTAATGTGGCTGCTGTTGTAAAAGACACAAAAAAATGCTTCTACAAATCCATCACCAGCAAAAGGAGGGTGTGGAGGACAATCTCCATCCTTCATTCAGTTCAAAACTGATTTTCAGGAGAAAGGTGCTGGGGTTTTGCTGTCAGATCACCAGCTGGTTTTCCAATCTTTATTAAATCTCTCTCCTTGGTACCTGTTGCAGACACACTGAGTTTCAGTGTTATTTATCTGCCCACGTTGGTTTTCCTGGCAACAGAGGAGGGGTGGGATTGTTTATTCTCTTGCTTTTTATTTTAATCTTTTTTTATCATCCTTTCCTTGGAGATGGAACTGGTAAAATATAATATTACATCTGTGGTTCCCTGCTAGGTGATACTGTCTTTCTCACAAGTCTTTTGCTCATTTTGTGCAAAATAATGGCCTGTGAGGTTTTTGTTTTGGCTTTGGCCAGATTCTTCTCCCATTGACTTCATTGTTAGTGCTAATAAAACCATGGGAAATGTTTTGATGGGTAGGAGATTGCAGGGACTTGAGGTTTAAGCTTTGATACTGTATTGGCTGCTGCACATAATCTTTGGTAAACCAAAGATAAAAAGCAAAGCTTGTTTTAGAAAGCCATGGGCTTTTCAGAATGACGCTTGGCAAATTTTGGTCCTCACTTTGTCAAGTATTTGTCCACATATCAGTAGTTCTGTGCCTGTGTTTACACTCGTTCTGCCTCTGGGCTTGTTTTAGTGAGTTGGATAAAGTGTTTATTATGTGGGTTGCAAAATATGTTCCTAATGGTGACCTAACCCGTGGTGCCACAGAGACTGGGGGCTGTTGGGATCTCCTGTTGTGCAACAGAGAGTGGGGCAGGTAACCACAAGCCAGCCTTGGCCACCCTTTAGGGAGCCTGCATGGTTGTGGCAGGGCAGGACTTTGCTTTCCGCTCCCTCAGCGTTCCCCGTTTGCTTGGCTTGGCTGGAGGCTCCTGGCAGGCTCTGCTCGAGTCTCTTCCACTGCCCAGAGCCTCCCCTCTTGAAAAATGAGTGCAAATTGCAGCAGCTCCAGGGGCTGGGGTTGGAATCACAGCGGTGTCGAGGCAGCTTGTGGCGCTCGTTCTCTTGGCAGATTATTTGGGGGAGCTGGTGGGGAAAGGTGTGTGAAGTTCTCCTCAGCTTTCACCTCTCCTTGGAGCTGCTCTGGTCTGTAGCCTGTTCAGAGCAGTTGTGTGAACACTTACCAAAATTTCAGCTGATTTTAAGGTGGATTTTGGGAGCCTGTTTCCATCCCTCGTGTGGTTTCAGGGTATCTCCCACGTGTCACCTCCCAGATTGCTCTGGGTGTTCAGGAACTTTCTCACTTACAAAAACCTCTAACTAAAGCTGATTTAACAACTCTAAACCTAATGGAGGCTAAAGAATTTACTCTAAAATATAAGTTCGGCCATGATCCTTCCAGAGCCAGAGTGCCTCCTGCAGATTCTCCTGGAAATAAATAACACTGAAAAAGTTTGCTCTCTTTAATGCAATAATATGTAGGAAGGTAGGACTTGTATTAAATTATTTTATGTGTGATAAGATGTGATTATAATAAAGAAGGAGATTTATGATTGCTATAAAAAGAAATGTGATTGTGTTATAGTTTAAATAAGTTATTTGCATTTCAGATTTATTCTGGAGTGGTGTCTTTAGGCACCAGCTGTACCCTGGGTTCACATGTGCCAGGAGCTGTACAGAGAAAACAAGATTATTGCTGCTTCAGGAGCCTTGAGGAAAGTTGTGGCTTCCCGAGTTGTATATGGGAATAAAAGTATGTTTCATGTAAGACCTTGTCCCTGCACTGCTGGCCAGTAAAAATTACTTTGAGAATGGAGTTGAAAGGTGTGTCATGATCAAAACCTAGTGGGTCTCCCTAAAAGGCATCTTAGGAAATTCTTTTTTCCCCCTACTTCAAATTTTAAGATTTTCTTTACAGTTACATTAAGTACAGACATTCATCCCCCAGCAGGTACAGTTGAGGTCCGAGGCTGTGTAAATAACGTGGGGCAAGCTGACTTGGATGAGGTGCAAATTGGGATCACACGTCTGCTGGAGCGGAGTGATTTACATTCTCTGGTTACAGCAGTTAATTGTGGGTGCCCTGATAAGACTTGTTTACTGCCACATCAGCTTGTCCCAGGCCTGCTGAGCATCAGCACGGGCTGATTGAAGGCTTGATTACCTATTCTGCTTACTGCTGCAAGGGTTTCATGCAGGAAAAATCAAAATGCCATCATCTACAACCTGCTCAGGACCTGCAATTCCCATTTCGGGCTCTTCTCCACAGACACCCTCAGGGAGCAGAAATGTTAAAGGATTAAGTCATCTGAAAACTCATGTTTGGGAGAATTCTTAACTATGAACACTTTTTTTGAGCCTAATGAAGGGCTGAACCTGATGCATGCATGGAGTGACCTTGCCCATCACAGGGAATTTGGACATTTTAGGGAAGTGGCTGTGACCATGCTGTGGAGCAGATTGCCCAGATTGCCCATCCCTGTGAAGATGCCATTGCTGCCTGTCAGGGATGGAGCTGGAGGCTCCAAGGAAAAGCCAGCACACTCCCCAGGCTCTGTTACCTTTTTGGTGAGATTCCCACGAGCAGAACAGGAGCAGCTCAGCTCCTCGCTCCTCGCCTGCCAAGTTTCCACTCCTTTTGTAGGCACATGCTTGTGCCTTGGGGTGGGAGGGAAAGGGCAGGATCCACGGGCAGCTCCAGCACCCTTCCTTCCCTGGAAGTTTCACACATGAGCAGAAGGATGAGCCTCCACAAATATAGATGGTGCAGGTGGTGTGGGGCACAGCCTGGGAGTCCATCCCCTTCCCCTTGTCCCCACAGGGTTTTTCTTTCTTTACTGTTTTTCTCTTGCATCTTCCTCAGCTTGTGGCTGCCCTGGTGCTGTCTGCAGCAATTTAAAATAAATTCTCATTAAACACCATTCCAGAGGATGAGGGATGGTCCTAAACCATTCCTTGTGTGAAAACAAATCTTAACCAAAGCTTTGAACCCCTCTCATACATGTATGAGAGGAGTTGGTTGCACCCAGCAGACTCAGATTGCTGTTTTTTCCCAAAATTGGAAGAAAAGCAGCATCATGGCATGTGGTTTTGAACGTTCTGGGTGTTCTTTCACACCCTTGAACAGCCCCACTTGAGCATCCATGGATACATCAAAGATACAACATGTAGAGTTGTGAAACAGCCTACAGAAAACCTTGGTGATAAAGGAATATCCTGTGGTGATCTGAAATCTAAGCTGGAATCACAGGAAAAGTGCCCTGTGAGCACAGCATCCATACAGGAGTAATTTTATTCCCCGAGGTTGTCCCCAGGACAACTCCACTGAGGAATTTCAGCCTCACTGAGAAGAGGAGGGGTAAGGAATGAGCTCAGTCACTCAAAGGAAAATTCAGCAAACTTTCAAATAATGCATCTTGAATGCCAATATGTTGTATAGGTTGCAGGATGCTGGTTAATGAATGTTGAATTAGGATGTCAATATTTCCATTCTCCAACCTTTTAGGGTAACTTCACATGAATATTAAAAAAAAAAAAAAAAGGCCTGAAACATTCAGCACATGTTTGTGCAGGATTCAGTTTTCAAGGGCAGCTTGATCTGAGAGTTTCAGTCCAAGCAGTGGCAGCTAAAAGATGCCACTGTCACCTCTGTGGGTCTGGGAAAATGCAGAGTGTTTCTGCACGTGTTTTGTGGCTTCTCTGTGTGTTCCTGCAAATGAGAACATCAAATCCTATCAACATTGTGGTGAATTTTAGTTTGGTTTTTGTGTTCTTGTATGGAGTCCTGCTGTGTTGGGGTTGCTGGGATGCTGGGGGAGAGGAGAGCTTAAAGAGATACAGACACAGGGACAGGGAAGGGCATTGCTGGGCTTTGTGGGGCACCTGGCTGTGAGCACTGTTGGTCTCAGAGGGGTCACCTGTGCAGGGAAAGGTGCCTGAGTTCCCAAGCATGACTTCATCAGTGCCTAAAGTTGTATTCTTTGAAAATCTGATCCTCTTGACCCAATGGAATTCCTGCTGGTGATGCAAATCTCCCAGCGCTGAGTTCATGTTAGACCTGGGCTTAATTTTTGGATGAGCAGCAGAGGCTTCTGTGGTTTTACAGTGCAGAAGGAACTGGTCATTTCCCTAAAAAATGATGGATTTGAAATCCATTCAAATGAGATATTTCTGTCTTGTGACAAGAGCTTAAGAGCTTCTTGCATTTGTGTTTGGAAACATATTCTTTGAACTTTTGTGTAACGCTCAGCCAGTATAAGGCAAACATTCTTCTTCAGCTGGTAATAGGCTGTCTGGTGTCTGTAATTCAGTTATTTAGCTTTAAAATTAACTGTATATATTTGTAAGGTTTTAATTAAGATGTGTTTCTACTCGAAGCTTTTCAGGGCTTACTCAGAGGAGCATCAAACACTCCACAGTTTTGGTCTTTCCTCTCTGCCTATTAGCTTCTCCCCCTCTGCTTATAAATTTCTGATGACAGACATAAACATTTACCTCCGTGGGCATTACTTAACTCTGAGATCACTTTGTTCTATAAATACAAATAAATAAAAGTCCCTTTAATGGGAGAGGGGAGGCCAGCAGCGAAGTGGTTAAAGGTTTGTGCCTGCAGCCTGGCCAGCAGGAGCTGGCGGTGTGGAGCAAGGGGGACGCCAGCCTGTCTCTAAACTTTTTGGCCCTCCCTGAGTGCAGAGATGAAGGAAGAGCCCTCTATAAATCACTGGAGATTAGAGACCCTGTTCTTGCCGACTCTGCAGGGTTGCACTGCTTAATGTCAAAGCCTCACGTATTACTTTAACAGCACTCCTTTTCTTTATTAAATCCACTTTGAAATAAAAAAATGATGATCTTTCCAGTGAGGGGGAGAAGGTCTAAAAGGATTTAGAAAGTATCTGTTATGTTACATTACGGAGACTAATAACTGCACAGGGAGTAGGTAACATTTTTGCACCATTTCAGAAAGTAAAATGAATAGACTTTACAGAGTTTTCCTCCTTCAAAATATTTATTGCTGTTGATTTTGAGGAACTTTTTGCGGGCTCCTCAGTAAAGGTGGACTGAGCGTGAACGCCAGCGGGGATTTCCCTCCAGGTCTGCAAAATTTAATTTGCATCTTCATTTTTGCACGTCCTGCAGCATCTGGTTTTAGATTACTTTTTTTTTAACCTTTGGATTTATTCTGGAGGAATTTTATTCAGTCTCTATCTCCATCTGAGTGTGATGAAGACATATTTTAAACAGCTGTATCTGTGTCAAATGTCAGTGTTTGCTCGTAGCCTCGCTGTCTTGAGGACATTCAGAGGCTTCAAGGCACTGTGTATTTATCTACTATTATGACCTGATTTCTTCTGATTTGTGAAAGTCACATTAGGCAGGATATGATATTTTTTTTTAACATGTGAGGTTAATGGGATTGTTTTTATGTAAAACACTGTTGTTTTTCCACATGTATTTAGTTACCTCCTTTAGTGCATTGCATCCCACCTAACAAATCTCCCGAGCCAGAGGAATTGCACATATGTATTTTTTCTGCACATAAGTGTTTCAGATCCTCCAGGTCATTTAGTATCCATTAGGACACTAAAGCTTCTTACTGTTTTCTCATTAATAGTCGAGTCTGTTACCACGACAAAAACAATTTATGAGAGACAGGATTCTTTGAGAAACATCCCTGATGAAAGTCCTGGAAATCCTAACAACAAATGTTGTCAAGTTAGATTTCAGCGAAGCATTTCTGTTTCACTGTGCAGCATTATGCCCCAGGAATGTAGTTTTTCTTTTAGTCTCATGACTTTAAACACAACATTGGCATGAAACCCATTAAGAATAACAGATTTATAAGCTCTTGTTGATGGATTCTGTTCAAATGCAGTAGGATGGAAGGTGAAAATATTTTTAGTCTTTAAACGTATTAAAAATAAACTGTGATTATTTTAATTCTCTACATTTGAAGTCATTTGCTTCCTTGCCACTGTACCCGGAGTGTTTTTCTACCCGTTCACAGTTCATTTACGATACAGTTTTGAAGTTTGGAAATAGTTCACACCTATAAAATGCGGTTCTGCGTTTGCCAGGGAAAATGAATATTGTTTTGCAATGCATCTTATCCAAAAGTTGACAAGTAACAGCTTTTTTGCTGCTTTAGTCTGACAAACAGCTTGAAGGTATCACCTTTGTAGGCAGCTGCTGCAATGAACTGCAGATATTCATTTATAGCTGTTTGTACTCCGTGCGTTCTTTCATGTGCTCAGGAATATTGCCCAGTTCCAAAGTATGAGCTCTTAAAATAACTGGAAATGGGGGTGGGGTCAGGATTTTGTATAAACAGGGCGAGTTTCTGGGGCTGGATGGATGCACTGGAGGATCCCAAGAGCATGGTGTAGCCGAGCAGGGAGCAGAGCAGGAGGTTATCACATCCCAGCGCCGCGATCCCGACGTTCCGACCGGCAGTCGGTGTTTTATTAGGAGAGAACAACTCTATAAAAGGAACAGGAGATTCAATCATAATATAGCGGGGTGACATGAAGGCAGCTGACAGCATGGCTTCAAAACCCATTTAAGATCCAAGAAAAGTTGCCACAAGTAATGTGCTGCAGCTGGGGAGAGCGTTTTGGAAAAAAGCAGAACCTGCCACAGCCCTGCGGATTCGCGTTTCCGAGCGGAGCCGTCGCCTCGCACGGAAAGGCTGGGCTGGGCTGGGCCCTCCTTACCACCCACAGGCAGGGCTGGGAAAGATCTCTCACCCCGTGTTTGTGTGTGTTTTTCCTGCTGAAAGTGGTTTGGGGAGAAGTGGGAAGCAATGACCAGTCTGGTGGTTTGGGTTGGAAAGAGAGGGAACGAAGCGTTGGCTACGAGGTGGCGGAGCGCGTTCTTCTGGAGGGGGTTTGCTGGTGGAAGCAGATGCTTCCAAGAAAGGCCATTTTGAAAAGGGAAAGTGCTTAAAATAAATGTGTGATTTAGAATAAAATTTTTAAAATATTCTTTTCTTCCCCTTAATTCTTTCTGCTGTCTGGCACTTCAGTAAGTCACTGGTTTTTGGGTCATCTCTGCTGGATGGAGCATTCCCCAGGGAAGTGATGGAGTCACTGTCCTTGGAAGTATCCAAAAAAATCAGTAGGTGTGGCACTTCCCAGTGTGGTTTAGTGGGCATGGGGGTGTTAGGCCAAAGGTTGGACTTGAGGATCTTGGAGGTCTTTTCCAACCTCAATAATTCTGTGATTCCATGATCAGCATTGACTGTCTTTCATCTCTCTTCTTTTAAAACCTGTGAGCCAAGTTCTGTGAGGTGCAAAGCCCTTCTAAATCTAAGGCAAAGACTGGAACATTTAAAAGTATAAACTTTGCTGTGCCAGAACTGGTTTGGTTTGGGACTGCTTAAACCCAAGCAATTGGTGAACTGGAATAATTTGGAAATAGGATACTTTAGTGTGTCCAGCCTAAGAATGTACTTCTAAAGATTGTTAAATCCGTATTTTTAAAAGAAATCTGGGAAGAACTTCATGCCTGCTCTCATGTGGCAGTGGCTTTACTGGGAAGTGGTTGACAGCTGGATGGGCTTCCCAAGGATGGATTTTCCAAGGGCAGCAATATCAGCAAGGGTTGTGTCTGTATCCAGAGAGAAGTTGGCCAAATTGCTACTCAGCTATGATCCAAATCGAAATTAACTGATATTTTGGCTGGAAGTAGCATGTCATTTATGTAAGAAAAGGTCATCTTCTCCCTGGTAGAAGGTAATGCTAATTTAGGAATAAACAGCTTTTTTTTTTAAGTTGTTCTTAGAGAGGTTCTGTCACACAAAAATACATTGCATGGAAAGGAGCTCAAAGAGGGGAAGCACATTTAAAACAAATATCACTGGGTTTTCTGAGTAATTACAAGGAATTTCTGCATGTTCTCTTCTACAAGGCAACACAAATACCGTGCAAATAAAATTTCAGAATTAACACATAGGTTTGTGCTGCTTCTTGGGGAAGAAATAGCCAGCACTAAAAAAAAATCCCTCAAACAAGTGAATCTTTCATTTTTAATTTACCTGTATTAGAAGCAGAATCAAAATAGTTGCAGTAAGTGTTTGGGATTCCTTTTTTTATTAAAAAATTCCATGCCGATTGTATTTGTTGAAAAAACCAGAGGCATAGGTAGGATTAGGAAATCCAGGCTACCCCATCAGTCTCAGCATTGCATGGAATTGACTTGAAATGGGGCACCTGGTGACACTGACACAGAGAGGGGGAAAAATGAGCTCTGGAGTGGGGAAAGGTTTGCTGCCCTCCGTGGCATCTTCTGAGCACTGGGAGTTTGGCATGGTTGGACCACAGAGTGCAATTGCAAGGACAGCTTGATGAAAAAACAGGCTCTGTGCTCCCTCTGCCACTTGATTCCTTAGTTTTCCCCCTCCTTTTGGAATTCCCTAATTTCTCTAAGATTATTTCTCGAATAGGAGTGGTTGATCTAAAATAATATTTTTTGTGGGGTGTGAAAAGTTGGGGGTTATTTGCTGTTGTTGTCTCCCCCCCATATTTATGCCTGGCAAGGTAAGATAAAATTCCATGTGCTGCTTTGGCTCCCAGGGCATGCAGCCCTGCAAGGAGCTTGGGGTTGTTAGCAAAGCAAGTATCTGTCATCTAGAAAACAAGGGGCTTAAAGATTATGGACTAATTTCACACTTCCCATGGCATAGCATTACTGGTGCAGAAAATGATGGAGAATAAGCTGAGCACTCATTTGCCCGTAAACCTACAGGGGGGTAATGTCCTAAAAAGCCACTGAAATTGGATATGTGGAAAATGAACTCATTTTTTAAGTGGGTCACAACATCTGTGATTATCTCGTTGGGATTACGAGCGTGATCCTGCTGTGGTAGCACCGACTGCTTCCCGTGGGCTTCCCCTCCATGCCCAGCTTGGCAGGGACTCCTGGTGTGCCCAGCACATGCCCAGCCTGCCCTCGTGGGTGCCTGGGTGCAAGAAGGTCTAGAAATGCTCAAAACTTCATCCCTGCCTTAAAAACAGAGATTTGAAATTAGGGATACGTTTATTGAAATGATGCCATGCTCTCCTGTGCTTTTGTCTTGTGCTTTCTTGGAGAAAATTTAAATGTTCCTTTTGTCTTGTGCTTTCTTGGAGAGAATTTAAATGTTCCCAAGGCTTGAAGATTATTTAGAAAATAATAAATTGGTTTTAGAAGCCACGTGGAGCTTTGGGTCGTGATGTGGTGGACATGGACCTTCCTGCTCTTCTCTTCTGCTGAAGAGAAGAAGGGAAGAGTGTGTTTGTGTGGGGGGCAGAATATTCTCTCTATGAGCAGTGTAGATAGCAGGCCTGGTGTCAAAATTTCAAACAAGTTCATATAAACCCTCTTCTTCTGTTGAGCCACCCTGGTTGTGAGGGGAAGGACATGCTCTTCTTAGCTCGTTCTGGCTCTCATTTCTCCTCTTGTAATCCCTTTGTGAATGTCTTTGGGGCAAACTATGAAGGATTTTAACCTCTTTGCAGTTCTTCCTACACAGCCTTCCTCACTCTAGACCTCGAGGCACTTCAGACTGTACATGTGGTGACTTAATCCTTGGAAGATGTTCAAACTGGATGCTGGGATTTGGGGTGGAATCTCATTTTCCTTCCTCTTGGGTACAGCACCCTGAGAAAGGGCTGTGGTGGTGGCATCTGCTCCAAACGAGCCCCCACTGCTCTCCCTGCTCCCTCTGCTCTGCCAGGAGATGGGGTGGGATAGGGAACAGGTCAATCTCGACTCCAGAAGCCATGAAATCAGGGCTTTTCTCACACCCCAATGGTAATAGCAGCTTTATGACAAAGAATCCTCTTTACAGAGGCAACCTGTGCTCCCAGAATGGTGATCTTGAGAGGATTTAGAAACACAATTGATTGAAACTGGAAAAATGTGAAACACTCAGAGGAAAAGCTTGCTTCTGTTAGACTAGTTCTGTAGAAAAGGAAAAAAAAAAACCTACAGGATAAAAGCCAAAACTGGTGATCACACTTCTGCTGAAGGCTCTGAGCAGAGGTTGCTTGCTCTCACCAGAGCCCCGAGCTCCTTGTTGGGGCAAATCATTGCAAAAATCTGTTTTTTCCAGGTTGTTTTTCTCTGTTGCAGCAGTGGGGTCACTGGTTCCCAAAGGTTATTTCCTGCCCCACAGCCACCCAGCCAAACAACATTGTTCTTGAGGAGTGCCAACCCCAAACAACGTTGGACCCCCGTGCCTTGTTTACCTAACACCCATTGGTGCTTTATTTTTCTTCTCGTGGTACTTGGGGTCTGTTCAGGCTCTCACAAATAAAATAGGAAGTGGTAAAATACAAAGAAGCAGAGGGCAAAGCAGCACAGAGAGAAGATTGATGCTGGTTTAGGGACAGAGGTGACACCTACAAGGGTCTCTGAAACCTGAAAACTTCAGTTTTTATATCTTTCAGATTTGCATATAATTAGCTTAGAAGCACTTCATTGTTTTTTCCATGCCTAAAACAAAGCAGGAAGCTGCAGAGAGCTGAGATCTGGGGGGAGATTTATGAAGGAAGAGCTCACAGAGCTTTCAGATGCTGTTTATAAATGTCAGCCCTGCCCAAACCCACAGTGGGCTCACACAGGAACCCAGGAGCAGTGAGGTCTTGTCCTGAAGCATGACAAAGCAATTATTGATCTCCCTGACAGGGAAAGCAGCACTAAAAAAGCACAAGGGACAGCAGAGACAGGGGTGGAACGTGCCACAGAGATGGAAGGAGAGGCCAAGGACAGGTTACCAGAGGAGTGGGACTGAATCCAAATACCCCAGATGCAAAATCCCTCAGTTTTGGTAAACTTGGATTAGCATGTAAGAACAAACAGAAGAACACAGCTGGCCTTGCAGCTCTATCATTGATTAAACAATATCTGCAGGGCTTTGAAGTCTGGAGAAGTTTGGGGAGCTCAGCCTTGCAGTTTATCTGCCAGGGTTGAAGTATTCCATCCTGGTTTTCTGTTTTAGCACCTCAGCAAAGGGGCTTTCTAATGAGCTAAATATATAGAAAGGTGTAGGGAGAAGCTTGGGATTCGTGCATGGAAAAGATCTATTTAGAGAAGCCCTGGAGGAGCTGCACTGGAGGCAGTTTTTAGATGCTGTATCCAGTCCCTGTCCTGCCCTGCTCCCAGCCCCCTGTGCAGCTTTCCTGCTGCCATTGCTTCCATCTTCCCACTCAGCATGTTGAGAGAGAGGGAATTTCTTCTGACTAGAAAACTACCTTCCCAAGCCTGTATACAAACACAGGGATTTTTCATTACTGGGGGGAGGGAGATGGACAAAAAACTGGATTTTGAGGCTGTTAATTGGTGTGTGGATATTTAAAATTAAAATTCAGAGATGTGGGGAAAGAAGTGAGAACTAGAGGGCAGAAGGGAGATGCAGAGGGCAGGAGTTTTGTTTGTGATTCTTCCACTGTTTCTCATGGTACATGGTTGAATTCACTCTCCCCTTAAAAACTGAGAGCAAGACTATTTCCATTCAGTGTTTTTAAATGACCATATGGGAGGCAATAAGTGTGAACTGTTATTATATCTGGAAAAAATTGTGGGTGTTTATGAATGCCCCAAGGCCAGGATCCATCCCAGATGGGATTCAGCACCTGAGAAAAAGACCTTGAATTGATTTATCTCCTCCACTGACTTCTTAAGAGACTTACAGGAACTGTGTCCATAATTTGGTCTCCAGTTCTGTGCCTCAAACAAACCAGGCAAAAAAAAATTCTATTTTCTTGTCTATTAGCAGTGGGCATTTCTTGTTTAGATAAGTTGTTTTGTCTTTCCAGTGTCCAAAATGCCAGCTTCCTCCAGCAGCCAAACTCTTTCCTGCTTTTGGAGCAGCTGGCTGCAGCTCAGTAGAGGAGATCAAAAACTTCTGGCTGAAATTCGGGGCAGTTATGTCTCAGAGCAATTCTAACAGCTTCATCAGCAGGAATATCTTCAGTATCTTGAAGGAGATGCTGTTTTGCAGTGGCCACTGAAATCTTTATGGCTCATCTGAACAGCTGGATGTTATAATGCAGCTGGATACCCCCAGTGACTCTGTGCAGATGCTGTATAGAGACATCTTCTTTATCAGTAAAAAAAAAAAATAAGTTAAAAAGGAGTTCTCTTTAGCCAGCGCTTCTAGAAGCAGTCTGAAACAGTTCCAACATGCAAAAAGTTCTGATTTTTTATTTTTAATGGAAGTAATAACCCACCTGCACATAAATATTTGGGGTAGATTTGCTTCAGGTAGACTCATAGAGTGAGCTTTGTACCCCAAGTTCATGGAAAATGGTTTATTTTGACTGAGGAGTTCAGCAAAACCCCTCCATTACTGTAACACTGGTCTCAGCATTTCAGCCCTCCCCTTTGTCCAGGGCAGGCTGCAGGAAATTTTGGGATAGCTTGCCAATCCCTTATTAGAGAGGGGCTGAGTCCCACGGAATTGAAGCTCATTTGTCACGTCCTGGTGTCTGTTCCCATTTTCATGCCTGATTTTATTTCCAAATCTTTCTTCATTTGTGTTCTCCTTGGCATTCCTTACTCACCCTCAGGTATCATTTCCTTAGGTTTGCAGGTCTCCCACCACTTTTCCAGCAGCTCTCTGTCTGTTCATTCAAATCCCTCCTTAAAGCCAACATCTTCCAGGAAATTCATCCTTCTCCACTGTCACTTATAATCTCTCCTGCTTCCTCCTTTATCATTTCTCCTCTATCCTGTTCTCTGTTTTCCTGTCAGACTTTCTGTGAGTGTGTCTGTTCAGATTGTTCCTTATCATATATATATATATTAAATACATGCTGTGAAATATTGTTCATATAATACATTAAAAAAGAGAATATTTTGCTTTTATAAATATTCACCAATACACCTCTGGTGCTTTATACCATCCTAATTCAAAGTAAAACACCAGTTCCTGCCTAGCAGTGGGAATTACTATTACAGCTACATTATAGTAAATATTATGAAAAAAGCAGCCCCTACTGTTTAGGAAATTAGGTGAAGTAGCATCAAATCACATTTGATTCTATAATTTTAAGCTATGGACCTGTTTAATTGACAAGCTGAGTCTGTATTTGGGGTTGGAAACATGTTATATCTGACTGTAGCTGTATTTTTTATTTGTTCATATATGCACAGTGTGTCCATATGAGTGTGCTGTGCATTAAAATACAAAAGTAACGTCACCAGATTTTTATTTTGCCTGAGTGTGCCATGAAGTAAGAACTCTCTCGTGTTAGACTACAGTAAAAGTGGTAATAAAAGCCTGGATTTTAGGCCTGTAGCTAAATGCTTGGTTGCACATAAACATGCACACGTAGCTGAGAGCAAAGCAGAGATATGTGGGAGATAAAAGAGAACAAATGGGCAACTTATAATTACACGTATTTTAGTTCATCTGGTATCCAGATGATCATCCTCGCTTCTGATGGGTTTGACAAATCAGTTTATTAGGACTGTAAGTGTAACCCAGGGCTGTGCAGTAGGCAAGGGAACACTGTTTTGGGGTTTGGTTTTGTTTTTTTTTTTTCATATTATATTCAGTCATTTCATTATTGGAGGTAAATACTGCTTGTACTTAGAAACACAACAGCTGGTCTCATGTGAGAAGGCAATCCACAGATTAACTTGCCAAATGTATTACCAGTTCATTTCACTAGACTGAGAACCTAAGGGTATTTTAATAGTTTTGACCTTGATCAGACAAGAAAACAAATGCCCTCGTTCTCAAGTTGAACCTGTGACTTAAACACTGCTCTGCTCTGCTGCAGCATGAAGAGTGCCTGGCAGCCCTGGCAGGCTGGGAGCAGAGTGGTTTATGAAATAAATGGGACAAATTCAGTGCAGAAAGTGGTGGTGGTGATGCTCAGGTCGCTCAGCAGAGGAGATGCTTTGATTGCTGCCTTGCTGGGCTCAGCAGCCACGCTCAGCTTGTTCTCTGCAAATTAGCTCTCGACTGAGGAGGGGTTTTTAGTCAGATGTTTACATGTCTGATTTGGCTTTAATGTAGATTTTTACATTAAAGAAAATCAATTTTATTCGAACTGAAAGGCCAGATGTGTGCAGCCTCTTCACTGGACCCCAGAGTCTCCCTCCTGCTGTTTACAGACCACGGCTGGATTTCACACACCTCTGGATGTGTCACAGAGAGCAGCCCAGGGACAGGTGTGTGTCCAGCACTGGGGAAGGGCCTTTACTGGGAATTAAATCACAGCAGATCTTCCAAAGACAGATTGGTTTTTAAAGGACTTTTCTCTGTAACTTTTTTTGTTCCATGGGTGTCTTCTCCAAGGAGGGCAACGGGCTGGACCCTGCACTCTGAAAGGGCTGGAGGGACCCTTACCCAGCTGTCTCAGACATTGCTCTCCCTGAGCAGCCTCTCCTGATGGGTTTCTCTGTTCCCAGTTCTTCTCACACTCTAAACTTGCTCAGTATTAAAAATCACTTGTGGTTAAATTCCCTTGTGGGGCTCGTCCAGGTTCAGCCCCTTGAACTGAGGGCTCCAGTGCCTGTGTGGATACACGGACCCGACTCTGCTTTCCTTCAGGAAGAGTTATGAGCACAAAGGATTTAAGGATGAGTCTTTGGAAAGCTCTTGACATTGGCCTAATTCAGTTCCCTTTGAAGTCAGGGGAGCTTTGCTGTTGATTTTGTTGGAAGCCAGGCACAGCAGACACCGGGCTCTTCCCGAGCTCTGTCCTCAGCTCCTGGAGCTGAGAAAAAAGGGATTGAGCCTCTCTGGCAGGAGCTGGGTGCTCACATTTGAGGGGCCACCTGGTGAAACCTTCCTGCCTTTCCATTTTTGAATGTTTCCTCTCCTCCCTTCTCCCTTGCTTCCTCCTGTGCCACAAGCAGACATGAGCATGAACAGGTGAGTGACAAAGCCTGGGGTCACCAGCCAGTCCTGACAGTGGCTGAAGCCTCAACACCCATTTTGTACCAAACCTTTCTGTCTCATTTCCTAACCAGATCCTGGTCAAAGTCTTGTGGTCACTTGTCATGAATTTTCTATATGAATTCTTTGAAATAATCAAGTTTGGAGATGCAGGGCGGCCAAAAACCCTGTAACTCTTTTTCCATGAAACCTACATCTTATTTCACAGTCCTGTGACTGCTTTTAAAAATAGCTTCTCCTTACATCTCCAAAATCCCTTCTCCTGCTCCATGATCTTTGAAGTGAGATAAACCAGACAAATATCAGGAGTTTTTTTCCTTCTTTTTTTACTTTTTTATAACATTTACCAGATTAGCAAATGGGGATTTACTTTATGCTTCCCTTCTACTGTGCTGTTCTTGGAAGAGATAAGTAAAACTCTATTGTACACAGCTCCCAGAGCCTTGAACTTGAATCCCAGCAACAAAACTCCTTCCATTTGATCTCTAAACCCATTTGTAATTGCCAGATCCATGTACTTTTTCCATGCAGACTAGATCCTGCCATCACTGATCCTACAAATAGTCCTTCTTTTACTTAAAGCTCAATATATCAGTTTGGATTCAGAAAAAGCATTAATTATTTGGGTGTGGGTTTTTTTTGTGTTTTTGTTTTTTGTTTTTTTTTTAGGGGATTTTTTAGTAAATTATTAGAATATGCTGAAAATCCTAGATTTTAATTTACTACTATTTCAAATTACAATAGAGGCTTTTCAGTCATAGATCAGAGAATGTTTTAGCTTGAAAGGGACCTTAAAAAGATCTTCTAATTCCAACAGGAATGGGCAGGGACAACTCCTACTAGACCAAGTTATTCACAGCCATTATTTCCATTCTGTTATTTCTTGGGTTTAGAATAATTCAATATCTAATTTTACTGAATATTTCATTCAATAGTAGGAAGGCAAGAATAGTTTCCTTGCTGCTTTATTCTCCAAGTGTGTTTACATGTTCATGGTAACACAGATTTGTATTTCTTTCAGAATTTCAGGGTGATTTAAATATCCATTAATATCCACTTCAACGTGTTTTTACTGGTTTTGACCTGTAGTTTCCTGAACACACTGGAACTTCCCACTCTCATATTCTGAAGGCAAACCTTGCTCCACCAGCACAAATTTTTTCCCTTGTTCATTAAATTTTCCCCTTCGATTCTGGTCACTGGTGATGGAAAAACAGTCGAGTTGCCATTATCAGCTCTGATCAATAAATCAGAAGGAGAAAAAAAGAGGAAACCCCAACTCAGGGGTGTCCCAGTCAGCAAACATTTCCTGATAAAGAAAACACTCACATTTCTGACACGTCATCACTGCCAGGGTTTGCTCACGCCCCGAGGATTTGTCACTACAAGGAGGAACTCAGGGCTGCCAGAGCTGGCTTTCCATGGATCCTCCAAGAGCTGCCTTTAGGCACAGCTTGGGTTGTGAAGGACCAAAGTGGGAGCTGCTGTTTTCAAGGAATCCTCCTCAAAATCTGGGTGGTTTTAAGGGATGTTTTCAGAAAACCACCCAAAGCTGATGGTGGGAATGGAAGAGCCCCTGTGCTGTTACCCAAGTGTGGGGTGAACTTTGCTGTCGTGGTTTTCTGGCCCTGACACTGGTGTGTCTCCTGGTTTTCTGGCCCTGATGCTGCAGCTGGATTGATATTTATTCTAGCCATTGGAATTTGATGTTAATTTAAAAATAAAATCTGAGGATGGAATGATCCTGGTAAGAGCAGGGAGTAATGTAGGCGAAGGATTAAGCTCACAGCCAAGGAGTTGTGCAGAAATCCTTTGGTGAGTTCTGTTCTGGTTGGCTTTCTGACAGGCTCTTAGTCTCATCAGCTGGAAAATCTTGAAACAAATACAGCAGATTCAGTGGTGGTGTCTCTACTGAGGAACATTATCCACACAAGGAGTCCTAAAGGGATGCACAAAGTTGCTTGAGTGCTTCGGTTTAGGATTTAAACTATCTTGCACTGCCAGTACCTGAAAAGAAATGAAAACTTTGATTGTTTTGCAGTGTGTTACTTCCTTTAATTATTCAGCAGACCTGTGGGCAACCACCTGATTTATCTTCTCTTTGCCTTGCTGCTGTAGCAGCTGTGATTATCAGTTGTTGGAGTGACACCTATGCAGATTAGTTCCTTTTTCCCTGGAAATATCCATTCTTTATGGCTTTGGTGACACACTAGTATGGCTCTTGTTTCCTGTTGATGCCTTAAACTCTTAGTAAATCTATGGGTTGGTGCCTGTGTGAAGGAGTGCTTTGCAACAGAGCTTAAACCCATCTCAGTGACTCTTGGAACTGAAGGAAGTTGAATGCTGTAATTGTAGACAGAGCCTGAGCATGTCATAGGCAACCTGACCAATAATGTTCTACCCTAAGTAAGGATTCAAGCTATAAATCTATTTTATACAGCATGAAGAAACACTTAGGCCAGGCAGAGGGATGAAGTGCCATGCTAGGAGTGCAAGGTTTGCAAACAACTCTCTGAAATGAAGACAAGCACAGCTATGAATCTTAGCAGAGTTGCTCTGAAAGGTTTACCTACCTCAATTTCTCTGATTTTAATTAGATTTTGCAACTTCCAGTAGATTAAAGTGTCACTGTACAAATTGGGTGAAAGTTGAGACCTTCCCTCAGAAGATTGAGGACCTCCAATGCACTGATAGCCCTAATGTTTGCTCATTATTTTTGCAGGCAAATGGAGATTTAGCTTTGTTTATCTATGGGATTAGTTGTTGGGATTGGCTTTGAAGCCCTGAGGATTATATTATGATGTTTGTGCACAACACTTGAGGAAATCTCTGCATTCCTGGGAGTATTACAAGCAGTGCTCATTGACACGGGGAGAGCAGTTCAGGGGGAGCTGTGAAAGTGGCAGCAGGGGCACCCTGAGGTCTCTGTGCCTCCACGGGGCACTGCAGGAGGCTAAAAGGACTTTTCCTCCCATTGCAGGA
Organism: Rhabdornis inornatus; assembly: GCA_013397075.1. Taxonomy (NCBI): domain Eukaryota; kingdom Metazoa; phylum Chordata; class Aves; order Passeriformes; family Rhabdornithidae; genus Rhabdornis; species Rhabdornis inornatus. The sequence goes on from VWZS01000704.1 coordinate 238,310, forward strand.
ATTTTGGGATCAGCTCCTGACCCAGCACTTCCATCCATGCCAGCCCAGCCCCAGGGTGAGGATGCTGGGCACAGGCACAGGGACCTTGTGGCACAGTGGTCACAGGTGGTGGCTGCTGCCAGTCCCAGCAAACTGGGCTGGTTTAAAGCAGTGATTTCGAGCTGAAATCTCTGTGTCCTGCCCCTGAGCATTCGAGTTTGTGCTGGGGCACACCTCATTAGTTTGATGGGCAGAGATGGGTTTGGTTGCCAGTTTTTGGCCATTCCTGCCCTTTTTATCCAGTGTGCTCCTCCAGGGGCTCGCTGTCATCAATCCCCACATCATCAGAGGTCAGGTTCATTGAGAAAGGCTCATTTCAGTTTTTAGAGCCTGTTTCACACTGGGTCACAGTGGGATGTGTGTCCCCACAGGGATGTGGCTGGGAGCTCCCTGGATGTGATGCTCAGGGAATTCTGGCTGTGTCAGGGATTTCAGGGAGTGGCTGCACAGGCAGAGGCTCTCCTGCCCTCAGTTCAGCTGAATTTTTACCACTGGGAGCAAATCTACTCCCCATAAATTCAAGTAAGGATCACATCCTGTCTGAATTTCTATTTCTGATGATACAATTTATGTTTCTGATGATGTGATTTCTCTTCCAATTTCATTTTCTCTGTAATTTCTCTGATGTACTCTGAGAATGGACTTTGCTGGAGACCTCAGTGTCTTCCTGTGCCCCACTTGGTGAATCACTGAATGAACTTCCCAAAGTTGAGGAGCCTTGGGAACTGGAGCTCTTTGGGCTGTATTCCCTCACATCAGGACTGGGGTCAGAAACTGAAATGATTTTGAGGATATTGAGAGCTGCACACTTGAACCACCTGTTCTAGAAGTTGATGCAGCAATAAAAGAATGTAAAGCAGAAATAATACACAAAAAGCCTGTCTTGCATTTCAACATTTTAATGTGGGTGATTTTTTTTAAGTTCAGCAGTTTATTAACCAACAACATCCTAACGGGTTCTTCTTTTTCTTACTATTATTATCATCTTCATTTTTGCATTTGAGTGTTTATTCCTTTTTCGAGTTACAGCATCTTAGTTTTTTTTCTGTCCTTTCCTCTAGGAGTAATGAAAACCAAAAATACCCCACAGTAATGAGAACCAATAGTGTACAAAGATTAACGTCACAAACCCATCACTGACCTCAATAACATTTCACAACATTTAGTTTTCATTACAGTGCAATGTTACTGCAGGCTTTTTTACATGAACTTCTGAAGAAAAATATATGATAGGGCTTTCCAAAAATACACACATGTTGGGAAATAAGACTTTTAAATCAAGAGTTTTACACATCCACTGATCACATTTGACGAATCAGATGTATGGTATTAATTACTCTGAATCACAAAGCAGACTTAAACACTTAGAAAACAAAGATTTTCTGCTTTGCTGGTACAGACACATGTCGTGCCTTCTTCAAAAGGTGCATTCTGACTTTTAGTGCTATTTGCTCCCTTTGGATGATGAAAGAACATTCAATTTTTAAATTGTATTTGTAAAAAGTATTGCTTGGCATGGAACGTAGGAAAGAACATTTAGAACAGGTTGATCTGTAACACCATGAGCAGTCTGTTTTCTATCAATGATTCCTAGCCAGCTTATTAAACAGATTTATACAATGAAAGAATCTAATAACAAAAACATTCACCTCCTTTATTACTTGGCATTATTTATGGCTCTTACTTTTTTTTAGCTACCTTTTTATATATCGGAATCTGCCAACATTGTATTTATAAAGTTTATGTACTAGCAGCATTTGTTGGGCAGGGATTTGGGTTATTTTATGTTTCTTTCCTCCTACACTTCTTATTACTAAATCTATATACAAGTGCTTGTAAAGATTTAAAAAAGACACCAAAGAAAATACTCCGGAGAAGATGGAATGCTTGAAAAATTAATTAATTCTGGAGAAATGGAGTTTTTAATGTGTGTACATTTTAGATATTCTCTCAATAATAATAAAAAATAATGGTGCTTAAGACTGAGGCTATTCCAAGGCTTAACTGTGTTCCCCAGAATCCTCAGTGTTGAATCATAGATGGGGAAGTGTTTACACACTGCAAAATCAAAAGTTCATCCTGTGACTGTCCATTCAAAGCTCTAAATATCCATAATTGCTGTCCAAAGATCAACTTTGTCTTCCAGAGCTCCTTCCTTCCTTCCCTCCTTCCCTCCCTGCTGGGTGTCCCTCTGTCTCGAGGCCATGGAGCCACAATGGCACATTTGTCACCATGGGTGGGAGTTCATGGCAGCCCCTGAGCATTTCCCTGCCTGGCCCCCAGTGCCAGCTCTTGGCTCTGGCATCCACGCTGGGTTGGGCCTGGCACAGACAGAAATAAAATGGAATAAAGTGGAATAAAGTGGAATAAAGTGGAATAAAGTGGAATAAAGTAGTCTTGCTTTCCTATGGATTGTTCTCTCCTGGCAGACCAGTTCAGCCAGTGCACTTAGAGCCTCTCCGTGGGTCAGCGTGGACACATCTGTTTTTCTAGAAAGCTCCCCCCATGTGCACAAGGAAAATCCTTTTGCTGGTGTTTAAAAACACCTTGAGATGCCTCTTCTGTATTTAAGGAGAGAAATACGGGATTTTATGGAGAAATGGGGATGGTGGAATTCTTGTGGCAACAAAGTCAGGACGAAGTGTGGGGTTTGTCCAGGCTGCAGCAGAGGGGAGCAGGGAATCCCTTGGAGATCCATGCAGCAGCTGCTGGTTTCCCCAGGCAGACAATAGCAGTGAACTGTTCAAATAAACAAAAAGTGAGAAGGAGAAACAGGAGAAGTTTTGTGTTGAGCTCCCTTGGTTGAAAACCCAGCAACTGGGAGCTCCAGTGTCCCCACGAGGGGTCAGCAAGTCCTTTGTGCCCCCTCCCACCTGAAGCTCTGCTGGTTTATAAATGATCTGTCTGATGCTGGCTCTTGGTTTGCCTTTTGTCTCACCCTCCCAGGAACGTTCCCCCTGAATGCCCAGGCTCCAGCTATTTCAGAAGAAAACCTTTATTTTTTTTCCACTGAGGTTAACCAAGCCTCCTTCTGTTTTGCTGTGCTCAGCAGTTAAGGCCAAAGTTTACAAGAAAGGTAATTATAGTCTTACTTTTAATTGTAATTAACTAGGAGTAAAGAATCAAAATAATCCAGCTACTCTTTTGCTGAACCAGAGCATTATATATAATGTGACAAGGAGAATGCCTTGCCCTTCAGTCATTAATTTTAGCAGCTCTGTTATTCCTAAATTACATAAACCTCTGGTGTCAGAGGGGAGAGAAAATGAATCAGCTCTGAGATTTCATTGGAATACCTTGCCCATGGTTGTGTCAGAGTGTGCAAGGCTTTTGAAGCACTTCAGGTTATGATAAATTAGAAGCACATAATGAAGAAAATCAGGACTCCAAATTAAGGGGTCACAAGTGAAAAATGTTGGCAGTGAATTACAGGAATTTCTGGTCTTATGAAGACCAAAACTTGGGCTTTTGAAAGGAGTCTTTCCCTTTTATTTCCAAGGGTGTTGGAGCAGTGTGAGTGTGGCAGGGATTTCAGGGGTTTAGGGGCTGCAGTGCCCCGAGGAGATGTCACTGTCAGTGGTGGGAGACACGTGTAGGAATAAATGGATTCATAGTCAAGATGAAGATGGGAGACATTTTAGCTCTCTAATTCCTGATTGTATTCACTGATTATGACCCAGAACACAACTCTGAACATCTGACAAATGCTGCTCTTTCCAAGCTCTTTATTTAGCAGGGACTGATCTCCTGGTTTCTTACCTGGCATCTCCTTTACTGTGGTCACTTTTCCTGGGCAGGGGGCAGCCAGCCAGGCCCAAGGGATCTGAGGGAGCACAAGGCTCAATGGCACCATTGGTGACAAAGAGAGGAGTTGAATAAAGCCTTGAAAAGGCAGTGAAATGTCAGATATCCACATTTAAAGCCTGGACCAGGGCAGATTTCCCTCGTGCTGCAGCACTTCCACAGCCAAAAACCAGAGTGCCATGGACCTTGGCAGCATTACTGGAGGGATCTTCCTTTAAAGATGAGCTATTCCTGAACAATTTCTCCACTGTATGTGGCACAGACAGGCTTTTCTTTGACACCAGACGTGCATGTCTTCTTGCTCCAGCTATTTCTTTCTTGGACAAACATATGTATTGTAGCCAATGCAAGGAAAATCCTGCTCATATTTATGTTTGAGTTCCCTGTGTGCCATTAACAATATCCCAGTGTACTCCTGGCACCAGAGCATCTTGATCCAGATCCAGCACTGTTTTCCTGGATTCCCCTTTGGTCACTTAAGTGCCACAAACTAATCGGTCTTATTTAGTGACCTTCCATCCCAGAGGCTCTGTTTTTTGGGCACTGGAATAGTTTCCTGTCCTTTTTTTTTTAATTTTTTGCTCAGTAGGGAGCTCCTCTTACTGTGAATCTGAGCTAAGAATATTTATCAGGACTAGGAACAGATTTTATCTGCTGTCCTGTGACTCTTCCACACTTCCAGGAGCTCTCATTTTGGTGCTGCTCTGACCACCAGGCAGAGATTTATTATATATTTATTATATATATTATTACAATTTGAATATACTGGGAACTTTATGTGGCTCTCAAAGGACAAAAGCTTTACATAGGGAAAAAGAATCATGGTGTTGGTCCTTTCCTTCTGGGCTGCTCTCCTTCGTAGCCATATGTAGATGGAGATTAGATTTTCTTTTTCGCTTATTTTCACTTCCTTTATTTTTCTTTTCCCTTTCCTTTTTTCTTATTTTTCTTTTCCTATTTCCCCTTATTTTCCTTTTTTCTCCTTTTCCGTTTTTTCTCCTTTTTTCCTTATTTTCCCTTTTTCTTTTCCTTCTCTTCCTATCTTCCCCTTAATTTCCTTTTTCTTTCCCTTCTTTTTTCCCTTTAATTTGTTGGCATAAAAGGTGGCCAGGCACACTCTCCTTCCGTATAAATAAATACAGCATTTGCATCAATTAAAAATAAAAAAACCCAATGCTGTGGGCTCCTATGTAATACATTTATTGTAAAATACATGAATACAGATTTATTTGGGGCTGGAATCTGAGTGTTTTTCTTAGCTGGGCTTTGGAGAGCTGCATTTCAAAGCCACCCTGAGCTCCATAAGTTTTCTGTCCCGTCGATGTCAGGCATTGATTTATCCGAGGAGTCGCGTTGTTTACAGCGGAGACATTAAATCATAAAACAACTTCCATTGTATCCTGTGCTCAGATAGGCAAAAGCACTTCCTAACTGTGAAACCAGCTGCTCTAATCTTTAATGACTTCGGTTCAGTGGCCAAATCTACTTCTTTGTGCTCTCCTAATGCACCATTAGATTAGTTACTGTCGCTGGAATTGCTGTCGTTCGGCCCCGGTTAGGAAGGATCATGGTATTTTTCATAAATCTTTTTTTTTTTTTCCCCTTCTTCTTTTACTGTTTAAAGGATAATGGTGCTGTAGCTTTGCAATTGTTTTATGAGGCAGTAATCTTGTTGCTGTGAGGATAAAGCGTGAGGCCAAAGGCAGTGCTTATCTCTGGAGAAGCCAGTTATTGCCCAGGAAATCTCTACAAAACATCAATTATTGCAGGTTCCACCCCTCTGAAACAGCAGCAATGAGATTTTTCTGTCCATAATAGTCCAAAATGAAACCCAAATGCAGTATTTGGGGAATGCTTTTGCAATTAGTTCCCAGGCTTCTGAAATAAGTTTGTTTGATTAGCAAAGGCTAAAATCCTGGGATGTTCCTCAGGGCTGCACACGCAGCTCTGCTCACAGAGCATCCTCAGGCTCCAGCATCACCAAAGCCAGCCAGGACAACCCATCCTCCTGGACCAAGCAGAGAATTCCTGGTTTCTGATCTCCCTCCTGGTGTCTTTAACTCAGGCTGCAGGAGGAGGATTTCCTGGCTGATGCAGCACTGCACCTGGAGCAGCAGGAATTTAGAGCTCATTGCCTTTACCTAAATAAATAAATTAATAACGATTTTACACCTTTCTGTATTTAAAAGCAAGTGCAGGGAGGCAGCTCACAGTGATAATTATGATGCTGAGCCTGATTTTTGGGAAGGGAGAGTGATCCAGGCACGCTCCATCCTCAGGAATCCCACAGCACCTCCCGAGGAAACGTTAAACACCGCACACTGATGCACTCTGTCTTTAAGAGGTTTATTCAATTAACAGTTTAAACTTTCATTCTATTTTGCCATTTGCTGAAGAGGATTCTTATGCATTTAATAGTTTTATGCATTTACCCATTAGCCCTTTTAAGTGGGCTGGCTGGGCCGGGCTGTGCCATTTCTCTGGGCAGGGCAGACAGTGATCCATGGCACGTGTCACTGCTGTTTGCATCCCCCTGACCTCCCCAATCCATCTCCCTGAAGGTTGCTGTCCATTAATCCCACAGCAGCTGCTGCTGCAGCCACTCTGAGGTACCAGGGCAGGTAGCCAAAGGCTTCAGGTAGCTCCCTGCCCAAGGAGCTCAGATTGGCAGGATATTTTCATCCAAACAGAAACTTAGAAGAAAATGGCATATGTTTGTTAACCTAAGGACTGCTGATCACTTTAAATACTTTAAATTAATCCAGCTTCATTTGTTAAAACTAGCATCATCTGCTTAGGGGCTAAGGGAACACTGGGAACACTTTAGAACAGGCACTGCAGCAAATCTTGCCCTGCTGCCTCGTGCAGGATTGTCTAAAACTCATTTTGCAGCAATATTCCTGTGCTATGTTAGTTCTTATTCCTATTCCTTATTCATATTCCATTTTAAATTCCTGCCACACAGCACTGTGGCACTTTCCTTCCCTTACCTTGCAGATATTTCTGGCCCTACTCTGTCCATGCAGCAGGTCAAGGATTTATTTATCAGCATCCCAGCTGCTCTGAAGGGAGCCAAGGGCAGGACTAGATCACAACCCACAGGTAAATTCAGATACTGAATGTGCAGGTTCTTCCCACTATCAGGAGCTTCTGTAACCAGTGTTCTAGATTTGTTTGGCTTCTGATACAGGCTGAGAATGAAATGTTCCCTCAGGGACTGGTGCCATCCTGTATTTGCCTTTTTTTCCTTGTATTCCGGCTGAAGTTGAAGAAGAGAAACAAAATTGTTAAAATTTGATGAGTTTTTATACTGTAAATGGGCAGAAAATAGTTACTTTTATCCCAATTTTATAGGTGTTGTTTGTTTATAAATTCTCTGGTAAGGTCAATATGAAGAGAGATATCAGAGCATTCAGCTGCCTTTAAAAAAAATGAAAAATCCAGCAAAACTTGAGAGGATGATTTCTACATAATCTCACTGCTTCTGGCACCTTCTCCTAGTAATAATAGTATCATTATAATACCTGTGTTAAATTGAGCAGGGTTCATTGATGTCATTCATGGGAATGTGGATATTTGTCTAAAATAGGGAAAGGAGGTGGCACATCCATGGTTTTGTATCAAGAGGCTTGAAAGGATCTCTGGGGTAATTCAGCTTCAGAAATAAACCCAGAGGAACCATCCCTGCCTGCTCAAGTTTTTTTCCAACCAAGTTTAAAAGGCTCAGGCCTTCCTGCCAAATCTGATGCTATGCAGAGAGTTGGATTTGGGATTTAGTCCGTGAGAAAGGTGTGGTTCTACAGGAGTTAGTGGGGAATTTTGTGGAAATATTGATTATCTGCAGGTCTTGGAGCAACATGCTCTAGTGGAAGGTGTCCCAGCCGATCTCTGAGGTCTTTCCAACCCAAAGCATTCCATGTTCTGGGATTCCATGGCTCATGTCCCACCCCAGAGCAGCTCCCCAGAGCCCTCTCCTCTCTTTTCCAGCAGTGTTGTCTGGGGGTTGCTCCGTGCAGGCTCCTCGGTGCCGGATGTGTTCTCTCCAGCCAAACACGACCACCTGCAAGTTTGTGCTGGTGTTAGCATTTTCATCTGCCATTATTCAACTCCAGCTGCCTCTCCCTTTGAAGTCTGTTCCCTCATGTTAAATGTTAACTCTAATTTCTCTTGGCCAAGGGAACAGATAGTGCATTCTTTGCTGTCTGTGTGATAATGGCCACACTTGTGCTGGCTGCCTTCGGCCCTTCCCGCCGCTCCGGATCCTCGCTCTCCTCCTGCAGGAATTTCGAGGCCCAGCTCTGCTGCAGGGACTGGGTTTGTTTGAGTTCTTTGCAACAGAGCTTAAACCCATCTCAGTGACTCTTGGAACTGAAGGAAGTTGAATGCTGTTATTGTAGACAGAGCCTGAGCATGTCATAGGCAACCTGACCAATAATGTTCTACCCTAAGTAAGGATTCAAGCTATAAATCTATTTTGTACAGCATGAAGAAACACTTAGGCCAGGCAGAGGGATGAAGTGCCATGCTAGGAGTGCAAGGTTTGCAAACAACTCTCTGAAATGAAGACAAGCACAGCTATGAATCTTAGCAGAGTTGCTCTGGAAGGATCCTGATCCTGTTGCTAAAATCTCTCAGCCTAGCCCTGAGAACTGGCCTTACACATCCCCCATCTTGTATGGCCAAACTCTTCCAAGACTGGGCTTAGGGTAGAGAAGAATTACCAAAATATCACATTTTGGGGTAAATTTTGAGCAAGCCCAGGGTGTTTTGGGTTTTTCTCAGTTCATGCAGGCTAATGTTTGGCTTTTTCCAGCTGCACTAGAATTTTTCTAACATATTTCAGTGCTTATCCTTGCATTAGGCACAATAGGAATGGAGGGAGGGAGACTTGTGACCATTTGAACTTGAAATCCCCAGAGAGCTTTTTATTCTAATAAAACAGCAAAATATTGGATACATGACACCCCTTACATCAAACTCTATCATATTAGGGAAACCTTAGAACTCTGGTCTGCAGTCTGGCCTGATACATTACAATTCATCAGGGATCAGTATGAGAAATAATTACATCTATTTATTTATTCCACTGTCAGAATGTTGACACTAGTTTTTCATATTGTCTCTGTCACGAAGAATCCTAATTAAATAACATGTCAAACGCATTGATCATACATTTATAAATTCGTTTGATATATCATGGAGGCCTTTTGTTATTAGGAGATATCACAAGATTAAAATTAAAGTTTGCCAAGCCATCTAGCTCATTCTACACAGGGCTTTTTCCTCCTAATTAACCACAGAATTCTGATGGCTTGTCATTCTGATATTGCACAAAGTGATCTCTTCCTTTTTATTTCAACTTCAGGATATCATTTCCCTTTGACCAAAATCTGGCTAGATATGTACAATTATATTAAGCTATGAAATGACAGGCTCCTCTTGTATTTTTTTTTTTTTCATTTTTCTGTCCTAATTCCTCTACTTAAGAGGTGCTGTCTTATCCCAGAGAAGATCAGGAAGAGCTCACCTTCAGTTCTTGTGCTTTCTGCACAAAACAGAGCAGGAGCTTTGACCACCCTCCTTCTTTCCCCTGCTTTTGTAGCTGGGTTTGGACCTGACCCCAGTCAGGGTCCAGTTAGGTGGTCATAAATCCATGAGCATCTTTCCAGCTCCTCCACACTCACTCCTTTAGGAAAAACAGATTTTTAGGAAGGTGACAGGGACCAGAAAAATCAATACTTAAATAGTACAGTTTCTTCCCAAACAAATATCATTTGAAAAGAATCACATTCTCTGTGCATCCTACTTGAAAGGATAAAAAGATGTCGATAAATAGGCATTTGTTGTCCCTTTTTGATGTGTTTTCTCCTGTTTTCCATAAGAACATAAGCTAGGAGGCTTTTACACAGATTTGGTGGCAGAACACATGCATTAAGATTAAGTTTCTTTTTAAAATTTGCATTCTTTGCTTTGTGTGTTTCCTAAATGGGGCAAGAGGGTTTCTTAGTGTGTCTTAGTATTAAAATCTAAAGTAACAGACCTTCATTCTAATGAGCTTTGTAAATCTGACCTAAAAAGTGTCGCCTGGAGTCTTTGAAATGAGTTTCCTGCAACTTCCTCTGATCTGATTGTGTGTTTTAGGGGAGGTTAAATGGGTTAAGATTCTTAGCTGTCCTAAAGCCATTGGAGTGATTCCTTATTAATCTTTTTCACCCCCTAAGACATCATCTACAGATCTAGGCGGATTTAGTACATAAGATAACATAGTCAGCCCTGCCACAACTATCCACACAGCTTCTGAAAGGACAAAAGGGTGACAAAAATATGCAGAAACCCTTCCAAAGGTTCATGTTAACAATACTTTCCCAGTCTTCCCCTTGCCTTTATTCTGCCCTGGCTTGTCGCAGAAGGGAAGTTTTATCGTCACAGGATAATATCTCTGCAACTTGTGATCTAAATTACAAAGAATTTTGTTGTGCTCCGTGTCCTATGGCAAAACTTGTGAGCATAAGATGGGTTCTGCAATTAGCCCTGTCCCTGCTGATAACCAAGAGCTCCTTGTTCCTGCAGGAAGGGGGCTCGGTGCCCCTGCCAGCGGCTCCTCCTCCTGCCACCTCCCAAAGGGATTTTCCTCCCAGTCTCCTCTTCCCTGCTCCCTGTCCAGGCTGATGGAGAACTTCCCCAGAGCTTTAACTGAGGGAGAAAAACAGCCTAGAAATTGGTGAAAAACCTCCTGAGAATGTTCAAGGCCAGGTTGGACAGAGCTTGGAGCAGCCTGGTCTAGTGCAGGGTGTCCCTGCCTTGATCTGGATTAGATCACCTTTAGATGTTCCTTCCAGTCCAAACTATTCTGTGATTCTAAATAACAGAAAAAAAAAAAGTAGAAACACAGAGATAGTTTCATTTATCTGAGTGATTGATGCTTCTGTCTTAGGCATCCTTCGACATCACAGGGCAGTTCAGGGCCTTTGCCTCTGGTGGGAAGGTCATACAGTAGCATTGTAATACTTTTACCATAAATATGCTTTTTTTGAAGAAGAAGAAAAAAATCCAGTTATCCTTTGACATGGACCATATATTTTATATGATTCTCTTTTACCCCGTTCACATGTAACATCTGCATGGCAGCAACAGCATTTTCAGTTCCACAGTCTTTTGCTTGAACTTACTTGTTTCTAATAATTTGCTGTGCTAGAAAATGTAAATGAGGTCCATGGCAAGAAGATTTTTATAGGTCTGTCCAGGGCATAACAGCATTTGGGAGCCTTAGGTGTTGTACAAACAATGGTAATAGAATTTGAGGGATCAGCTGCCATTTAATCAACGTCTGGAGGTTGTCAATTCCTTCCATGATTTATGGCTGGGAAAATACAGAATGATTTGTAAAATAGCAAGGAGCATCTCCCCCCTCCCAAATGGGATATTTCAAAAACAAAGCAAAGTGAAACACAAAACTATTCTGGAAGAATTTTCTCAGGATTTTGAAGTGCTTGCCTTGGCCTTGAACTCCCTGTTGACATAAGTGTTCCTTAGTCCTTTGCAGGTGCTACTGTAGTGTCACAGAGCTCTCAGGAGCCCATTACAGTCTTTTGGCTTGGAAAAAAAAGAAAAGAAAAACCACTTTAAAATCGTGAGTGGCTTCTTCAAAGCTGGAGCGCCCTGATAAGGAGCCCAAGTGTGTGGTTTCCGTGTGTTCTAACGCTTTCTGCAGTGTAACACACACCCCACGGGGCCATGGTCCCCACAGTGCCCATCCCACGGGGTCATTGCTCTGCCCCCACATCCAGAATGTCCTTAAGTGCTTGCTTAGCTGTTTCCAGGCTGAGGAAAGCATTTAAGCACAGTTCTTAAAACAAATACTGTGTACCTACAGCCTGGAACACCACAGGACCTTTCCCAGCTCATCCACAAACTCACCTGGATGTGGCATTCAGACTTTCCATGCTGGTTCTCCTGTCTCTAAAAGGAGACTAATGATTGTATTTTCTTCCTGTGCTGCAGATATTGTAGGTCTTTATATTTATAAAACAGATTCAGGTCACCAGGCCATCAGCAACTTGTAAGTGCATGTGCCCATGTTCAGCTGGATCTGGGAGGGACAGCAGGAGAAGGAGCTCCTCTCCAGGGAGATAGAGATGTCACTCTTCCTCTTTAACAATATTAAAACCAGAAGTTATTAAATTATTAAATTACACATGTATTTGGAAAGCTGTTTGACCCATTGATGGCAGAGGATGAGCAGCTCCTCCTTTCCCAGCAGCTGTGCAGCAAAACCAGGGCTGGTGGTGAGCTCTGCCCAATAAAGACACCTGCCTCCAGAATTCCCCTCCTGCTCCTTCTGACACCAGCATGCCAGGAATTTTTGTCTGCATGAATACCAGTCTACAGAGATGTTCCAAGCAGAATCTGGGAGAGTTCAGGAATGTGTGCTTTATTAAAAAAAAAACAAAAAAAAACCCAAAAAAACCCCACAACACTGGAAGCAGTTTAGGTATTTAGCTCCTGAAGCATTTTTTTGTATCTCTTAATTACTTATAATCTGACTTTTCTTTCTAATTGAGGCTCCCAGCATCTGTCTAGCTACCAATACTCTTAACTACTAATTTACATTGCAGTTGGCACCTGACCTTACATGACACATGTAAGGCTCTTAGACAGATAATCCTGGCTTCTTCTTGAGACTTATGTCGCCATGGAGGGGTCAGTGGTGTGAGACAGCACAGCTTGAGGTGCGAAGTGCCACAGCAGCTCTCACACTTCACCTTGCTGAGTCTGGGAATCCCTTAACAGGCTGATCTGGGCTTTTGCACAGCCAGCCCTCCTGCTTTTGTCCCAGGCAGGCATTTTTCTGCCTGTCACTTCCAGGCCTTAAAGCAGCACGTCTGTGTTGCTTCATTTGCAGACATCAGTAGGCACATTTCACACTGAATTCCACCCTGTGGGGCCGTGTCTAATTGGACAAATTTGAGCAGCAGGCAGGAAAGCCACCACAGCATGGAGCAGTGATATATGGGCACAGGGAAAAGGGTTGGGATCTTAAAGTCACAGCTCCTCTGCTTGCCTGCCTGGCTCCCAAATTTGGAGCAGGATGGCTCTGAAAAGTGAGGTTTGACATCCTGCACTGTCCCCTTGGTGCACCAGGATTTTCCAGAGTGGCTCTCTGTGCATTCACTCAGCTCTGAATCCCAGAATTATTGAGGCTGGAAAAGCCCTCCAAGATTTTTGAATCCAGCCTTGCCACAGTCCAGTCATTCCTTGGAACCTCCAGGGATGGGAACTCCACCACCTTCCAATGCCTGACCTCCCTTTCCATGCAGAAAACTCTGTGAGGAGCAGGAAAAGTGTCTGCACACAGGAACAGTCCAGTTCAATCTCCTGAAATTAAAGCCTTGTTCAGCTTTAAACTGCACAGCTGCCATCCACATTAAGGTTTTTTGGGGGAATTTCCTGCAATTTTGCAGCACTGAGATAGAGTGGGGAGGCTGTTATTAGTAGAGAGAAAAGGGAAAAAAAAAGAATTTCAGAACCTTGGCAATAAAAGGGGGTTGAAGGGTTGTTTCTGGTCATAGATGTTTCTTTTCTATTTTATGTTGCTTAAGCATAATAAATGTCAGATGGCTGGAGTAGCATGTTTTATTAAAATAAGTGAATTTGGAGGTCAGGAGAGCATTGTGTTGGTAGCCTTGTGCACAGGATGGCTTTGTTTGGGTGAGAGGCAAGTGCAGGGCTCCATCCCAGTGTACAGGGACCAGTTTTAGAGGCATTCATCCAGGCTGACCCTATTGCTCTGTAATTGCTCTGGTTTTGGTGTCTGTGCTCAGCCAACAAACAAAAGTGCCATCTAATGACAACTGTGAAAAACCTTTTGGAATGAAAACTGAAGAATATTATGTATAATTGTTCCTTAGAATATATTTATATTAGTGACATTTTGATCTGTTAGAGGTTCCCCATTTGGATTTTGCTTTTTCCAAGATCTCTGAGAAACATTGCTCCATATGCTGATTTTTCATAGATAATGGTAGGGCTGCAAAGGATCTTAATAGGCACAAAAGCCAAGTGTTGAAAGACTTCCCAGAGGATAATTTTGGTGACAAGTGCTTGTATTTTGCACCAGTCAGACTGAAAATCTCTGCCTGACTCTTGAGAGTGCAGAGAACCCGCTGTGTGCAGCTGCTCCAGAGAGAAAAGGGAAAAAAAAGAAGTGGCTTGGTGGCTTTCAAAATGTCTGGCCAGAGTTTTATGCTTTTACTACACTCTACTGATGCTCAGGGGTTTAAAGAAATTGATGCCTTTTGGCTCTTCCTGTGAGTGGAGTGAGCTGCCACAGCAGCAGAGTCGAGCAGTGTCTCTCACTGCCCTAAAATGCCAAATTATGGGGATGTCATGAAAAGGTCTCTGCCAAATGGCACGGAAGTGATGGCTTCAACAGATAGTAATTACTGTTTTTTTCTCTGTGATGAATGTCTGTTTATATTTAATGTAGTCACTAGATGAAAATGGAGGTCTTTGGTTAATCAGATATGGCTTTAGAAACCAAAATTAAGTCATTCATGTGGATATGGTTGAATTTCCTCGCTTCCTTGTGACCTGTTCCTTCAATCCTGTAGCTTAGATCTGAGGGTTTTGCTTTACTTAACTTTCCCCAAATTGAAATAAAAAGCAGCTTACTTTAACATACATCATGGGAACGCTGTGGATTTTTCCCCCTCCGGGCTACTCAAAACCAGCCCCAGGCCCAGCAGTCCTGAACACTTGTGTGAAGCTGGAAGTGCAAGATTTAATGCCTTGTAACTTTACTCTGTCTCCACAGTAAATTATTTATGCAGAAGGTGTCAAAAAGGCAGATGTGGCAGAGCAGTAGAAGTTTTTGCCATCCTGGTGAAGGCAGTGGTGCTGCCCAGGAGGGTGCACAGACCCCAGCTGGGATCCAGGCTCTCCTCTGCTCACATTCCTGCTTTTCCTATGGGAATGCTGCTGCTTCCCATGATGGGAGTCTCCCAGTGGAAGCTCAATCCCTCAGAAGTACCAGAACACCTATAAATACTAGAATGGCTTTAAAAACATGTGGGGTGTTAGGCCAGCAGCTACCAGGGTATGAACAAGAAGGTCAGGAAAAAACAACGGTCATAAATATTTAAGGAGCAGTTTTCACATTGATGGGGAAGGGAGGGTCTGGCTGAGCATCCCGGGATCCTGACTCCATCACCCACTCACCAGCCATCCAAAAGGAGTCACAGGACTTCTTCTGCCCTCCCCATCCCCTTTTCCTCCTCCCGTGCAGCAAGAAGTTCACCTCCCATCCCAGCAGAGTGGCTGCTCAGGGTCCCAGCCCTGTGCAAACCCCCTTCAAGCTGTGTGCATCCCTCAGCAGCAGCACGAGTCACTTGCATAGAGCCTTGTAAATATGAATCCTTGCTCAAGTGCCAAAATTATAATTAAAAAGGTTTTGTCTTTTGGCTTTTGTCTACATACTTTCCTAATATTGTCACTTGGCAGGGCCAGGGTGTCTCTCGCGGTGTAATTGCCGCAGAACATTTCCTTGAAAGAGCAGCAGCACCCCTCCTCCTCCTCACACATCATGTGGAAAGCACCAACTGTTTTATAGGCATTAGTGAGTCCTGCTCTGCAGTGCAAGGAGGAATTCACTGTCTGTGCAGCTGAGACAGCTGCAGAACAGCTTCAGAGATGGAGTGACCTGCCCAAGGCTGTGCTTGGGATGCTGGATGTGGCAGGGGCAGGAGCTGTGGTTGTGCCTGTTCCAGAGAGCAAACACAGAGGCTTTGTCAGGACAGTCTGGCTGGATGGGTTGTTTTTCTTCTCTTCCCCCTCTGCAGGGGTCTGTGTGTAGGAAGGGACCTGTCTGGTCCCAGGGCAGCAATGCCCTGGGCTGTGTGGTCACACTGCAGCACCACAGCTCCAGCTCCATCCCTCTGCCTCTCTGCCTGCTGTCCAGTGGGAATTGCAGAGATGCCAGGACTTCTTCTCAGGCACTTCTCAGGCATTTAGGTATTTAAAAAGCCAAAGGGCTCTCATTCACCCCATTAAAGAGTGCCAGGTAATCCCTTTATGTAGTTAGGGGCATTTCCCTGCCAGCACACCACCACCTGCACGAGGATGAGGAGTACAGGTGCCTCCCTGTCAGGGGCTGAATGGCAAGGAATTCATTGGGGTTCTTCTTTTTTTAAAAATGAGCAGTTGTGGTAATATTAGAATAAGTAAATAAACAGAACAGATCTTTAAAATCAGTTGCAGAATATGCTTTCTATTTTTGGTCAAAACTTTGAAGATCTGGAAATTGTCCAACTGTTTCGAAACAAAACCTTAAATTAAATCAATGGCTTGGAGGGGTTGTTTAATTTTATTTGTTTTTAATCTTTAGTACCAAAAAAATTAATCTTCCAGACAGGGGTTATGTTTGAGGGAAGAGCAGTGCATGGGCAATTAGGATTTTTTCCCCCCTTCAGAGTGGTGAAGCAAAGTTTGGGGTAGTGCAGGCTCAGGTCTTCAGCTGGGCTAAATTAGCCCAGGTCGGCTCATGCTGCAGCTGTAGGCACATATTACTGCTCCATTGCAGCAGATCTCATTTATGACATGTTTTTAAAGCAGATCTGTGAAATGATCCAGCTTTAAAAAAATAACACTAATAAGGGTGTAGTTACATGAGCATCTTATCCCACAGCAAAGCCAGTTTAAGAGGCTCCCAGCCCTTCCCTGACCCTGCCTTTCCCTTCCAACCCCACGATTCATTTCCCCCCAGCTTTGCTGCTGCAGCTTTTTGGTGTTTGTGGGTTAGGGTTGGGGTTTTTTCGTGTTTCTTGCATTGTTTCAGTGATCAAGTAGGAGATGGAGCACATGGTGTGATGCAGCAGAGGGAAGGCCATGAGGGGGCAAGGGGAAGGGCTGGGAAGGATGCAGCAGAGGCATTTTCTCAAATGAGCTCTGCTGCCAGAACTGGTGTTCCTGCAGCTGCCACTAAACCCAAGTGACCTTTGGGGCTCTTTTTGAAGAGCCAGGCAGGTGAGCAGCTGAGTGGGCACTGCCTGGGCAGGGGTGTGAGCTCACACCCCACCAGAAGCACAGAAGGGTTTGAGTGGAATGGACTTTTAAAGGTTCCTGCAGTGACCAGGATGCTCAGAGCTTCATCCAGGCTGACATTTCCATGGATGGGGAACCTTCCACCTCCTTGGGCAACCTGTGATGTTGGCTGAGCCTTTGGCTCCTGGAGTGGGTTCCTGGACCTCTGCTGAGCTGGGGCCACAGCTATGAGTTGTGAAGTGACTCACACTGAATTTTTGTTCTCCACAGCAGTTTCCTTTCCCCACAGTAGCACTGCTGTTAGTGCTGGAATAGAGGAGAACGAGTGGAGATTTCAAGGAATCTCGGAATGCTTCACTCTACCAGGAAATCCAGCCTGCCCAGACTCTGCACTAGGCAGCAATGAGATCAAATGCTTTCCTAACCTATTTACTTTAAATGTATCTTGAATATTAGCAACGATGGAGTAAACAGACAGCTCTTTGAAAAGTGTGGTGCCTGGTGAGTGTCTGACACAGTATTTAATGAGTGCAGGAAGGGTTTTTATCCAACTGCCTTCGGTATGTGGAATGTGTTTTCCTCTTGTTTTGACTGGATGGGTCTTGTGGCTGATCTCTTCGAAAATACTGAAGTGAGCAGTTGCAGCAGGACGTGGTGGTATCTCAGACCTGCACGTGGTGCAGATGAGGTGGGAACATGGGGCTTCCTTCATCTGTGGTGTGGTTATCAGTGCTCCCCAAATCCTGCTGCTGATAGCATTCCTCAGCCCTTCCAAAAGAGCTGGAAAACATGAGGACATGTAATGACACCTCCCTGAGGTGGCAGTTTGGCATTTGGTGGGAAGCTCCTGTCCCTTGGAGTCCCTTGGAGTCCCTTGGAGTCCCTCAGAATCCCCAGCCTGGTGTTGGCAGTAGCGTGGCTGCTGTCTGCTGCTCCCTGGGAGCAAGATCTATTGCTCACTCCTCTTATTCCTTTATACCTTACACAGAGTGGAAACAAAAATCAGATATAAACACAGAGTCCATCAATCATTGCTAACTCAGAAGATAGACTGTGATAGTAAATCTTCCTTTTGTCTTCTTCTTTCTGGGCTTTACACACAGCAGTGCAGCAAGTAGGAACACAAGAAGAATTAAGTTGTTTGGGTGCACACCAGGGTGGGTACTGGAATGTTCTGGATAAAACCAAAGGGGCTGTGAGGTGAAGTGTAGCAGTTCTGGTTTAGCTGAATCAGGAATAAAGTGCTTAACCACAGCCCCAGGTGGAGGCAATGCCCTGAATATCCCCTAAGTACAGATTGGGACCAGTGGCTTTGCCATTTGGATTTCTTTAGTAATCATTTTTTGCAGCAGCACCAGCAATGAGATCAGGGTGGTAAGAGGGGCTTGTCTGCATTTGGTGTTTGTGTGATTTCTTTTTTGATTAACCTTTTGTGTACTACAGCTGCTCACTGCAATCCAGAGGGAGTTTATGAGTTGAGAATTTATGGTAAAGTGCTCTAACATGAGGAATTTGAGCTGGATTAAGCTGGGTGTGCACAGGTTATTGCAGCAGTGTTCACTGACTTTCCTTCTTCCTGTATTTCTGTGGATCCCAGTTATGCGATGATAAAATTCATATTAGGACATTAGCAAATGCAAATGTGTAGCCACATTCTCATCATTTACCCTAATTTTAATTCTTTGGATAAAGTACTTTGTTTTTATCAATTCACAGGCATGGAAGTGACAAGCCTGTTTATAACTATCAGTGATACAGAGCAGCAGCTCCAAAAATGCCATGGGATTTTGGAATCAGCACTGAGAAACTTTTCCATAAATGCCAGGAATAACATTATATTTGAATATTTAACCCTTACCCAGGCAATTTGAGGACTGGAAACCATATGTGCTTTTCATAATGGGAGCCAAGATGACCCTACATAAAGATAAATATAACTACATAAAAGCACTGAGGAAGGATGGTGTTGTGGTTAAGAGCTGGGCAAGGGCTAGGGAGCTCCAAGGTCTAATCCCAGCTCAGCCACAGGCTTCTTGGGTGATCCTGGGCATGTAACTGAATCCCTGCATATTTCAGTTTTTCCATTTGGGAATGAGAGATAATAACACTGCCCCAAGCCGTGCTGGAGGGGGAAGCGTTGCTGTGTGGGAGGTGTGGGCTGGGAGATGGTGCTGGTGACCACCAGGAAAATGTGACCAGGTGCTCTGCTGAGGGCACATGCTGCTCCACTGCCAGTGGGATCCAGTTTCTGCTCTCCTTCTCCAAAGGCTGGATGGATAAACTCGTGCCTTAATTAGCATGTCAAACCAGGGAAGCACACCTGAACTCTGGGAAGTCACATCCTTGGCAAACCTTCTTTGTTTGAACATAATTTAAACTCAAAACCAGTGAGGGAGGAAAAAGAGGAAAGGAAAGGGAAACCTGCAGTAGATGAGCCCATCTGGTTTTGTTTGAGTGCTACCTAAGTGAGTTGTGTTTATTGGTTATAGACTCGTGTTTGCTTTATACGCTCGCGGGCCAGGTAGCTCATGTTCTGCTCGTGACTTGGCATCCACTTCTGCCCTCTGAGAGTCTGCTCAGGGGGTACAAACCCTGGTGCTGTTCTCTGAAAAGGTGAGATCTTGCAAAGTAACCACCAAGAAGGAGACTGAATTGGCCACTGAGCATTCCCACTGTGTCTCCTGTGGGATGTCATTCCACCACCATAGCACCCAAGGTGCTGGGCTGGCAGCACATGAGAGGCAGCTTGTGCAGCTGCTGCCATGAGGAGGGGTCCTGTTGGTGAGAAGAGGTCTGGAAGGAGCAGTCCCTGCTCTGGGAAGCAGGTAAAATCCTGTAAAATCCTGTAAAATCCTGTAAAATCCTGCTGGATGCCGAGCAGCCGGTGCTGGACCACGTAAGGTGCGGGGGAGCGTGATCACCCATTGTTTGGAAGGAAGAGTTTTGATGTAATTATACCCTTCAGCCATTGCCACACTTTCCTCCCTTTCATCTCCAGGCAGGTCCACACGTTCAGATGTGAAGCTGGAAATGAAACACATCTGGCTATCCCAAAATGACAACAGACTTTTATTTGCTATTTTTGGTATACAACAAAAGCTTTGTATCTCGCTAATTGAACATATGGGCTCTGCCTTGCTTTTTTCCCCCTGCTAAACTCCACTTTTCCATGTGTCATCGTACGATTCCAACATTTGATCTGTCGAGTCCATCCCAGCCATGTGTTTGTTGTAATCTGCTACACATGTAGGCTTGTTTTCGTGTGCGTCCTGACCTCCAGTGAGAGCTGCAGTTGTTTCCATCATGGATAGTGTTGAGGAGTTACACATCCTTTTTATCAGTGTTTTTGGCCACTGGCAGCTCCTCGCGGCGCGGCGCGGGGCTCCTGCCAAGCCTCTGAAAGCTCAGGGTTTGGGGCAGCCATATCTGTTTGTCTTGTGATACCAGATGCTGGCTTTCTTCAGTGTAACAGAAGTAGAAGGAGAAAAAATCCCAAAATAGAAAACAACTCTGTCAGTAAAACCCAGGGAAGCTGAGGGTCAGCTTAAGCTTGGTAGAGCTGGAGCTTAAGGCAAGGATGGAGGTGAATGGCTGGGAGATGACCACTGGGCAGAAGACAGGGAGCATTTTGGGGTCAGAACAATCTGTGGGATAAAGAGAGGAAAAAGTCTCTGTTGCAGAGGAGCCTGAGCCCTTCAAAGCAGGTGGTGTCATAAAAAGCCACTGGGAGCTGGGCCCCACTGCAGGACGTTCGTGAGACTCGACTCATTACGGGTACAGCACCTCTTGATTACTGTGAAAGATTCGTCATCAGAATTTTTTTTTTTTGTGCCTGTGGGGGATCCACTTAGTTATTTCCAACTACAGCTCTAAATTGTTCCCATGCTTCATCGTGCTTTGATTAGCTAAAATCTTGCAGTAACTGTTTGAGGCTCTCACCGTGACAAAAAAAGAACAGGTGACAATGATCAAACCATAGGGTGTGGAGTGGGAACTTTGGGGGATTTAGGGTGGGGAGAAGGAGCTGCTGGGGCTTTGGGGCAGGATGGGGTTGGAGGTAACCCCTTTACAGGTTCTGAGCACCGAAGGACAAACCACCTGCAGTTTTCACCGTGCTGTGTGTTGTTCCTCAGGAGAAATGGAAAATAAATGCCAAAAAAAGAGAGTGACAGGGCATTTAATTGCCCACACAAACACACAGGCATAGCCCCAGCCCTCAAGTCCCCATCGTGTTCCAGCTGTGCTAATGGTCACCTTTCCTGCAGTAAATATTGGGCCAATTTCATCACATTTGGCTTATGTTTATCAACACAGCACTTAAGCAATGGGGTTTTGGTTGCAGTGAGGGAATGAGTCCATCTCTCACCCCGAGGTGAGGGATGAGGAGCCATGCATGGGGTGTCCTGCCTTGGAGGCTCCTCAGTCTGTGTTGCAACCCTGTGACTGCAGCAAAAATCAAATAGTTGTGCTTGAAGACAGACCTGAGGCAAATTCCACCAGGAATATGCCATCTCTCACCACTTGAACAGTATTATATATTCATTGTGCCTTTATTCAGTCCAATTCTTGACATAAACTGCTGAGCAATTTTGTCTTGAGCTCCCTTTTTAGCCAAGAGTATAAGCTTAAAAATTTGGAGGTTGCACTCGAGGACTTCTCAATCAACTGAGGAATGAGCTCTGAAGCAGAAGTTGTATTTAGCAAAATGGACTTACAATTATTATTCATAAATGCACATGTTATGGCTGCAGTTGTTCCACTTCTTTCTTTTACAGCCCTATAAATTGTATACAGAACATAAAGGCTTTACTTCTTAAATAAATGTTTTGCAGCCGCCATAAATTATCTTTCTTGCATTCATAATGAAAAAAGAAAATCACTGTTTGATGTTTTATATCCTCTTCACTAAAATGTAAAATATGGTAGTTGGAGCCAGATTTTATCTCATTTGAAAATAAAAGAAGGTTCATTTCCTACTAATTTTTTTCAGTCTTAGGTTTGGAGTTCCCATGAAGTGTTGCCCGGTCTGCAAAGCAGCGTTACAATAAACTCTGCTTTAGCTGGGGCTTTGGGTTTGAGTTGTACCAGCACTAATAATCACCATTGTGAACTGAGTTATGAGCATAACCTGAGTGTCTTTTATCATTTTTTAAAATCCCTGATGTTGTTATATTTCATCTCTCTACACCCCCTGATCACTGGCTGAATCTCAGATTGTTGAACTTCTCCCCACGCCAGCCCTCGAGGACCCTGCCCCAGCCTGGCTGTCCTGGAAGCAGGCCTTGCTAAACTCCCAGCTCACTGGTTTGCAAAGCAAACTTCAGCCTTGTACTATTTACCTTGGCAAGTGCCCGACCAGATTGATGATCTGTAAAGTGGATTTGTTATTTGGCTGTTTGCTTTGGCAGCTCTTGAAAGCAGTTTGCTGATTACAGCCCCAGATGTCATTGCATACATTACTGCTCACTATAAGTTTCTTCTAAAGTTTTAATTTCAGCCACAAATACTATTAAGCTTTTTGCACCTTTGTGTATTTAGCTCGTGGATATTAAATATCAAGAGCAGGCAGCCTCGATTTCCTTAATTTTTCTTCTTATTATCTTTGTTGGCCTCCTCCAGGCATGTCTGTAGTGCCAGGACAGGGGATGCTGCTTTGCCCTGGGTCAGTGCTGTGCCCAGCTGTGCCACAGGCAGTTGGTCACATGCACAGTTTCCTAACTGTAGATAAGATGGAAAATTGCCATAGCATTTGTATAAATTATCAGCTTTAACGTGACCAAACACTTGGGTCAGCAGAGCAGAAATCAGGAGTGATGGTCACTAAAATCACCCTGTGCCCCATTTGTGTCAGGGTAGGCACAAAAGGAACGTGGTTCCCCTGGGTAATCTCCATCCCCTCTAACTATTATCATGACTTTTAAAGGCTCTCAAACCTGATAAGCAATTTGGCAGATCAATAGGCTCAGAATCAATTTGTTTCTGACATGGGGTAATCCTGATCTTGGCTCTGCTGCCAGCCCTGTTCATGCAACCATCAGGATTAGGGTTGAGAAATATTGGGATATTTTATTTTCCTGCTGCCTCAGAGTGCCTCTGCCTTTCTGAAGTCCAACAAGAGGCACGTGAAAAGCTCAGCTGGGTGTTTGCTGCTCCCCTACCTCAAGTTCTGCAGGGCTGCCCAGGAGCAAAGCCTGGCACAGCCCAGCTTGGGCAGACACTGCTGGTCCTGGCTCTGAGCACTTAAACCATCCTTTGTGGCCAGGAGCTTTGGGTTTTTTCAGTGGGGGCACTTTCAGCTTTGAGATATTTAAGTTAAAGAAGTTAATTCACTTTAAGTAAGTTTACTTTGCAAGGGGAGGATATCATTGTAGTATTTTTGGCCACTGCTTGAAAATTCCTCTAACCCTTTACTATAATAAGCAAATTGAGCAGATTAAAGACACATTATGCTGCCAAATGGTTTTTCTACACAGGGTGACATATATTTTTTCTGTGGAAAAGGTTGTGGGGGTTTTTGTGAGCTGCTATGCTTTTTTTAGCACTTCCTGTTTTATTGTGTTTGAAGTGTCTTTGTGGTGACCTGTTGGGGTAAGATTCTTCCATATGGAAGTGTTTCTTCAACTTTTAATCATTTTGTTTAAAAAAAAAAAAGGTTTTAAATCCGATTTGCAGATGTCTCTGGTTTTGTTCACAGAGAGCTTGTCCAACTCACTACAGTGTTGTAGAAATGATGAATTGTTCATCCACAATGTGATGGTGACATCCATAGAGTTGCACTCTCAGAATACCTTCTTTTAAATCTATTTGAAATATCTGTAGAAAAGCTTTTGTTTGCATTTTAATGTATTTTTCTCTTTGAAACCCTGCCTTCACTGAATGCTTTGGCAAAACTCCTGTTGGTTTTGGTGGAACTGGGATTTCACCAGTAGACCCCTGACTTGCTTGCAGGCATCTCTGAAATCGAGTAATATCAGGATAACAAGCAAATCTGTGTCTATTCCTGGAGAAAATCAAGCTGGAGTTTTATGAAGGGTCAAAAAAAAGTTACAAGTTTATTTTTAAGTCTACAAGACAAAATCATTAAAGCACAACAGAATGCAGATTCCCTGAGCTCTTACTGGACTCGCCAGGTCATAACTGAGACCAGAATTTGGACCACTGGAGTTGTGCTGTAGCTGAGTCCTGTTTCCTGTTAATTCTGACACTGACATCTGAATTTCAGATTCCATCTTGTTTAGGCTGAGTTGCTCAATCAGTGCATCCAGCAGACACCTCAGGACCTCTCTGGAGCTGTGTGCCTTGCAGGGGGTGTGAGGGCAGAGCTGGAGCTGCTGGGCACAGTGTGCTACCCAGGCAGGCAGGGATGTCCATCAGGCATCTCCAGACTTCCCCTCTGCATCACATCCTCGATGTTTCAACCTGAACAAAACTGGCTTTGACAGTGTTTTTGAGGCCACATGTGAATACCACATGTTGAGGTCTCATGTCTGCAGTTTCACTCCTAATTAAGTGTAGATGTAAGTACTGGGTATCATTTAAGGTCTTTGGCTCTCTGCAATTCACCACAAGCATCTAATTCCCACTTCCTTTGTCTTGGACCTATTATTTATAGGAGAAGGGTAGGTGGACTTGGTGGTTACAAGTCTGTTGGATTATTATGTTTCTGTAGCTGTCATCTTGTCAAGGGTCCTGCAGAAATTTGCACTGTGGGCTCTTGGTAGTTTATTGGGAGTAAAACCCCTCCTGTGAAAGGCTGCCCTTAGGTCTGTGCACCACTTAAGTCTTGCTAAGCCCTGAAAATGGCTCTTAAATGTTATATTGGCCTTCTCAGCACAGAGGTGAACTGCATTCTGTGTGAGCAGTGAGATTTCCAGTTCAGCTTAAGGCTGTTTGTCTCTGCTGCTGTGAGAATTAGGATGGGGTCTCTGAACCTGCTGAAAACTTTTGATGCTCATCCTTCAGAAGTCAGGGCCTTGCAGCTCTCTGACCTAACAACAGCACAGTCTGGAGAAAGGCAGCTTTTTGATGTAGATGGGCACAGTACTCATCTGGTTTGGATTTTCAGGGTGTTCCAGAGTCATATTGTTAACTACAGGGGGTCTTATGTGAGCAGCAATATGCACTGACTTACTGCTGAGACCTCAGAGCATTCCCAGATACTTATTTTTGGAAAACTGAAGTCAGGTAGCTCCTGCATATTAGACAGATGGAGAAATTGAGGCATAAGATGGACAGGTGACTTCCCTGGGCTGGGCAGAGCAGTATCAAGAAGACTCTGACATAAAGCTGGAAAGTTATTTTACTCTGGAAATGTTGGAAACATTTCCAATAAAGAAATCCTTACAACTGTATTCACATCTCCCCAAAACAGATCATACTGGTATAACGTTCTCACGTGATGCTCTCCCTTGTACCACATCTAATGAGCTGACATGTTTAGCTTTGGGCATGGATTTGGCTCTGACTTTTGGAAAAGATGGAATTATGCCCATGAAGGTCGTTGTCATCTCCAAACCTGGCAGGGCTTCAGGGGCTCTGGGGACAAGGTGCCTTCAGCTCAGTGGCAACTCTCCAGTTTAAATATTTCACCAAAACACCTCCAACGTCTCCCACTTCCTCTGTAGTTTCCTAGCAGTGTCCAACTAGATGAAAATTAGCCAGTGTCTTGGTTTGTAGAGCTGCAAAGGTCAAATGTCCTGGAGAAATAAGGTGCTAAGATGCTAATTCTCTCCTGGAATGGGAGGCAGTTCTCTGCTCGATTGAGCAGAAAATGCAGGTGAGCTTAAACATCTCCATTTTTGCCTTCTGTTTTGAATGCAATTAAATAAAATCTGCTGTGATTACAGCAGCAACCAGCTTCCAGTGCAATCCCAAATCTCATCCTAACACCAGTTATGAGGCAAACATCTTGGGGAGGCTGCAAATGTCCTGGGCTGGTCCCTGCCCCATCTGTCCCCAGCGTGGGACACACAGGAAGCTCGCCCTGAACTTCTGTTCTCACACTTCTCCTCTTGGAATCTTGTTTTCCACTTTTTGGAGATTTGTGAAACATATGCCTTGGAGGCTTCCCAATATTTTTTTCACAGCAAGAAGAGAATTGCTCTCTGCGCTGTAAAAACTCTCACGAAAAAGCTCGCTCCTTTCTAAAGGACCTGCCTGGTGCAGCTCAGCAATTCCCATTTCTCATCACTTCACAGTGTATTTTATAGGGTATAAAAATGGTGTTATGATCCGTGTTCCCAAACCTTGCCTCAGCTAGCAAGAACATCAATAAACATGGCTTGATAGACACCAGAGCTGCCCCGCTGTTCCCCCAGTGCTTTGAACGTGCCCTCACAGACTTTTGGAATCTGTCCTCCATGTAGGAAACTCCTCGTGCCTCTGTTGAGCTTTTAATGTATCAAAGGTAATATTTGTGCTTAGGGAAAGTGACTTCTCCCAGGATACATTCCCAATCTGGTCACTTAATGTGCTTAGAAATATTTCCTTTCCTTCACCTCACGTCCCGCAGGTTTTTTTCTCGTTCCTTGATTTAAATTAATCTGCAGATTGGGACACCGGTGTTACCTAGGTCTGGCAAAAGATTTTACTTCATTTCTCCCCCTTCCCTTTTCCTTCTCTCTCTCTAAAGTTATTATTGTTATTTCTTCAGTTCACAGCTGAGATGATGGGTTTGAACAGCTTCACACTCCATTCCAGGAAATTCTGTCTTTGTTCCGAGGCTTCCAGCTCCTTTCACCTTGATCTTTCAGCACTAAAACATTTGGCAAGTTTTTCGTTGTGTTTTTTGCTGCTGTCCAGGGCTTTTGAGAGATTCCCCTTGGACAACTTCCACCTTTGAGCTTGCCCACTGGAGGAAATACTTCCCCTTGTATTTACACAGCCACATCATCACGAGTGCTGCATCCCTCTCACATCTTCATTAGCTTCCTCACCTCCCTGGATTTGTTTCTGCTTCAAAGTCAGTTTTTCCTGCTGCAGCTTTGAGCTGCTGGGAGGGTGCTTGGAGCTGGAGCAGCTCTGGATCCAATGGGCTCACAGATCCTCCCCAAAGGAGGAAGTTCAGCAGGCTGCAGAGAGCAATTCCCTCTGCAAAACATCAGTGGTTTCACTCGTAATTTTAGTCTGGAAAAGGTATGGGATCAGCTTCTACCTGAATTGTATCAGTCTTCCTAATAATCAGCTTTCTTTTCCACATTAAATTCCCCAGAAACTTGTGATTAGCCCCACTTGTGAGAGTTCACCACAGCTTAATTCTACTGTAAAACTGTCAGCAGTGATTTTCTTGTTTAAAGACAGATTTTGGTTCTAGTACAGAACTACTTCTTGCTAAATTCCTTTTCAACCAAACACTCTTGTCATTTCTCAGCCATTAAAGACAATAAACTCCATCTTTGGATTTTTACATGCTGAACTTAGTTTATAATGATGGATACTTGTTTATAACACACTGAAGATTTTTGTTAGCTTTCTGGCATAAAAAATGGAATCTTCTCTTTTGATTCGTGGTTATTAGTAGCAGGTTTATCCTTTCAAATATGTACAAGCCATGATTTAAGTGGAATATTTATTGTCCACAGGAATGGTAGACTGCAGCTCTCAGAATCCATCTTGCCTTTGCAAACAGCATCTTTATAATCATCAAACTATTCTCATGGGCTGAAACTGATTTTTCAGCAGGATTTAGGTGTTGCAACCCAGAAAGCCACAGTCACAGTGCTGGTTTTTGATGTTTTGGTCCATGAGGAGAGACCTGGGGTTCCTCTCCACTGTGTTTTGGGGGAGCTCCAGGTGTGGATGATCCCACATTTCCTGGCATCCTTAAGTCAGTTGCTGTAAAGTGTATTTTGAAGGTTTTGTAAAGCTCAGGACCTCCTGGGGAAGTGGGAAGTGAGAAACACCCACTTGGACACTCCTAGGAAGGGCCACAGTGCTGTGAAAACTCAAATGGTTCCTCCTAGATCCAGGGAAATCTGTTGGGTCAGGCAGGGATTTGGGGTGTCATGGTTTGGATTTCCACCAAAATCTCCCCTTCTTCCCTCTGTCTGTACCAGGTGACTCCTGGTGGAATGGTCCATCCCAAATGACATTAGAGGTTTTATTCCAGCAGGTATCAGAGCAAAACACATCCTTGCCATCAGTGCTCCAAAATGGGATTTATTGAAGGAAGAAAAAAAAAGTTGACTATAAAAATCCAGTTCTTACCCTTCCAACTTAGGGCACACTGTGATTTAACAACGTGAATTATCAGACTTTCCTCTTAAGTGTGATTTATTTTTCATCGTTTGGGTTGATGCACCAAATTTCGTCTTTTTTCTGGTTTTGTGGGAAGAAAAGTAAGAAAGAATAAGGAAAATCAGCCTTTTAATTTGTCCCCATTAGGATGATACCCTACAGGCACACCCTTCTAGTCACCTTTAGTGATTTCTGTAGCAGGAGGTCAGCACTGTTGTCAAGTGCTAAAATGCTGTTGTCACTCAAGGCAGTCAAAGACCTTGTGTGACTTTTTTGAAGTTCTTGCTTGTTCCTGGAAGCTTTGCTGTCAGCCAGAACAGGGAGCCAGGGCTGCCTGACTCCTCTTTGCACTTGGAGTTGCTGCAGCCAATGTGAAGCTTGGGGAAGGGTGAATCCCCTGCCCTTTGAGTTGAGCCTGTGCTGAGGATGAGAGGGAGATGAGTTAAATGACTGAAAGCCTTAGGCTGGGACGTGCCAGCTGTGATCATTTTTTCACTCCATCATCTCACCTTGCCACGTCGCTCTGCCTTATCCAGCCACCAGATGCCTGATGGATAACACAAGTGACAAGGGCAAAACCTCCTCCATGGATGCACAGGAAAACTTCAGGGGCTGCTGGCTCCTGCCCAGCTCTGTCCTGCCTGGCTGCAGTGAAATCCCTGCCTTGGATTGGCTTTGGGAGGAGATCAGACCTTGGTGCTGTGAGTTCCCAAGTGCTCTGGCCATGCTCCAGCAGCACACTTAAGCACACACTTAACTTTCAGCATATATACTCCCATTGAAGTCACTGGGGCTGTTTGCATGCTTAAAAGTAAGTATATGCTTAAGCTGGCTCAGAACCAGAGGTTTCAGTGCTTTGTAGGTCCAGTCCTTGCTGGAGCTCAGATAATTTGCTCGTGCAACTTGGCACACGCTTTTAATGAATTCAGAATCAGGCCAGAAAAATTTATCTTCCCTGACTTGGAAGGATTACAAGGAAACAATTTTAAGGTTTTGTTGAGTTTTTATTACTTTCTAGACATAAAATTTCACGTTTCTCTGTAGTCCTTAAAGAAACACATTTTTCTAGAGACTTGGAGCGAGCAATTTCCAAAATGCTCAGGGCTGATGGAAGAGTACCTGGGATGTGCTGCCTGGCCAGGGCAGGAGTGGCTCTGGAGGTCCCATCTGTGTTTTCACGTCTTGTAGGAACATGTGGCATTGTCCTCAGGCAAAAGATTTCATTGTGGTCACCTTGGTGAATTACTTAAACCTCAATGTTCCAGCTCTGCCCTGGTGTAAGCAATAAAATTCTCTCTATCAGCCCTGAAAACTCATTTTGCCTCAGTGCTTTAGGTGTATTTTATAACTTCTTCTCCATTCCCTGATCTTGGTCACTCAGTTAAGAAGTTGCTGAGTTGCCAAAGCAATTCCTGAAGTTAATGGTGCTGTACCCTGGTGGCAGCTGCTGGGCTGCCTCAAACACAAACATTTCCATTACTCTGGTTTAACACCTGAATCTATCTCGTGCCATTTGTGAAATATGTCAAAATGCTTGAGGGGAAGCTGTGATTCCAGCAGGCTCTGCTCACCCTATTGGATATAACCCTGATAAATTGAATGGTAACTCAGTGAGATTTGCTACAGAAGCAGCAGAAGGTTCATCATTAGGAAGAACCTATTTCCTGTGAGGGTGGGGAGGTCCTGGCACAGGGTGCCCAGAGAAGCTGTGGCTGCTCCTAGATCCCTGGAAGTGCTCAGGGCCAGGTTGGACAGGGCTTGGAGCAACCTGGAATAGTGGAAGCTGTCCCTGACAATGACAGGATGGAATAGGATGGTCTTGAAGGTCCCTTCCAACCCAAACCATTCTGGAATTCTTGGACTGCAGGAGTTGGACACTGCCACCACGTGCTGGGCACAAACCAGCAGGAAAAGTCACCCTGTGACCAATCCCCAAACACCCAGTGAGTGCCTGGTGTTTGCAAGTGAGATTTCTTTATCCCATGTCCAAGCAGTGATTAGACAGTAGCTTGGAAGCAGCGTGCACATTATCTCTCAGTGAGGTAAGACAAATAAATTACAACTTGGAAGCCTCGAGTGGGATCAGTGATCCACCTTAGGAAAATATTTTGGTTTCTGTTTATAAGTCAGCTGGGTTGTGAAATGTTTCATCTGGGAAAGGTGATATGAGACCAGAGAAATATTTGCTCTTATAATGCAAAAAATATTCCAGTTTCTCTCTTAACGGGTT
Organism: Rhabdornis inornatus; assembly: GCA_013397075.1. Lineage (NCBI taxonomy): Eukaryota > Metazoa > Chordata > Aves > Passeriformes > Rhabdornithidae > Rhabdornis > Rhabdornis inornatus. The sequence continues at coordinate 268,656 of VWZS01000704.1, forward strand.
GTTAGTGATACAAACCAAATTTCTTGTTTCCGGAGCCTCGGTGCTCAGCTGCTTCCCCACAGATGCTCTGCTCTGAGCTCTCTCCTGGCTGACAAGAAGCTGCCCATTATCTCCCCTTGTTTGTGAACATCTCTCATGACTTATAAAGAAGAAATGACCCAAAGCCCAGCAGAGTTCTGTGTCTCTGGCAGACTGGGCGTGCTGTGTGGAGGATGCTGAGGATACTGGGGCAGGGTTTGGGCACAGAGCCACATCCATCCCTGCTGTGCAGCTCCATCCAGCTGGGATTGGGATGGGGGAGCCTTCACCCCTCCTTTGCAGCAGGTCTCAAAAATCCAGCATCCCCAACATTCAGCTGCAGATAAACTGTACCCACGATGAACTTGGCCTTTCCACAGTCTCAGTTGCCATTACACAAGGAGGAATCTCCTGTTACAATTTGAGTGATATATTAGTACAAAGCACAGTTCCAATGTTTTTTCAACACTTAGATTTTTTTTAATTCAAATGAAACAATCAGGATTAAATTCCTTGGCTCACACAATCACCACTAAGGCTCAAGCAAGATGACAAATCCACACTTGTGTCTCAAAGTGTAACATAAGATCTCGGTTATCCCAAAAACCCAATGAGTTGTCAGATCTTTCCTTACTTGTGGGTGAATATGAGCCTTTCCTAATCCATTATGTGTCCTCTGTACATGTGTATATAGCTTTGCATTTGCACATGCCACGAGATTGATAATAAGCAAGATAAATCTGTTTTCTTAAGGGAAGTAATATATTATTCCAGCCCCTACAGTGGAATTGGCATATTTCTACCTCGTTAAGACAGGGTATGACTGCAAACCTCTTCCCAAGAGTTCAGGAATGACTTGGCATATAAAGAAATAAGGATCATTATGTGGTGTCACAGAAATACCAGATGTATCCTTCCTGCATCTCTCACAGAGTTTTCTCCAGCGAAGCCAACAAAAAAGGCTTCAGCATCCTGAAATTCGCCACTTTTATTCGGAGGAGAAGTCAAACAAAATAAAGCCTCGTCTAAAAAAGCCTCCACTGAGATTTAATGGAATTCACTGTGTGTTTAAATTTCCTAGGCATTGTTGAAAATCTCAATAATCATCGTATTGTAAGCTTAGCTAAGTCATAGATTTTCAGAGAGTGGGAAATTTTACTAGGAGAAAAAAAAAGACGTTACTGGATTTTCCAATTTTAACCAAGACTGAGAATTATAAGTATGTGAATACCACAAGAAAACATTTCCAACCTTGCAAGAACTAAAAAGTGCTGAAGATCTTTAGTGAATCCTTTTTAAATGAAATTTCCAGACCTGGAGGTTGAAAGAACATCAGGTGAAATTTTTTTGCTGTGCAGATTCATACCTGGTAACACAGGCTTGTGCAGAGCCCTGGGTTCTTCAGGACACTCCTTTATGCCAGGATTAAATATAAAGAAATGTTAATCTCTGAGGGGGCTTGGGGCTGGTTGTAGCATTCCTGATTTTTTCCAGGCATTCTGATTCTGTAAATATGCATAGATCTTGCTGTTAAAAGGGGAGGGGGAAAGTTTTTTCTTGGAAATTAATTTTATTACAAAGGGCTATTTTGTTTTCAAAATCATAATAGCATCCAGTTATGCTGTAGATTCCATCTCTTTTTGCTTTTAGGCAGCTTAATAAAGAGCATCCAGTATTGGAAAGATACTCTGAGCTGATTTTTCAGTGCACTGTGCTCCTCTGGCTGTGGATAAGCTGCACTTTCTCTGTGGGTGCAACCTCTGGCAGCACCCACCTGTGCCCACCTGTGCCCCAGCCCCTTGTGTTGTTCTTTAAAGGGAGAACAAAGATGACAAAATCTTGTGCTTCTGGTACTGCAAAATACTGCAAAATACTGCAAAATTCTGGCACTATGACATAAATTTCCCTGTTGACACCAAGCTCGCGTTTTGTTGTGTTTTCTCTTTCGAAGCCCTGCTTTGGATGGCTGTCACATCCTGCCTCCAGTTTTTAAACCATCCCATGTCCTTGCACAAGCCTCCATGCTTTGGGGGAGCCAGGAGCTCAGCAAGGGCTGCAGGAGCTCTTGGCAGTGCTGGGGGGGCTTTGGGGGGCTCCGTTCAGCTTTTGGGGTCTTGGGGCTGCATTTGGGGCCCCTCGTTTGGTGGCCAGGTGTGCTGGCAGCAGGGACCTGCAGTTGGATGGCATCTGACAGGCACTGGGAGCATTCAAGGCAAAGGCAGAGTTTAATAAATACACTTAATCATTTATGTTTTGACCTTAGCCCAGACTCGTAGTCAGACACAGAAAGCAGAGAGTTGGAGCACTTTGTCAAGGCTCCTCTGGCGAAGCAGGGCAGCCCCGCTCTGAGGAAAGGCAGATCCTTCAGAAAGGAGAGTAAAAGGTCAGGACTAATCCAAAAGGACAAGCAGTGTATGTCTGTGTGTATATTGGGTTTCACATATGAAATCCAGTCATGATAAATCTGATGGCTTTAGAAACATCTACTTTGATTAATGAAAACATAGTTCCCATAGACCACTGGTTTCATACTTCAAAGTTTCCCTGGATTTAGGACCTTAGGTTTTGCTTATTCATATAACATGCAGGAAACTATTTTTAAATGAATAAGGGAGTATAAAAAAAAATTTTTAGGAGGCAAATGTTTCAACATCGGTGGTACAGATAGGCTGGATAATAAGGAGCAAAATTAACAAACAACAGACATTTTATTATGCATTTTACAATAATGTTTACATTCTTTTCTCTCTATTTGTTTTTCCTTGAAAAGATTTATGTATTTATAAAAATATCTTGCTGCTCCAGCTCTGAAAATTGCAGCCTTGCTCACATTTGAAAGCCTTCAAGGACGGCTGTGATGGCTGGCTGTGCTCCTGACCATCCCAAATCTCCTGAATCCCTGGTTAACCCCTTGTGCAGGAGCAGGGGAGGAGGAGGAGGGTATGATGGTCCTTAAGGACCTGCACCACCATCCTGGCATCACCCACACTGCCTTGGGCCACTGTCCTGAGTTTGTGGCCACCTGGGCAATGCTTTGGCAACCTCCTTCCCAGGCATCCATCCACGGAGCTGCTCGGGGCTCCCGGGGCCGCTCGGCTCCTCCCGGCAGCTGCGGGTCTGCCCCAAACTCATCTCGAAATCCTGACAGAGGAATAAACAGAGCTTTTGTTTACAAGTCTGTGGTGCTGAGGAGGGACCAGCAACTTCTCAGCCTCACTTAGCCAAGAGTTCAAAGGCATTTGGAAGTGTTGGTTGCCTGTGGGACCGGGTACCCCGGCTGAAGGCTCCATTAATTAAATGCACTCACAGGATACAGAGCTGGTGAGTAATGTCCTGTTTATAGCAGAACTGTGAGCAGTTCTGGAAAAAAAGAAACTCAGTGGGAGGGAAGATGACAGGGAGCAGAGTCACTCCAAAGGCTGTGGCTCCTGCCATGGTTTCCAAAGGCAATAATTAACACTCACACCTTGGTGTAGCAGCGTTCTGTCCCTTGTTAACTGGTTGTGTGCCATGGGAGAGCAGGGTGGCAGCGTGTGAGCCATGCACAGGAGGGGATCAGCAGCACGTGCCATGAGCACACACCCACCAGACCCAGGGCAGCTCAGGGAGATTTTGCTTCTCCACACTCCAATAAAGAATTTGCCTGGATTCCTCTTCCAGTGCTCAGAGCGTTGTGAGCTTTGTGGCATTCCCGCTGGAATCACAAAGTTATGGCACGGAAGGGAATTGGCAGAGCCTGTAGGAAAGTTCAACCTTTCATGTTTAAACGAGGGATGTTGGAGTTTGACTCAGTGCTTTGGGTGAGGAGTTTCCATGGGCTGGTTCCTCTCACACCCGTGGGGTTCTCACTCCTGGCTCAGGCGTTGCTGGGAGCTCTCTGTGGTCACAGGATCCCTTCAGAGCCCACTCCTGCTTCTGCAAAGGCCAGGAGAAGCAGGAGAGGTGATGGGCAACTCTTCTGTCCTTCTTGGTTGCACCTCAGGGTCCAACATCACACATCCCATTAATCAGGGTGCATCTTTTAGCAATTAAAATTGGGAGGTCATTTTCCCTCCTCTTTCACTCTGTTATTTTTGCTCACACTTATGTTGCAATATGCAAGGTGAGGCTCAAAACTGTCAAGCTCTTTAATAGAACCATTACTGTATTTTTGGAGAACGTTCTCTTTTTGATTTACTGTTCCTTAGAAGACAGGAAATGGGGCTACTTGATTTCACATTTTAAACAAAGCCGTCCAGAGGTTTAATGAAAAAAATTTCCCCTGGCTTTTGAATTAAAGGGCTATGGTGAAAGATTTAGCTTAGCTATTTTGACTTAGAAAAATAACACACTAGAAGCATTAAAACATTTTGTAAAAATACTTTTTACTACTAGATTTTTTTTTTCAGAGAAGAAAAGTTTCTCTGGTTTTCTCGCTCTTGGTGGGGCTGTGACATGAAAGGATGTTTCCAAGGTTTAGGGTGGGTTTTCTTTTCCTTTCTTCTGTAGAATTTATTTTGCTTTTACATTAAAAGCCTTGAAACAATTGCAATGTTAAAGACAAATCCTGTGTGTCTAAGCAAGGTAATTTGGTGTGAGTAATGACAGAAGCCTTTGCCATTAATAAAATGCAAGAAATGTTAAGCAGAAAGATGGGAACCTGATTCTGCTCCATCAGCAGTGGCAAGAGAAGAGGGTGGTGCTCCTTGAGAGGCAAATGTCTGTGGAAAGGGCAAAATGGGAGACTGATTTCAGGCAAAAATTAAAGTTTTATTAGGAAAATTCTGTGTATGAAGCAGAATTAGCTCAGAGCATTTGGGCTGGAATTGCAAAACAAAGCACTTTTGACCTGTATGGTCAAGACAAGGGTCCTGCTTGTTTCATTGGGGTGGATTTGGGGTTCTGGGATGATGCTTGGACATTATACAGGGGAGGCTGATGGTCTTCATTCCCACCCAGCTTCATCTTCAATAAATAAAGGAGAAGTGAGTATTCTGCAGCCTTGAAAGCACCGTGCAATAGGATGAAATATTGACACAGTTTTAAGTCAATAAGATTTTTTTTCAGTGATTTAATGAGATTTCACCAGGATTTCACTAGTAATTGCTAGACTCACATAATGCCTACTCTGCTCACCCTTGAGGTGTTCCTGAATGAATTGCTCCTTTTAGGTGGAACCTGGGGACACAGGGAAATCTGGGCTTCACACATCAGGGGCTGATATTGGTGGCTGTCAGGAGGGTTTCAGCAGGCTGTCAGCCTGCCTGCCCTCAACCCTCAGTAATCCTGGAATCAGCAGGAGCTTTCTCAGCCCCGTTGATGCTGTGGTTATGTTCTGGTTTTGGCAATTCTGAGAGCAGGATGCTCCACCGGGGTTTATTTGTAAACTCCTCGCTGGCTGGTGATGGGGAATTTGATACCTTATCAAGTGAGATACTGGGATTGAAAAGGGGAGAGTGAGGCAGCCAGGAGGAGAGATTACAATATAATAAATAGCAGAGATAGGCTGAGCTGCTATCAGTGGAAGTTTAATGCCATTAGCCCGTGTGCTGTTGGGAATGGTGTTTGTAGGGAATGATGTAGGCAGGGCAAAGGTTCCTGGCAGCAACCAGCCCATTGCCATGTCACACACTCCAGAGCCACTTTCCAAGGTGTAAAAATACCCAGAACTCAATTCTGCCTTAAAAAATTATTTAATTATTTTAGTTTGATACATGTGCTGACTGCTGATGCACTGGCAAGAGGAACAGGAAGGTCTGTGACCATAAATCTTGTTTTTCCTGAAACAGTTTTGTTTTACATCAGAGAGGGACAGAGCCAGGAATTTACAGGGGGAAAGACCTGTGTGCTCAAGCAAGGTCCTATTTTCTACCTTCACATTCTGAATAACCTCAGTCACGCTCTGAGTGTTCATCTTTACCTGGAATCTGTTTTATCAATGTCTGTAGTGAAATTAGAGGGAATTTGTGGCTTCCACTGCAGCACAGAGCAGATGATGGTGCAAGGACCTCCTCTGCCTGTTACAGGCAGAGTGATCACCCACGAGCTGCAGTGGTGGCTGCTGGATCCCAGCTGGATGTCTGGATATCAATGGTCTTGCCAGATGTGCACTGCTACCACGGAGAAGGAGTGAAAAGGGAGGAAAGATAAAACTACAGCTTCCCCAGCTCTACATTTTTTTTACAAGCAAACTTTCAGTGCAGTTAATCCCTCTAACCTGCATTTGCATTAACACTTGCAGCCTCACACGTTGCTGCTAAGAAGTTTTGGCAGCTCCTGGCCCTGATTGCAGAGGTAACACTGCACTTGTCTCCTTTGCTCTCACTCAAGGATCTCGGGAGCCAGAGCCCAGCTCTCCATGAAGTTTCTCCCTGTACACACAAGCAGGCATCTTGGCAGAGCTTCAAAAGCCATTTGCCTTATTATTCATATGTCTGCTTATAGGAGCAGAAATGTTCCCATTTCTCACTTTTGGAATAAGGGCTGACACCAGGAAAGAGGAGATTTCTCATCTCTGGCACAACCCTGCAAACCTGTGGGAGCTCATTGTGTCCCTGCTGCTTCCCTGAGGTTTGGGAAGCAGGTTTAAAAATCCCCCTGGTCACTCTCAGGGTACGTGAACAGCTCTGTCAAAAACAACTGAAATCCCTTGGGTCTTGGAGAGGGGGTCTCAGGGCTGCATTAAGCTGTAGAAGGATGACTTGGGGAAAAAAAACCATTTTAAAACCCTCCAAATTTTGCTTTTCCTCCTGCCTTCAGGAGAGCTGACATCATGAAAATGCTGTAGAGATTTAAACATCTTCGAAATTACTTCGCCTCCTCCCTGCGTTTTCTCAAACAAGCTTCAAGAACCCTCGCTTTAAAACAAATTAGTAGACTGCAGCAACCTTATAAATCCAGAGAGCCATTAAAAGTTGAAATATTTGGTCATTCCTCCTCTCGGTTTAAACTGGGATTCATCCAGAGTTCAAGTGCGTGTCTCACACGAGAGCCACGGTCCCGTTTTGTAGAGGTCCATTTCAGTGTTGATGGTTTTCTAGTGCCAGGAATCCACTCTGCAGCCAGGCCAGGAGATAAATCAGCACCGATGAAATTCAGGAGCCAGGAGTCACCATTGCAGCCCATATAAATCCCTGAATGCCAGCCCTGGCGCTTTTGTCCGTGCCATTAGAGTTCAGAATTATCTGCCCCTCTTTGCTGATGTATGGATTAACTGGCTGGCCGAGTGTTTACCAACGTTATCACCCGGTACTTTGGACGTTATCAGAGGAAGGGCCGCCTGCCGCGGGGCTTGGTCTCTCACCCTTTCTATTACCACCTGTCAGTGGCAGGGGGTGTGCTGTGAAGCTGTACAGTCACAGACTACAAGTGTAGATAGTTTCTGACGGCTGATCAAAGGGGAAAACCAAAGGCCTGATAACAAGGACGTGTTTCATGTACTTTTAACTCTGAGAAACATTGGCATTTGCATTTTTTCCCCTCGGTAGGCTGGCAGAAACCAGGCACAATAAACGCTGCATATTCAGTTACCTAATAGTGGAGTAAATGGTATGTGCTTGAAGCAACAAAGCGTAACTGTAATCTTGTTCCAAGTGGGAATGATTTAAGTAAGCCTTTGCAGAAGACTTGCTGTATAATAAAGGAGAATAATTTTAATTTGTACTTTGAAGTGATCCTGAATTCAGAATCTAATCTTTGCATTCGGCAGAACATCATACCCTGCTGTGAATGAGGTAATAACTGCAAGTCAAGGAATTATTTGAAGGATCTTTTGTAGGTACGTGCACTCCCTCACAAGAGCCAGAGTCTTCAGTAGGGGCTGCTGGTGAAAGAGCCTCTGTTAGAGCACGTTTGACCTAAAACTTGCCAGTGCAGGAGCAGAGAAAACCCATAGATATCCCAGACAGAGGGAAGGGATCCATTTGATCCTTCGGCAGACACAAGGCAGCTCTGCCTCTTCTCTGTTTCAGGACAATAAAGGGATTAGGCAATACCTTTCTGCCCGTTAGCAAAGACAAAATTACTGTTTCCATTGTCCATGATGAGGAGGATGAAGAAGCATCTCAGGAGCAGCCCAGTGGAAGACTGAACAACTTCAAAAACAACTCCTGATTGTCTAACATAAAAATATATGCATGCCATTCACATTTGTGTTATTGTGCTGCTTTCCTGACTCTCACCAGTGTGAGACTGTCGCTGTAAGGCTTGGGAGCAGCGAAAAAATGCAGCATCACAGGCTTCATCCAGAAAGGAGAAGAAGCAATTTATTGTAGGAGTAGACATATTTTTATAGACTGGCTCGCTGAACCAAAGATGGAATAAGTTCATTGGTCCAAGGAAGGCAATACCTCTTGTAAACATGCTTTTACTAAAACATCACATTCCTCACACGCTCATTTTGTCCACAACACCAGCTGCTAAACTTTGTAATTAGTTCTTTTCCTTCTGTTTTCCTTTGAGTAGCTTAGGAAAGCCCTGACTCTCACCAGCACCCACATGAGACCAGAAGTGGGTCTTTATATTAATTTCACCTTTTTGATTACAGCTGCTCGGTCGAAGTTGATTCACACTCGGGGTTCTCCTGTGCTGCGCTGGTAACACCAACGTAAAATCAGCTTTTCAGGCAGCCAAAGCCCAACACACACAGAAGGAGGTTGGTGCTGGGGTGTCCCACACGTGTCCCATTTGTCTGTTGAAGGTGCCTTCGACCGGAGCGTGACCCTGCTGGAGGTGTGTGGGAGCTGGCCCGAGAACTTCGGTCTGCGCCACATGTCCTCCATGGAGCACAGCGAGGAGGGGCTGCGGGAGCGCCTGGCCGACGCGATGTGCGAATCCCCCAGCAGGGACATGGTGGGATCAGGAACAGGTACAAAGAAGAGGTGTGATCAGAGATCACGTACATCTCACCCAATGGTGATTTTTATTTAATTTTTTTTTTTTAAGTTTCGCTTTTGTTTGTACGCTCCTCTCTCTCTCTCTCTCTCTCTCTGATTAATTGACTTTTGTGGGGATCTCAGCAGGATGGAAGTCATTTATAAAAAGAAGTTAGTGGTGGATCACATAAACACAGTCTGAGATATTGGCACATGAAGCTTCCTTATCGTATAGCTGGGACAAGGGGTGTCCTTCATCCCCTCCTGTGCAGATTGCTGCCCTTGCCCACCCTGCTCCAAACAATGCCATAATCACACATCTCCTCATTTTCTCTCCTGGGTAGAGCCACTGTGTAGCGCTGGTTCTGTAATCCAAATTAATCCATCTTCATCAGTGTCCATTATATTGATAAATTGTATCATCTGTTTAAGTAAATGGAATGGCACATCAGAGATTACACTGTCAGAAGGGGCCCTGTGGTAGGAGATGCTCAGAAATTAAAGTGCAGTTTATTGTCTCCATTAATTTCAACTTGTTCCAAAAAACACCTCCAGTAAAAACACCTCAGAGTGATGGTGGCCCCTAACATCAGCTGCCAACTCACTTGTCACTCTCCTGGCAGCTTGCCTGGGAAGACAAAACCAGCAGGAAGGTGTGGGAATGCCAACCTATGGATCTTTCAGGAAGAGCAGGAGCTGTCTCTTCCTTTTGCTCTTGCCCTCATCTATCACTGAGGGTCTTATGCTGCTCTGAGCTCTCTCTGCTCCTCAAGAAGTGTCTCCCATCAGGTCTCATCCTGACTTTGCTCACTGTGGAGCAGGTACCAAACTGCAGCAATTTCCCACAGCCTGGAGGAGGAGGATGCAGAGGAGCAGGATTTCAGCCCTTGTGTGTAGGTACAGGCAGCAGTAACCAGGCTGAGCAGAGCAGAAACACCTTCAGAACCCAGCTGGTCACCTTCCCAGCTGTCCTTCCTCTGATTTCCATCTTGAGAGAGATGAAATCAAAAGATGAGGTAGATCTGGAATGAACAGAAAGGCTTGGTTGACAGTAAGGGTGGGTTTGCTGCAGCTCTGGTGCAAATCCTCACCAGCTTTTTGCCTTGGCCAAGACACTTCATGAGTCCATGACTCCAGAGCTCCACCAGTGCAATGAGGATAGAGATGCCTCACTTTGCTGGTGTGGACTTTAATCAGCTCATGTCTGTAAAGGGCTGGGAAGGTGGAAAAAGCAGGCTGTGAAAATACAGAAAGACATATTTCATCACTTACTGACCCAGGCTGTGATCAGTGTGAACTTTGGGCGGGTATCCACTGCTGATAATGGGTCAGCACCTCTCAGGCTGTGTATGGAAGGGGAAAGGTGAGGGGAATACCTCCTCTGAAAGCTGAAGCCTTCCAGATGTGCCAGGTTAGGGTGACTGGCTGTCCTGGAGACTTGACAGTGTATTATACTGTAAACCAAGAACTTTGTCAGAGACAGGGCTCTGTATTTTCCTTCCATTTTCACCAAACCCAGCTGATGGCAGCGAGTGCCAACTTCTTTGGCATAAGATGAGGCTGGCAGTACTGCAGGTGTAAAGACAGAAAGGAGCTGTTTATAGAGATGCCATCACTGAGTTAATATTCATCCAGAGAGATTTCTCCCAGCCCTTGCTCCAGACCCATAAATCTCCCTAATGAGTGTAAGATAGATGCCATCTCAGAGCAGCGATTTTACACAGCAATAATGAGTAACATGAGCACTGACCCAACTCACCCCATCCCACCACCCTCCTCTCCCTGTCATTAACACTCTGTGTTGCTCTGCCTGTCGTGGGATTCTCTCCACCACTAACACACTTTATTCTCGGGATTTGGGCATGTGGTGACTCAGAGCAGCAGAGAAAACCTGGTGATAAGAGGGTGAACTCCTGTGCCCTTTCCACTTCCATCCCCCTAACAGCTCTTGAGCTGTTCCTCTTTAGCAGACAGACAGAAAAAGTTCTCTCCTGCTCAGATGTACCTGGAGAGCTGCACTCACTGAGGGAGTGGACTGGAGCTGGCTGCCAGCACCATTCCTCAGCCTGGGGAGCACAGGGAAGGGCTCACATCTGTCTGCTGCTTAATAAATGGGCAGAGATAAGTGTGGAGCTGCATTAGCCTCACTTCAAAAAAGAGGTGTCTTTGTTGGCTCATAACAAGTAGGAGAGTTTTCATTTCCCCCAAAGCACTTACATCATAACAAGTCTTGGCTGAACTGAATTATCTTTTAAAAAGCTCAGTTTTCCTCCTTGGGTTCTCTGCTGCCCACTCACCACAGTGAAATGACAGCAAAGAGTTCAGCAGAAAAGGACGCTGGAGGTTTGTTTGTTGGTAATTGATTTCTGTCTTGCTGCTTCTTTCAAATCCAGTGTTTATATTTCTGCATTGGACTCAAAATTGTGGAATTTATAATCCTTTTAATAATCCTAAAATAACTTAAGTTATTCATATTTTTATGTTATGCATGCTTTAACCCCTGTTTGTGCTCTGAGGATTCTCTTCAGTCCTTAAATAGATTTTGCAGAGATTTAACAAAACTTGCAAAGTCTTACCCAAACTTGAGCACAAATTAATGAACATTTCTAGCTGGGAATGTGAAGATTTGTGCATGTGCAATGCTGGGGTCCAGTGTGTGGGCAAAAACTGGGCAGTGGGGTGGACAGTGAGACTTTGTCAAGTGCTCGACTGGTCCTGACATGCACTTAATGGCAAGAGATAAATAGATTCTTTTAATGCCTTAACTGTTAGGGCATAGCTGACACGTAGGTTTATATAGAAATCAGGGCTGATAGGCTGCAGTGGTGTGGAGGAAGTGTGTGCTCGTGGTGCACAGACCACTTTGGGGAGCTGGTATTCCCAGAATCTTTGTTCTGTACCTGCCCCTTACATTGCAAAGCAGGGATGGCAACACTAACCCTGGCTCTGGCTGCTGACAGAGGCAGAAATACCCAGAGGTTGGTCACAGCACACACATCAAACTGGGGGATGCTGCAAGCATCAGGAATAATCTGGCATTTGCAGGGAAGGGGGATTAGATGGGGCTTTTCCACCCCCGGCTCCATGCCAAGGCTGTCGGACAGTGGGTGGGAGAAGAGCCAGGTCTGGAAAACGACCCCCCCAAAAATCTCCTTTCCTTGTGACCTAAATGATAACTCCAGTTGTCCAGCTAGTTGGCTTGATTGGGAAACCAGCTTTTTTGCCTTGTTACCCAATTATTCAGACGACCCATGTCTATCTGAAGTGGAGTCTGCTGTACATAAGCTGTCAGCCCAGATACACATTTAATTCCAAGGAAGGCGTAAATTGGCAAAGATGCAAAAAGATGTTTTTGCTGTTTCAGTTTCTGTCAAGCTCTCGCTGAAAAGAAAAAATTATGCAAGTCTAGACACAAATGTTAGTGGTCAGTGCCCTCTTTTGCTTGCAAAGCTTTGTTTTCAAGCAGCTACAATATTTACATTTGCAGTGCAGTTCTTAAATGTGTGCTGGAGCTTCATATTGCATTCCCTCCAAAAAAAAAAAAAATCCACCCTAGGACTGTGACTTATGAAACTCTGCTTCCAGGAGACTAATATCTCTGACAGCATTCCACTCAAACTGGACAGGAAGAAATTGCCAACTCAGGCTAGAAATCTTTCCCTCCAAAAATACTGTAATTATTAAACCCTCTGATTCCTTCAGCAAGTAGGTTTTTTAAGCTTTCCAGTGTATTTTTGTCACTTCTAGGCTTAATATTTGAAATCAGCCTATAGTAAGGCAGCAGCAGGATGTTTTTTGAAATGCATCTTTCTTCCAAAACTCCTGCAAATCTCCAAATCTGTCAGTTCTCACCAGTGGCACAGTGAGGTGTACCTCTGGCCCTCGGAGGAAACCATCTGGATTCTTTCCAAATTTCATGAACAAACTCATAATGTGCTGAAGGAAGCTCATATGTTGAAGCAAACTCTTTAACCTGATTAATGGGATGTAAGTAAGTGGAGCTAATTAGAGGTGCTGTTAGGGAATGGCCTGGAGGAAACGTGGGATTGGGGCTCCAGGCACTTTGGATCCTGGTCCCCAGCCAAAGCCGAGCCTAACTTGGGTCTGGACACCTTTGAGCTTTGCAGAGGGATGGTTTTGGAACCTTCCTGTGAAATTTGGGGGTCAGAGAAGGGAAGTCACACATTTTCTGGCGTGCCTGGCTGAGGTGGGAAGCAAAGGGAGGAGAGCAAGCTGGTGGCTCCCATGCAAGGACATCCTTCCTGGACTTTTTTCCAGAGGAGAAAATATCCGTGCTCACAAGCTTTGTTCAAAGATCAGCAGCCACCTGGACACAGATGTACCTGTACATTTAGCTTCAGGAATAGGATTAGCCCTTTAGAGTTAGAGCTTTCAGTGATACCTTCCCCTCCCTCTCTCCTTCCCTCCCTCCCTTCTTTCCTTTCTTACTTCCTCTTTAATTTTTCTAAGATAATTTTCCCCTTCTTTCTTCTCATCTGTTTTTTATCCTAACTCAGACATAGGCTGTAGATACACAGAGCAAATTATTTCCCCCTTGAAGAGCATTTCTGCCAGGAGATTTCTGCATAGGTTCAGTGCAAAACCAGCTTGGGCAGCAAACCCACTGGTGGATCAAATAACATTGATGCTAAAAGCAGCCTTTGAACTTCCAGAATATTCATCCCAGGGTCAGAGATTAAATTTCCTCCTCCTGTAAGTCTGGGAGCTCAGTGCAGTTCTTCCTACAAAAGGTTTATTTGGATGGGCCTGGTTGAAAAGAAAGGAAAATTCAGGCTCTTTAGGAGCCACCATTTCAGAAGGGCTGGGTAAGAGGAGCATTGCCTTGCACACATTTTGGGATATCAAGCACCCCAGTGTGGGTTTCTTGCTCTCTCCTGTCCAAGGGTGTCCCTGAGCAGCCCCATCCCATAGCAAGGGCATTTTTAATTTCCCAGTAATTTCCCATGTCTCCAAATCCAGTCTTGCCACCATTTCTTCCAGGTCATATATTATTTAAGGGGGAGGGGGTGTGAATGCTGATAGCATGAATTTTTCTGATTTGAATTCAGGCTCATTGCTGTTTGTAGAAAAATTCTAAAGGGAGCACTGATGCCACAAAACAACTCTGACTTTCTGCCATTTGATAACAAACTTGATCAACTGCATTTGCTTCTTATCAACTGTGGTGTGGGGACATTCCTTTTCTTTTTCTTCTTATTAAATCAAGGCAATTTTTAAAGAAATATTTTATTTTTGATACAGACACAGCCGGTGAAGTAGCAGTAAAAAACATCACCACAAAGAGGCACATGGCTTTGAAATGTTTTGGTATGTAACATAACTGTATTGTTATCAGGTCTTAACTTTTGCACAAAGAGTATTTTCCCTTGTTCTAAAAGCAAACCCTCTCTCAGCTTTCCAAGGGCCACGTATCTAACGTGGCCGTAGGGGGACAAACCAAAAAATATCAAAGTGTCTCAAGTCATTTCACAAATAACATTGTTCTGTTGCTCTCCTTAAATGAACAAGAGTTTCTTTGATTTTTTTTTTTTAAGTCAAATTTAGGATTCTGCTGTTCAGAGCAGAGAGGTCACAAGGCCCTAATGTATTTAGCATTGACTGCCCTCTCTTGTAGTGCGTCTATTAGTCAGTAATTTGATTTGTACCTATTCATTTGCAGTCCCTGCAGGAGCTCTGAGCTGGCCCCAAGTATAATTGGTGCTGTCTCTATTTTTACATCATTAGATTAGCCCCGACTCCTGGCCACTTGTTGTCTGCGCTTGTCTGTCCATTTATACAACCTAATGTAACACAAAATTCATTACTGATCACATTACTTTCAACTCTGAAGCCAGCTTTGTGATAAACATTTTGTTAACCCTTCCCTGCCAGCACACAGACCTGGGGGATAAATGCACTTTCCCCTCTGCAGGAAAAATCAATATCATAATAAAACAAAGTGCAGTCACATTCCTGGATTTGTCATTCCTCCCAGAGAAAGAAATGGGGAGGAACATATAGGAGATGACTAAATGGTGTCTGCATCCAGGCATCTCACTCTGCTCGATATGAAATGAGCTCAGCAGTGTCCTTTCTACTGGAATATAAAGAAGTGACACGAGATAGGGCCAGCACTCAATTTAAAACTTAATTTCTTACTCATTGTTCTGCAAGTGTTTTAGCTCTTCTGGTCAGGCTGTAATCAGGTTATGACATTATTGGAACTGGACATTTTTCTTCCAGTGCTTTGTCTCAAAAGCAGTGAACACAGTTCCCTTTTTCCTTGGGGATTTGCTGCTGTGTTGGGTTTTTTTGGTTTGCTTGGGGTTGTGGTTTTTCCTCCTAATGATTAAGCAAATTAACTGCAGCACTCCAGAATTTCACAGGAAAATTCAAAGCTCTGTGCTGTCGAGCTTGGCTTTGCTCACATTTGGTTGTCTGCTGAGTCTCTCCTAAAGCATGAAGCTGTTTGCATCCCTCAGGCTTCTGCTGTTGATTCCAGGGGGAACCAGAGGAGAGCCATGGTAGGTATTCCAGCCAGGGCTGAGCATCCTCCCAGCTCTGCTTGCAGCATCCTGCCCAGGAGGTGATTCCTGCCACCCAAATATATTTTGGTGCACGCAAAAGCTGTTGGGTTTTTAACAAGATTTCTAAATTCATTTTCTGTTTGCACAGCTTGGCTTGGAAATCTGTTATTTTGGGTTTTCTAAATATTTAGAAGTATTTCTCAGTGTTTATTAAATCTTCCCTTTAAAAATCTGAGGCCTGAAGCCTGCCCCACACCGAGCAGTCCCACACTGGGAAAGGGGCAGGAGACAACAGGATTTTTCCATTTGTAATTCTTATAATTACCTTGTCATTCCTTTTAGGAGTCTTTCTATAATGTTTTTGTGTAGGGTATGACTTATGGCAAGCATATCTCTCTCAGTGAGTATAAGAGCCCTCATCTCCCAGCATTTGAACCAGGACTGGTATTTTTACAGCTGTTTTGTGAGCCAGAACCTCTTGCAGCTGCTGAGGTGGTGGCAGAATAAAGACAAGACAGTTCCTGTCCCTCCTCCCAAGCCCAGCAGCCCCAGAGATCCATTGAGCACTTGCTGATTTTTGGGATGTGCAGCACAGGCCATGACAAAGCTCCATAAACTATGCATTGCCCTCTCCAGGGGAGATGGGAGAGGAGGCTGTGGAATGGAAACCCATTTGTGCAGTAAATTGTTGAGCAGTGGAACTGTTAAATGAACACCTCTTAGAGGAGTAGGATGAAGTATGAGTCACCAAACAGCAAAATACACATTAACACAGCAAACCCTCTGCAGCAAATGGAGAGTCAAGAGCCAAGGCAATGCAAACCTTCCAGTGTGAGCCAACCCTCTGGCCCTGCAGCTCCCAGTCCTCTCAGCCCCTTTTCCACCACAGGATCTGCTCCTGGTGCTTTAGCACAGCAGGCACAGGTCCTTTGGGGAGCTCCAAAGTGCCACCTCTGCCAGCTCCAGGTGCTTCTCCCTCTGGATGCTGTATCATTCTCTGTCATTGTCTTATGGCCTCCACCTCCCATCACCCCTGCACCTTTCTCTAACAGAGTATCACACACAGAGTCACCTGATTTTCCCAATAATCCTGCCTTGCCCTCCGTGGTGGAGTCTGACAGCATCAGGACTTGCTGGACAATGATGGTATTGGATGTTTGATGTTCACAGCATGCTTTAGGGAACATGTGCAGGCCCATGGAAAATGAGAAACAAACCCAAAGGGATTTTGGCTGGGGAGGATCTCAGTGATCAGTGGAGACTCCCTGGAGCATCCCCATGGGATCAGCTCTGGTGGCTGCCCCTGGAGGAGGGAGGGTTGTGGCCAGGTCCCTGGCAATGCTGGGAACACTTAGTCCTCCTTGAAGTATATATCCTAATTTGTGGTATGAAAAGATTAGCTTTCCTTCCATTCCTAGCCTGCTGTCTCCCCACCATGGATAATATATAAAACAGTAGACTTTTATTCATTAACATTTATGGGAAAATGTTAATATTAAACTGTAAGTGAAAAGCCCCATCTTATTGAATTCTTCTGCTGTGTTATTGGGAGCCTAATTTCATTTTGCATTTAAATAAAAACCAGATGACGTTGAGGACAGTCAGGCAAGCATTCTGTAAGTGAGAATTTATCTTGCGATCTGGGTAAACAATGTCTCATCATTTAACAGTTATTATAAATAATGGGGTTTTAAGCACTTTGCTGGGAGTTCATATTGGCTCCACACGGGTTGCACTAAGGGAGAGAGAATTTCAGTGACATCTTCCAGGCATCCGGTGAGGAGGAATCATATCCTGAGCTCGCTTCTCAAGCTGCAGTTTTCATCCTTCTCTGGTTATTATTGCTCAATATTGTGTGCACCATCCACTGACCAAAAAAAAACGAAGAGGAAGGAAAATGACAAATTGGTTGGAAGCATTTTGAAAATGGAGAAAATCTGTTTGAGGCTTCCCCATAAACAGGGAATGTGTTCAGCCCCCTGCAGATGTTCATGCAGGTAGCTGAGCCTCCAAAAGGGAGATTCTCTCAGTTAAAATGGGGCTGTGTAAAGGTTTTGCATTCACAGAGAGTGAAAAAAGATGTTGAGACAAAACATAGATACATAAAGATAATGAAGCAGCTGCTTTTTTCTCTATTTCTGCTGGGGCCCCCTGAAATAACATTACTGGTGGTTTTGTGCTTGGGAACATGTGAGGTAGCTTATAAAAAGAGTAAGAAACTGCTAAAACAGTAAATAGCTTTTCCCCCACTCCTGTTGCTTTTATTCTGCTTTTCAGCGTTGTCCTTTCATTGAGGGGGCAGCACTTTGGTGCTCTCTGGCTTTGCTTTGTGTTCCTCAGAGCCCTCCAAGGCATTTCCCACCACAGGCAGGAGCAGCTTCCCTTCATCTGTCCTGCATCCTGGGGAGGGGGAATTCATTTGCCATGCAGACAGGGGGTGAATTTTAGGAATAACTCTCTGCTGTTGTGGAAAGATCCTGAATTTGGGAGCTCCTGATGCTGGCTGGTGGCATGTCACCTCCCTGAGTCCACCTAGGACATGAACTCCTAGTGCCTTTTTCTATGTGACCCATTTTATACCATTTTCCAAAAAGACCCCCACAGCTAAAACACCACCTCCTTTTCTTTATTTATTTATTTTGGATATTTATTTGTTGTTCCCTTGGTCAGTGACTCTCTCAGTAACTCCCCAACACATGAACTCTGTGTTTACACCAAAACTTGATGGTGTTGTGAAAGACAGAGGGTCAGTATCACTTCTCTGACTCTTTCCAAAGATGTTTTTCTGGGAAAGCTGCAGGCAGGACCTGCCCTGCTGCCTGTGCTCCAGCTTAGTGGCATAACAGGGGATCCAGGAGCCAGAGGGGCTGGGGATGGAGAGCCCTGGTTGGGGTGAGTGGCATGGAAATGGTGGCATTTTCCTAAAAAGATTCCAATGCCCTGTGTTGTGGAGGGTGCTTGGACGCGTTGCTGTGCTGGAATTCTCCTCATGCACAGCACAGAATTCCCATGGATGGCATTTCCCATCCATTCCCACATGCCACAGCTATTCCTGCTGGGTGCTCCCACCTTGCTGGGTGGAAATGACATTTGGAAGCATAAATCAAGAGACAAATTAACCTTGCAGCCTTCTTCCCTCATCTGCAGCCATGGAGGCAGCAGTGGGAGGTGAATTGTGCAGGGACAGATCCCTAATGTAAAATTTGGGGGGGGGTTTGCCCTTCACTCAGGGCCACTTTTATCCACACCCTCTAGAAAAAAAATCTTTTGATTAAATCATGCCAGGACTGTGTTGTCTCTTTGGTTTATCTTCTGGAAATGTGGCTGGTCACCCACCAAAATGTGAGCAAAAAGTCTGCAGAAGAGCACAACACGAGGAGCAGGTAGTTATGTGAACTTCACTGCCAGGTGCCTGAATACAAGGCAGAATCATGATTTAAATTGCCTTTTCTGGGGGATGTGACCAGAGGAATGCCTTGGTTTGCCATTAGGTCTTTCTGATTTCACACAGAGTTACCTTCCACCAGCTCCTCCACCAGCTGCAGCTCATCCACATGTTTGTAAGAGTGCAGCTACAAAGACGGAGTGTAATAGAATCAATGCTTGGAACAATTTTTAAAATATGACTTTCGAAAAACAAAAACGTTGAATTTACTATTTCCAGCTGCCTTCTGGTTTCAGGAGCACAAATGTGAATTGCTGTGTTCAACAGCTCCCTTAACAAAGGGACAAATTAAGCTTTGAATGTCATTTTTATCAAGGCTCTTTGATATTTATGTCTAACATCAGAATTTGGAGCAATATAAATCAGAGAGTGTATTAAGAGCCTCAAGAGCCCTGCAAGAGAGTGAGCCCATGAGACTGGGCTGTTTTTTCTCCAGGTTGGGTTAATACTCAGTCAAGGTAGAGCTGTGATTTTAAGGGAATGACTGCAAGCTCTGAGTGCTTTGTAAAATTAGGGCTGTGTTTACAAAGCTGGCCTGCTTGAAGCAGCCATGTCAACATAATATTTCAAAAAATTGAGTGAATAGACTAAATAAATTGCATTCGAAACTGGGATGATTTGGATGGGTTTGGAGCTCCTGACACTGAACTACTGCCAGGGAAGTGGGAGGAGGAGACTGGTCCTGATCCCCACCTGAGCTCTCCCAACTCAAGAGCCTTGAACTGTTTAGATGAGCAGACAGGGCTGAGCTGTGGTGACATCATTTCGTGGGCTTCAACAAAACTCTCCTGATTTGGACCAGCTGAGCATCTGCTCCCCGCCCCCCTCCCAAACTTTTTAACTTTTCCTTTGAATCAAACCCAAATTCCAGTCTGGTCTAGCTTCCTCCTCAGCATCAATCCGCACCAGGGGAGCAGCCCAGAGCCTCTCACTGGCCCAAAAGGCCACTTTGTGTCAGAAGTCCTAGAAGTTGTGCCAGAATGACTTTGCTTTGTAATCTTACACTTTTAAAATGAGCTCGGCAGTGTGTGTGTGTGTGTCAGGAGCACAGAGAGCACATGTGTGAGATGCACAGAGGCACATGGAGCACTGCAGGCCAGCCCAGGGCTCCCTTCCTACCTGGGAGGCTTTAAGGATGCCAAGTGCTGAGGTGGCATCACAGAGAGGATAGAATTGGGTCTGAGACTGGAAAGGAAATGAAAAGTGGAGGGTCAGGTGTGAAATCCTCATGCAGAGTGTCAGCAGTCCCTGAGGTCATCACAGGTTTGGGGGTTTCACCTTCAGGCAGCTTTTCCTTACCCAGCTGTTTTGGTGGAGCTGTTTGGCTGAGCCCAAGGAGGAGGAGGNGAGGGCTCCTGGCCATCCCTGTTCTTGCTGCAGCCACCTCTGGGACACAACCTGTGGCTCCAGCTCTGGAGGGAAGGGGGATGCTCAGATCCACACTTGCCCTGGATAGAAGATGTTGCAGGAGTAGGAGCATTGCCTCCAGCATTTCTGAGCAATATCCCCGGAGTTCAGTGGGTACAGGACGTGGTAGGTGTCATAAACATGCATTTTATTTTGAATTTGTAATTTCCTTCGTGGAGTAGAGGCTGACAGAGGGGTCAGTGTTGAGCAATCCAAGGCACTCCCATAACCCTGGGAATGAGAGACCAAACCCAGGAATTTTAATACAGTGTTTTCTCTGCAAATGCTTTTGGTCTGATATACACAGATGTGCTGCTTGCGTAACCAAAGATGCAAGATAGTTCTGCCTAAATGCATTAAAAAACTTGTCTACACACACTGGCTGGAACAGGAAATCATGTATTCCACATAGGATATCTTACAGGAATTTAGAGTAGCAGCACAGTGAAACTTTCAGGATGGGGTAAGAGAGAATTCCATTAAACTCAAGCAACCATTTCTGCATATTCATTCAAAAACTTCATCTGTAAATCTTGCACAAGGAGTCCTAAGCTTGCAGGATGTGATGGGCTACAGAAATGATTTTCTATTTGACTGTCATAGCTTTTGAGATTTCACATGCTGGCTAAAATCAGCAACTCATCCTTCTGAAGAGCCATTTATATAGGAAAACATCCTAAAACTCTTTACAAAAATATTCAGCTCTAAGAAACTTGAGATGATTTTTTAAAAGCACTGGAAGTCATTGTGAAAGTGCCTATCTTGAAGAATATTCTCCCTCTAAATGCCAGTCCTTTATCTGGTGCACTTTTAACCTTCCATAAAATGCTCAGAGTCAAGTCTGGCGAGATGCCAGAGTCTTGGGTCTCCTACTCCATGGGCTCGAGTCACATGGAGCTTTCTGGGTGCTCTTTTTAAAGGAGTAA
The DNA here is from genome assembly GCA_013397075.1 of Rhabdornis inornatus. Lineage (NCBI taxonomy): Eukaryota > Metazoa > Chordata > Aves > Passeriformes > Rhabdornithidae > Rhabdornis > Rhabdornis inornatus. The sequence continues at coordinate 289,831 of VWZS01000704.1, forward strand.
ACAACTTCCTGCTCAGAGGTTCATGCAGGAAAATGTTTTGTTTTTGTCTCACCAATCTCTTTGTGCCTGAAGCAGACCCAGACATTTCTGTAAGCTCAGGTGTCCTCCCTGTTCTGCAAGTGTTAAGTTGTTTGGCATCCCCGCAGTGAAATCAGGCACTAGAAATGAGATTTGGGGTCTCAGAGGGACTCTGATGTTCAGAATGCTCTGTCTTCAATCCCCTGGTTCTCTCCTTCCTCCTGTACCTCCCCATCTCCTTGCTGGATCCTGTTCCAGGATGCCAGGTTTCATCTCCAAGTGCATGGCATGAGCCAACTCTGTGTGGATTCAGCACTGGAGTTATTGTAAGGTACTTTGACAGTAACTAATATTTTACATAGGCCACTGAATCCTGATTTCACAGAAGTTGCTCAGGCAGTGTTTCCCAGTCTTCTTTACTTGCAAATTTAATGGAGGTGCTTTTGTGACATCTCAACATCTTTCAGGTTGTGACAGGATGAGACAGTTTTAACACAGAAATTGATTTTCAATGTTCAGATGCCATTGTTTTAATTTTTTTTTATTTCCTCGTTTGAAAAGAGTTTAAAATCTCTTTTGTGAAACTGCTGAGTTTATAAAAAAGGGAAAAAGAAACATTTCTGAGGAGCAGGTCTGTCACAGCCACCCAAAGCCTGGCCCAAAATTGGTCCCACTGTGCTGAGTGTCAGTGCAGGTGGACAGGCACAAGGCTTGGGGCAGAGAGCAGCTTTAATTGACTTTTAAATATTATCACAATAAGCTGAAATTGTAATCATAACGATATATAAAACTGGGAACTGACTTTTTGCCTGTGCTCCCTCTGGAAAGGAGCAACACACAATTTGCCCAGAAATTTTATCCATCTCAAATCAAAACCAACTTGAAAAATTAAGATTTTTAATGAGGCCTCGGTGCTTTCATTTCACTGCAATTTAATATTAATGATTTTTATTCATCCAAATACCCAAAAGCACAGATTCCCCCGGGGGGTGCAGTGCCCCCCTGTGCCCTCCCTGCCAGCAGATCCCTGGAGCTGGAGCCCCTTGCTCCGAGCAGCAGCCAAGGGTGCTGGAGATGGATTATAATTAGAGCTCCCTCATTAGCATAATTGCATTTCATAAAATTAAAAAAAAAAAAGTGGGGGCAATACTCAAGAAAAACCTCCAAATGCAGTAGCAGCAGTGTAATTTCCAAGCACCCCAGTAATTCCTCATCCCTTTGTGGTTTCTGACCTCGTGTCGGATTTTGAGCTCTTCTCCGCCTCGTGTGTCCCAGGCAGCAGCACTCGCTGCCCTGGGCACCTCTGATGATGCTCAGAGTGAATGTTTCCTGCAGAAATCCTGCCAGAAGCACCCAGCAGAGTTTGGGATGTTGTCTGAATCCTGAAAGATGGAGCGTTTCCGTGTCCAAGTGCCCGTGTGAGCTCCTCAGGGGGAGCACATCCCGCTCCCTTCAGCAGCAATCAGTGAAATTAAAATGTTTAACTCACCCATTCACTGGGGAGCGTTGTGTAAATTACAAACAGTTTAAGAGATCCTCAAGACTTCCATTGTGTTAATACAAATTGCCTTTTAGCGTTCTCTTTAAATAGGGCCCTTTTGAGTGAGAATCCAGATGGCAGAAGCTCCATAATTATTATTCATTACAGTTAATAAATAACACTCGGGAAGCCCCAGTCAGTTCTGCAAGTCCCCCGTGATGGGCATTGTGTAAATGTAAGGGTGAAAAAATGGTCCTTGCCACAGAATCTGTCAGGATTTCAGTCAAAGACAAGGAGCAGTGAAGGGCCCTTATGTGTGCCTGCCCCAGATCATGGACCAGGCTGGCATTCCCAGAGCTCTCTCTGCAGGGAATCTTCTCCAAAAGGAAAGGGAATTGTCTTTAGTTTTAAGGAGAGCCTTGATTTTTTGCCTTTTGGCTGTTTATTCAGAAGCCCCCATGGATGGGGAGAGGTGGGTTTAGTGAGCAGCACCTTGTGTGTCTCCCCCACGCCTGGAAAATTCCTGTCCCACATCCTCATTTCGGGAAGGGGCCGAGCACATTCCCGCATTTGTGGCGCCCTCGGCGCACGGCAGAGCCTGAAAAGTTCCCCAAAATAATTGCTGTGAATGACAGAAATGAAATCGAGGAGATTCGAGCTCTGCTGGCCATTACCCCACTTCCTGCATTCCTACTTGTTAATTGTCTAATTCCTAACGAGTCTTCAGGCCTCTGATGGACTTTCTGATGCGTGCTCACTCCGACGCTTCCTTGCCTCCCCTCCCTGGCCTCATCCCTCACCAGAGACCTTGTTCCTTTAAAAATGCCATCCTTAAAAATCAGAAATACTCAGCCCAGCAAAAGGAAAAGAGAACTTGACATTAGTTGAGCTTGAAAGGCTTGGTGCTGTGAAAAGTGACTGACGTGTGAAAAGAGGCTACAATTAGTTCTTTCCCCGAGCACTCTCCCATTCAGTCCAGGGTCACTCCTTCAGCGAGCTGCAGCTTTGAGGGTAATGTGTTGTGACAGTTTGAGATGATGAAGAATAATTCTTGTATTCAGAGTTGCTGCCGCTTCCCCGCTGCCCTGACACATCAGGCTGCTGTCATTGTATCAGTTATCCCGGGCAGCCCCTCCGTAGGTAAGAGGAAAGGGTCAGCTCTTCCAGCAAATGATTTGGGATATTTTGAAACTGTGCTTAAAGAGGGGAAGGCAAACAGAGAGAAAGGAAAAACCATTAGAAGAAATAATAATGCACTGGAGAGGAGATTTTTTGAGTGGACATAAAGGAGATACCAGGGCTTCGAGTGGACCACTACAGGAGAGCACAGCTAAGAAAGGCAGCATAATTTATGAGTGTTCCGGGCAAAAGAGGGCTATATAGATTTTCTTCAGGCATTGAATTAATGTGCCCTATAAAATGGTTTCACATTTAGGCTTGGCAGGGCTTTGTACCTTGCTGGAGTTGATGGGGTCCTTTGACAGTTCCTGGAGCTTTCTGGAATGGAAGGTGCAGCTGGACCTTGAGCTCTCCCAGACCTGCAGACCCCAGGCTGTCCCCAGAGCAGCTCCTGCTCCTCTTTCTCCTCCTCCTCCTCTTCCTCCTCCTCCCTCCACCTTGGCAGCCAGCTCAGGGAGAGCAGCCAGGACCAAGGGACGGGACAGGCTGGCTGCAGCATGGCAGTGGGAATATGGGCACAAAGAAATGTTTCCTGCAAGGTTTCCTTTCCAATTCCTCGTGGAACATCATCCACACTGCAGGAGGGCTGGGGGCAGCCCGGCTGGCACCCATGCCAAGCAGGGAGCAGCCAACATCTGCTCCCAGCTCCTCTGATGCCCCATTGCTGTCCCAGTGTGCCCACAGGCCCCAAGCTGTGCTGTGACAGGGGATGGCTGCCCTGGGGTGCACCAGGGACTCAGGATGGCCACTTAGCATCCCATGCCAGCAGCCACGAGGATTTTCACTGCTGCTGCTGCCTCCACTACAGTGGAAAGTGTGTGTGCCCTGAAAATCCTGTTACTCTGGGACCCTGGGTGATGCCAGCAGTGCCCATTACTGTTACTGTCAAAAGCACAGGCAGGGCTGTTCCCAGCTCCCCTGAAGTGACTTTCTCCTCATGGCTTCAGCAGATGTTCCAGCTCCTTAGTCTTTTTTTCCTTTTTTTTTCTTTTTTTTTTTTTTTTTTTTTTTTTTTTAGGGCAGGCAGGACTTTGTGAGTCGTTTCCTCCGGGGACATGGGCAGGTTTTAGTATTTACGTTTCCAGTATTAGCATTTATTTGTATTTGTGTTTGTTTTTCACGGGCTTCTGAAAGCCTCAGGGAGCCATTTATGGGGCCAAAATAATGCAAGTGCTGGTCTTCTCACAGTATTTCATTTCCTTGATGGTGGAAATGCTACGAGAAGAGCAGGTCTCATGTTATTTTGACCCCATAAATAGCTCCCAGAGGCCCCTTTCTTCCTTCTCCCACCCACTCCCCCCCAAATCAAATATTTAGGTTTCTGCAAAGCCTGACTTCTCAACCCTGGTTATCTTGCTTCAGCAGAAGCAAATTGCAGTTATTACAAAATAGCCAGAGAGTCTATAAGGCCGAATGGGTTTTACATGATGCACAATTTGTTGGCTACTGTACAAGTTCATTAAAGTGTATCATAAGAGGTTGTTTTACTGGTACATTTAAGGAAGTTAATACATCTCGACAGTGTATGCATGGGGGAATGCAGATACAATAACCCTCAGACTTGCTGGGGCCAAGTCCATTCCTGGCGTAACTCCACCAGAGTGAAGGGAATCACTGGCTGGGCAGCCCTGGAGTGAGTGCTGCTGATCCCTGGTGCTGCTGCTCTGGGCTCTCCTGCCACCCACTCCCATCTTTCCATGGGGATGTGCTCCTATTTTGTGTTTTTCAGCCTGTTCCCAGCACGGAGGATATCAGTGGTCTGACTGGTTGTGTGATGTGTGTTTTTATGTTGGGAGGTGTTTCGGGTCCTTCAGCAGTGCCACAGGGGCTCAGCTGTCCCATCCTGGTGGCTTTAGGGATCTGTCTCTCCTGCTACCCAACAGCCCCACCCTACAGCTCCTGCTGCACTTGTTTGGTCTATCCAGAGCTATGAGAAATTGTCCTCCAGTTTTCACTCTGTAACAGGAAGGGTGTCCCCATGTCATGGAGCCATTCCCAGTCTTGTCTGTGCTTCCCATGGGAATCTCACTGATGTTCCTCTGCTGTGCCCCGGTCTGCTCTAAGGGCTGGGAGGAAGAATAACAGCATACACTGGATTTTTTTTTTTATTTATTAGTTTATTTTTTATTAATGAAACAGAGCAATCTGGGGGAAAGGCAGGCAGACATGCTGCCTGTGGTGCTGGGGGTCAGCTGTGTGGGCAGGTAGTCCCTGGTGACCATGTCAAGGCTAATTGCCCCCCTCGTGTGACCCAGCCGTGCTCGAGAGCCGGCCGGGGACGAGGGCAAGAGCCCAATTTCCTGAGCACAGCAGAGCTCTCTGTGGCAGCCCAGCACTTTTACAGGGCTTCCTCGGGTATCAGAATACACTGCTCGTCTGCCTGGCTGGGTAATTAGTTCCAGAGTGAGCTGGGCTGTGTGAGAGCACTCGTATTCCTTGGGGAATGTGTGCCCAGCTTGGATGTGGGAGCTCCCCAGCTTTTAGCCTGACACCCCCTAACCTAGATTGGGCTGCAAAATCCCCTCCAGTCCCTCCAGAGCTTCTGCCCCTCCTGTACCCGGTGTTTTGTTCCTCCTTGTCAGGAATGGTCAGGTTTTCCTGCTGGCAGCAGCAAGGGGAGCTCAGGACAGCAGCACTCAGAGCTGTGGATGCAGCCAGGACAGGACTCGCTCCATCCAGGCTCTGTGCCCACCACCCCTCATCACATCCCTGGATTCTGGTCCCTGCTTTTTCCCTGGCTGGCATCAGTCTCTGCAGTGCCACCCCCTGGCAGGCCCCCGCAGAGGTGACAGGAGCTGCAGAAATCCTGCAGACCCCAGAAAAGCCCAAATACCTCCCCCCAAATCCCAGCCTGGTCCCACAGCAGGCACCAAGGGATTGGCAGGAGCAGCCACGCAGGAGCCACAGGAAAACAAAACTCCTCTCTCTGTCCCTCTCCCTTGTCTTGCTGGAAATATTTTGCCTGGAAATCAATTCTGGCTGGAGCAGAGAGCGGAATCACCCCAGGAGGAGCTGCACCAGGGTTTGGGGGAGCCCAGAGATGCTGCCCAGCACCCCCAGCTCTGACGTGGGACCTTTAAGCAAAGCCAGCTGTGTGCTGAGGGAGATAAAAGCCCCAAATCAGACAGGATAAGCACAGTATTAGTGTGGGATACGCCACTCATTTCTGATTTAAATTACTGTTTTTACTTCCTGGACTCATGGGAGAGTAAGGATGTGAGGAAAATGAAGAGGTTTAGACATGGACATTCCTTCACCAAATACTGGCAAGAATCAGTGATGAATATAGCTGAGGTCATTACCAGCACTGCTTTCAGGGTGATCAGCTTCCTGCTGATTTGTTTTCCTTGTATCCTGGGCAGATTATCTCACTGCAGGTTATCTCCAGGATGAGGGATTAAATCCCACAGCCCTCACTGCTAGGTGTGTGCAGGGCTGCTGGCCCTGCAGTGCCCGGGTGCTGAGGGGAGCAGGGCAGTGCCAGAGGATGCTGGGGTGGGATGTTTTCTGTTTTAGGGAAAAGCTGACTTTTTGTTCTTCCCTAAACTCTGTGTATAGATTTGTCCCTATCACAGAGTCAGCCAAAGGACTGCTGTGGTGTTTACAGGAGGTTAAATGTCCCAGGTGAGGCAGTGGAAGTGCTGGAAGTGCAGGAATATTTAGCAGAGAGCAGAGCAGGCACTGCTCCTCCTGCTCCTGTGGCTCCTTTCCACCCCAGACAAATCTTCCATAGAACCAGAGAAAGGTTTGGGTTGGAAGAGACCTTAAAGCTCATCTCATTCCTCCCGCTATCCCAGGCTGCTTCAAGCCGTGTCCAGCCTGGCCTTGAGGATTTCCAGGCATGGGGCACCCACAGCTTCTCTGTTCCAATGTCTCACCACCCTCACAGGGAACCATTTTTTCCAATATCCCATCTAAACCTCTCTTCCGTTCCTCCTTGTCCTGTCACTCTATGCCCTAAAAAAATTCCTTTTCCAGCTCTCCTGTAGCCCCTCCAGGTCCTCCTTCCCCTTTGGCAGCAGAGGAATTTGCCCAAAACTCCTGTCTCCATCCTGTCCCCTCCAGCCCAGGCTGCCCAGACAAAGTCATGCTCAGGGTCACACATCACAGCTCCCCAGAATATTTCTTGTCTCCTGTCACCACTGTCACTCTGGGGGAGGATTCCTGTGCCATCCCTGGGGCTCTGCCTCATGTCCCTGCTGCATGCCACCGCTGAGTGCTGCCAGGGGGATGCTGCACGTGGCCACTGAGTCAACTGCAGGGTTCAAGTGGCTCACAGAGAGGCCACGGCTGGAAACGATGCCCTGCACACACAAAAATCCTCCTGTTTGGAGATTAGGGAGCACTGAAGGCTTCGGGAGGTCAGAGAGGGGAGGTGTCTGGGTGGGTGTGACCAGGAGAGGGAGAGCCACAGCCAGGCTGCTTTCTTTTTTGCTTTGAGGCATGGCTGAGGAAAGGGGATATTTTCTCTTAGACTCGAAAAAGCTGAGTTATTTATGTCCATTTGGGCAGGATAAAGGGCTGTGGAAAGTCCCTGGTGTTCCCAAGGTGGGGAATGGCAGTGGTTATGCACTGCTGGTGCACACTCTGCCAATCTCCCTTCCCAGCATGGTTGGGAGGGAAGATTTTCCATCACCTGCAGCCATCCCCTTCATACCCTGCTCAGTTCAGCCATGAGATCCCCACTATGGAATCCTGTCGTGTCCTGAGTCAGCAGCCTCAGCCCCAGGGAAGGACAACAGGTAATGTCTCCATCTCTGGCTCAGCTGAGCTGTGAGCCCAGCTGGAGAGAAGTAGAACCAGGAGCTGGCATTCCTCGGGAGCGATTCCCAAATCAGCACAGAAGAGAACCAGTGTTAGAGCAATGCAACAGCAAAGGGATTTGTTGGTAAAGCATCTGTCTGACCACACTGGGGGTTTATCCCAAACTCTAACCAGGACCTGCTGTGTCTCCCTTGCAGAGCTTCAGCGAGAGGGAAGCATAGAGACGCTCAGTAACAGCTCGGGCTCCACCAGCGGCAGCATCCCCCGCAACTTCGACGGCTACAGATCCCCCCTCCCAACCAACGAGAACCAGCCCCTGAGCCTGTTCCCCACGGGATTCCCCTGAACCAGCCACCCCTCAGGGACACATCCACCCCTGGGAACGAGCTGAGCTGCCTGTCCCCAAACAATCCCGCTGTGTCTGGGATGGTTCTCACTACCCCGATGAATATTGACAACTCTCAAACCTTCCTGAAACATGCTCGTGAAATCTTGACTCTCTGTTCCTGTGCAATACAAAGAGGCTCCATCTTCAGTCCTGATAGCTCTGCAGCTTCTTTTCTCGCTGTCTTCAGGAAAAGGTTGGGTGAGGAGAAATATTCCTAAGCCATCTTGGGTCAAGCACATGGTTTCACAACTGTTCTTTGCTTTTTTTGTTCTGAGAGATGAATCTCCTTAACTCAGAGGAGCTCTCACCGTTCGTGAAAGTGCCGAGCATTAATGGATGAACTGGAGAGACTGGAAACTGGAGGACTTTCTGTGGGCAGGGTTGATGATGTTATTCCTTCCTCGTCGCGTCTCCTTGCTGCCCTTCTTCCCCTCTGATACTCATCGATGCCAGGAGTATTACAAATGGAAATGTTTCTTTTTGTTCTTTGGAAGAATTCTCTCTCTTGCTCCGGTTTTCTTCTAGTCATGTATTTTAGAAATGTACTGAATTGACTAATTGCAGTCACGGATTTCTCATATTTCGTTATAAAAATTGTTCATTGGAACTCAGATATCTGTCCAGAGATGCATGTGTCATTGAATAAATCTAAGTTAAACAAGAAACTGCTTAAGTGGCAATGTTCACGGAGTGTTACTGGGCTGACTGTGGGCTTTGTGTATCTCCCTGGACCAGACTCTGTGTGTATTTACTGACTTGAGGGTTTTAATTAAAGCCATCAGTGGCTGTTATGTCTAGCATGGTTTTGCCTCCCCATTTCCTTGTCCTCGTGTGCACAGACAGGATTTTTAAAAGCAAGGAATTTAGGTGGCATGCCTTGCACCCACTTGGACCCTCTGGAAACCAACACCCAGCTCCCTGCTTTGCCTGGGGCCCTGCTTCTTCATCCCTCTGGTTCCAGTGGGACAAGGACCAGGTGCTGGAGGCAGAGGCACCCATTTCCATGCATTCTGTTGTGGGATTGTGGATCAGAGGCTTTGCAGAACAGCCTGAACCTCTGCACCCTTCTGAACGTGCACAGTCAGAGCTAGCACTGTATAACCCTGCTGATAAAACAGTCCTGGGCTCACACATCATAACCACACAAATTCCTACATCTCAGCCAACTTGTGTCTAGAAGCAGAGTGAGATGGGACTGTCAGCTTATGAAATTTCCTTCCCACTACTTGTTTTTAATAGAAGCCGTTTGAGTCATGGCAGGGAGAGGAAACTATCTAAACCCACAAATCTTACAGCTCCAGCCAGCCACACCAAGGGATGCAGAACCAACCACCCTCTTCCTACTCCATCTCCAAACACCCAGTTCAGTCTTGGGCTTGGTTTGGGTTGCTTTTTGGTTTTTTGTTTTTTTTTGCTTTTAACTTTAACACAGCCACTCAGGAGGTTTTGTTTTCTTCAGGCTTGGAAACCGCTAATAAAAAGCGAGAGTTTACAGCAATAATTTCAGTTTCTTGCTTGGTTTTCAGTCAGTCTCTTCTCAAGCAAAAAAATAACTTCCTTGGGATGAAATCAGAGGAGAGTTTTGCCTCTAAGTAAGTACTTGCAGCTCCAGCCTGCTGGCTATATCTGCTGTAATGTTATGTTCCTTTTTGTCTGTAAAATAAAGGCTTCAAGTACAGGGTTGAGGGCAGGACTGGCACCATGGACAAATGGGACCGCAGGGTCAAGTCAGTCCACACCAGTCAGGGCTTTTAACACAGTTCAGGCCAAGGTCAGCTCCAAAAGTTCAAACAAAATCCAGATTAACACATACAGAAGGGATTGTGTTGTCACCGTGATGCTTGTTTCCTTTCAGGCTTTCCAAGGAGCGGGGTAAGGGACAAAGTTCTCCTGGAGGAAGGAAGGAGCTCTTCTCCCTCCTGCCTGGGACAGCCTGCCTGGTTCTGGCTGAGCACACAAAGTAGGATAGCACATAACACAGAGTGGTGTCATTGCAAATGTATTTGTTGTTGGCAGGCATTAAATCACTTTTTATAAGTGCTGCAATATGGCCATGTGGAAATTCCCAGTCTGCAAGAAGCTCCTTTGAATCAAGATGTTTTGTTTAAAGTGGGGGGGAAGAGATTCAAAAAAAACCCTACAAACTGGGGCTGTACCAAAATATTTTCAGTCTGGTTCATTGAAAAGAATGTCCTAAATTCCCTGCTGTTGATAGCCCTGTAGCCAAACTGTTAAGAAGGCCTTGAGCCTAAAAAAAAAAATAAGCATTGCCATGAGGTGGCTAATTTAACTTTAATTTGATCCTTTCACAGATGACCCAGCAGAATAACCACTGAGTTCCAGCTCTTCTGTGAGCCAGAGAAAACTGAGTGTGTTGCAGTGATGACTGTATAGGATCTGATTCATTGATAACTCCGTGGGGTCTGAATTATCGCTAACTCTAAGGTCTGTAGGGTCTGATTTAATGATAATTTTATGGGATTTGGTTCAATAATAACTCTATTTGATGCAACACATCCCTGCACTGTGTCCTTCACCCACACCACACTCCTGCTGCCACCCATGGCCCTAAAAGCCCCCCATTACAACTGAGGGCCAGGTGGTCTCGTGCCACACCACCCTTCCTCCTCCTCAGCCTCAGCAGCCGTATGAGAACTCATTTTCAGGCACCAGGAGAGAGTATTTCTGTTCCTTGATAAGCCTAGGAGCTGCTCTTAAGGGAAGTTCACCTCTGACTTTAACACAACCAGGTTTTCAGTCTAGGAACTTGATCCAAACCCCACTTAAAAAATAACCAGAGGCTCATCATCTTTGCAGGATTTCAGAGAGCAGCTCCTGCCGCTGTGGAAATTCTCCAGGTGAGTTTCTGACACGCCAGGTTCTCAAACACAGCAGCTGGCAGCCCAGCAAGAATGTTGTGCCATGATATAAACCAAAGAGCCCAAGAGACACGGGGACTTGCAGGTTTTTAAACTGTTTCCAGTAGTCGTAAGCAGAGGGCTCCTGCTGAGTTCAAAAGGCAAAACGTCTCATTTAAAGCAGGGCGGACTGTATATCACTCTGGGCATAAAGTGGGGCTCTTCTATTAAAAGTTGAGTTCAGATTTCATGAATTAACATGAAATATTGCTTTCTTATCCTACCCTGGTTTCTGTAATAAACACACGCGTGTAGCAGGCTTAAATCATGGCAGGGGGATGTTGGGCTGTTTGAAAAGGAGTGGGAAGTCAGAGGCTCTCCAAACGTGACAGCTTGGAGTTCAAATGAAATCAAATCTCAGGACCAGTCCTGGGCCTGGGTGTAACCATCAGGGTTTCCTGGTGCTTTGCAGAGCACATGGAGCTCAGGATTTGGTGACTTTGCTGGGGATGCTGAGTCCCAGCCCAGGCAAACCCCATCCTATCCCTGTCCCTGTCCCTCTGAAGGGACAGACTCTGGTTTGTCCTGCCCTGAGCAGCGTTCCCTAGGCCCTGAACATTTGCTGGGACAAGGCAAAGGACTGGCCAAAGGGAAAACACTGCCAAGATCTCCATCCTGCATCCTCAGCAGAGAACCCAGAGCAGAGTTTGGCTGCAAAGCGCAGCTGTGAAATCCCTGAACGCTGCTCCCCATCCTCCCTGGCCGCCCAAGCAAGGGGTAAATCCACGCTGCTCTCACCAGGGCTTCCTCAGTAATTTTTTTTGAGCATCCAAACCACGTCTGCGCCACGTCTCTACATTTATTTTCTCACTCCTTTGCTCTGGCTTGTTGCTGTGCAGGGTAGGAAAGTTTGCGCCATTTCCTGTTGTCTTTCCCTTATGCTCCTGAGATATTGTAAAAATGTTCGGTATCCTCCAGTAGGTTGTAATCACTTCACCCTAATGTTTCACAGCTGCTAAGTGTAACTTTAAACCCAACCATTTGAGTGCTTACAATTAGCGAGTCAATGGGGCTGAGATCGGGTCTTTGTGATTGCAAAAAAGGAGAAAACGAAACTTTTTTTTTTTTGCCTTGAGTTTTAATTGGATAAAGCGGGAACAAAAGTTGTGGAGACGAGTCGGGGGGGTTTAATGCAATAAATGATTAGTGGCTTGTGTGCTAGGAAAAAAATAATTGAATCCACTGCTTGGCCTGTTTCACAGATGGAAAAGGCACCGGGACAAGCATTTGAGAGGAGCCCCTCTCCGAGCGCACGGCTCCCCCAGCTCAGGGCAGAGCTGCTGGGAACAGAACTGGGAAGGGACAAGAGGTTCAGCTGTGTCCCTCACCTGTCCCTGCCCCGCACAGCCGGGCACAGCATCCCCTGTGTGACACAAAACCGTGCCACAGGGGCTGCTCAGTCTCACTCTGTCGTTGATTGAATACCAGGGGAAATTTGGGCTCAAGAGTCCTCCCAGCCCAACAGGGTGAGCTCTCCTCTGGCTGATGTCACCGGGTTTGTCCCCACTCGGCCCCCGCCTCCGGCACGTGCTGGGGACAGGTTTCAATTATCCCACAAAATGTCTTTACCCCGGTGAGAGCAAAGGGCAGGACACAGCGGGGTACGAGTCACCAGCGGCGGGGCTGGGCCGGGGACATGGCAGGGACAGTGTCTCCCTGTCCCCACGGCTGCACCCAGCTCCTTCAGCTCTGTCCAGGACATGCCACATGTCCCCGGCCTTGGGGACATTCCTGGCTGTGCCTGGGCATTGACACTGTCCCATCAATTGCCACCCATCCCTCCCTGGGCTCGGATGTAATTTGAAGCTGTGCATCTGTCAGTGAGTTCCCAGGCTGAATTTTTGCCTTTCTTGGGGATTTCTGCTGCAGGAAATTACGCTAAAATACCGACAGCAGGGTCAGGGGCTTGCAGCGTTCCCTGTCACCTCCATCACATCCCTGGGGATGGGCACAGTGCAGGGATACTGCTCCCTGGCAGCTCCCCCTCCATGGAAAACATTCCTGCCACCTGATCATAAATACTAATTAATAGCAAAGTCCTGGTCTAGATCAAGGCAGAGGCTCTGAATTTTCTTGGGAACTTTGCTGTCTGAAAGGTATCTGAAATATTCCCTAGCACTCAGCCTGTCAGTGGGTCAATTATACAGTGAGCAGCCATACAAGTTAATTTCTAATTTAATACAATGTTAAAAGGTGGTCAGGTTAAAATCTAATCTGTAAACGAGACATGAAACATCTCTTTAAAAGAAGTGTTGCAAACCAGTCCTGGCTCAGACCACAGGCTGATGCTTCTTTTATAGGATATAATTATTTCCCAGCGAATATTTACAATATTATTACAGGACGTTAATAAAAGGCGATGCCACTGCCCGTGTGGCAGCCCGGTGGCAGCTGGGCATTAATCCCACTCTCATCCAGCTCCTCTCCCTCCGGACCCTTCTCGGGAGAGGTGGAGAACCCTGATGTGTTCTGGAGGGAGCACAGCATCTCTGCATCCCCCAGGGAGGAGGGGATCTCCTGGGATGAGGTGGGAACGATGGGTGAGCACATTCCGTCCTGAGCAACCTGGGCAGACAGCTTTGGCGAGGGTCCGAGGGTCTGCTGTGGGCTGGAGGTTGTGAACCACATTCAGAGCAGCAGATCCATTCAAGCAGAAAACCAGAGAGAGCACCTGCAGCCCGGGGTGAAGAGCTGGCCCTGTACCCTGCTCCCCATTCCACCTTGCACCCATTCCATGACTCCCAGTGGAATGACCAGGCGCGTCCCACTGCCTCTCCTCCCGTGCCAGGGTGCCCACACTGCAGCCACCTCTTAAGGTACATTGAATTTTGTTCTTTTTGCTGCAGCCACCTCTCAAGGTACACTGAATTTTGCTCTTTTTGCTGTCGAAAGGGGAAAGTCCAGCTGTCATGTGGGAGTGATGCCATTGTCCTGCCCGGGTGACTGACCGGACTATGAGACTCCTGTTCCTGGTAGTCCACAGTGTCAGTGGGAGCAGGGCAGGATCAGGGCTGCCCTTTCCAGGCTCAACCAAAAACCACCATGTGTTACCCTGCTGTGGGTCATATGATTAGCTTTGATATCATCTATTTTCCAGGAGGAATCTCACCAGCTCCAAAGGCTTGGATCAGAAATCTGAGCTCCTCTCTATGCCCGTGAAGCCCAGCAAGGAGGGGTTTTCCTAAAGAAAACCAGGATTTTGATGGGAGCAGGTGATTCCAGCCTCAGCAAGGGCTGGAGGGGAATGTGAGATAATTCAATATAATACTGGAGCTAAAATGGAGGAAGGAACGTGGTGATGTGCTGGCCTGAAGCTTCAAGGGATGTGTGGACTCTTTGCTCCGGCCCTCCACTGGCCAGGACTCTTTCCCTTTCTTTCCCTGCGTTTTCTGGTAAATTCTGCTGCTCTCGGTAATTGAGAAAAGCTGCTGCTGAACATCTGCACAGGCACTGTCCTCTCGGAGCGGCTGCCGGGGCTGTGAGCTCTGCGCTGCCGGCGCTTTGATGTGCGGGTGATTCACGGCTTGGCCGGGGCCGCCCCGCAGATTGGGATGGGATGGGATGGGATGGGATGGGATGGGATGGGATGGGGTGAGGTGAGACAGCACCTGCACATCTGTGCAAACAGCAGCCCCGTGTGTGAAACGCCCTGTGCCTCTCCACCAGGGCACAGGGTGTGACCTCTCCTCCTTCCACCTGCAGAGGAAAGCACCTGGAGGCACCCAGGGAAGCCGGCTGCATCCCTGCATCCCACCAGCACCTGAAGGACAGGTGGGGATGGGGATGCCCATGCACGGGCCACCTTGCTGATGCAAAGGGGAGGGAGCAGAGCCCCAGGCAGGCAGAGCTGCAGCCGGGGGAGCACAATCTGTGGCCTTAATCCCGGCGTGTCCTGCGCGCTCTCAAATCCCCTTCACTTCAATGAGCGCTTGTAGTGTCAGGCCTGCGCCGGGGGAGACGGCACGCGGGGCTGGCGGGGAGGATTTGCTCAAGAGGCACTGTTTTTAAGGTGAGATTTGAAGGATGGAAGACAGATGGCAACTGGAGAGGACAAATGGATCAAGTGAAGGGTTTGTTTTCAGCGTGGAGGGGAAAACACGATGGGGGGAATTACTGCTGGCTGCAAAATGGGGGCTATTAATACCTGCAGCAACTCCAGCTTTGCACTTAGCCCGGTGAGTCGGGACTCTCCCGGGCACCGCGGAGGAGGCAGCAGCGTGGGTTTTTTTTCTGTGGAGATTAATTGATCCCAGCGTCACTTTGAGTGTCCCCAGACAAAGCTGGGAGAAGGGTTATTAGCCAGCCGGCGGCCCCGCCATTGTCCCCACTATCTTTTCTTCCCTTTCAGCCTCCCTCGCCGTGGCCCAGGTCTCAAAGACCGTGTGTCAAGAGATTAGTGACCTGCGGGAAGGGCAATTGCTTGCTTTGTGCCGGCAGCCCGGCGTCGGGGCTGTTATTTACTTGTTATTTGGTGCTGCCTCCGTTGAGGTATCCATGGAAAACACGCTCTGGAGAGCGATCTGCCAGCACCGCACAGCTCGTGTGGGCGAGGAGCTGGGAGGCTGGAAAAGAGGGGCTTGAGGGTCTCAGCATGTCTGCCCATGCCAAAATCCCCAAATTCCCCAGGATGGTCAGTGCAAAAGCCCAGCACCTACAGAGAAGTGAGAAAAAAATCCGGGCAATGAGAAAATTAAGTGCAATGCAGAGGTGCCCGGGAATGGGGCTGGATCCAGGGCGGGGATGAGGCCTTGCCCCACAGCAGTTTGAGTTTTCAGACTGGTTTCAAGAACTGAAAGATGGGAAGAGCCTGTCCTGCCTGCAGGGCCGTGTTTCCACCTCTCTGCCTCTGGGAAAGAGTGGCTTGGAGGAGCACTGGTTTTTGGAGGAAATGTAAATCAAGGTTATGAGAGTTGGTCCTTCCATGCAGTGCTGATGTGCATCAAATTTGTCCATGGTGAAACGCCCAGGAAAGGGACAGATGCAATGAGAAATGTTACTCCTGCCCAGGACCAGCTCATGATTTATTCTGGCCGATCTTATTCTCTCGCCAGTGAAATGCTCTCTCCTATGAACGCAAGACGGTGATTTTCTGCAATTCTAAAAGTCTAACCTAGACCAAAACCACAACTCACGTGATGTGGGACCAGCGGCGTCAGATCCTGCTTTAGATGTGATTCCAGACAAGTTCCCAGATCCCGTCTGAAGCAAACAGGCCAAGATGTGAGACCCTGGCGGCTCTGCCCACACAAGGCCGGCTCGTTCATCCTTCCTTTGATCTGTAACTTCTGCCAAACTCCTGGCCCCAAACAGGGAGAAAAGGGATTCTGGGGCAAAAGGGGGACTGGGGACCAGGGGAGCTGAGTGACCCTCGTGGGGCTGGGGGCTGCCCTGCACCTTCCTCCTTCCAGAGGCTACGGGAGGGGACCGCACCCACCAGGCAGAGTTTGAAAATAAAACTAAGAAGGGAGAGAAACCGGGACATCCCATGTCCTCGAGGATTTTGTTGCCCAGGTACAGGCAGCGTCCCCTCCCAGGAGGGGACTTTGTGGGGGTGGCGACTGGGAAGGTTGCCGCGGGTGTGGAGCCCACAGTGATTTTTTTTTGCTCCTAGAACTGCCGATTCCGTCGCTTTTCCCCTGTTCCGCCAGGACGTCTCAGGCTGCGGGAGTCGGGCAGCCTTGTCCCGGCTGCTCCGGACACTGTGCAGCAGAACGACCCCAAATCCTCGCTGTTAACCCAGGGAGGAAGCAGAGAGGGGACCCCAGCAGCATCATTTTATCGAATAACGCCGTTTGCTGGAGCTGTTTGATTTAATAGAGGAGCCCCGGCCCGCCCCTCCCGAGACCCGGCTTCGCTCGGGGAGCGCGGGCGGACAGCGGGACCCCGATTATCGATAAGCACCGACAGAGTCTCCGAGGGGGAACCAGGGGACCCGGGAGGGGCAGCGGCACCGAGCCCGGGCTCCCGACACCGAGCGGGGCGGATCTGCGGCTCTGTTTCCCCGCAGAACCGAGCCGCGGTCACGCGTGGCTGCGGGCGGGGGGGGCTGTGCTCGCCCCCGGCCCCATCCCATGACGGCGATGAGGCGGCGATAATGCCATTAGCCCGGGATTACGGGCCCGCGCCGGGATGTGACACACTTTCTCAAATGGAAGTTTTTTAAACAGAGGGATTTGCGTGCTCCCCCACCGCGCCCCTCCATCCCCATTCCTGCACCCGTTCCCATCCCCATCCTCGGTGCCAGCCCGGGTTCCAGGCGGGTCCCCTCGCTCTGGCACGGCCCGGACCGGGGCTCCCGTCTCCTTTTAAGGCAGCGGGCTCGGTGCGGGCTCGGCGACGCGCCCCGACGTGGAGAGCCCCGGGGGCGCGGGGCTGGAGGGGGTCACTCCGCCCCCGCGCAGGGAGAGCGCTCCGTAACTCAAAAAAAAGAAAAAAAAAAATAGAATAATTTTAAATTCAATGAAGTGCAGGTTCATAGCTCAAAGCGGCGCGGAATAACGGGAGGATGGAGGATGCGTGTGTCTCCTCCCGGCCGGGCCGGGGTCACTCGCCGCCCGCCCTGCCAAACAGGCTGGGAAATGTGTTTATAAATTGTTCAAACTCTGGATAAACTTCAGCGGCGTTTGTGTCTGCGTCTCCCCGCATGTTGTTATTTTCCAGAAATCTGGATTACTGGAAATATTTTCTTTAAAGCTGGAGAGAAATCTAAACAGTCTGAGGGCAGGGGGATCTCGGGGGGGCTGGGGGGGAGCGGCCCGGGGGCTGCCGCGGCTCCGCGGGGTTCCCTGCGCACCGAAGCGGCGCGCAGCTCCGCAGCCGCGCAGCGGGAGGAAAAGGAAGGTGGCGATGCCGAGGCTGGTGTCAGATCGAGCATCTCTCTCGGCAGCTGTCGGTAAAATGGCATCAGCCGGGCCCCGGTGCCCTTCAGCCCCTCCCCGTCCCCTCCAGCGGGCACCGGAGCACGGCGGGGGAGCAGAATCGTTTTCCCGGGATCTCCCGGGGATGAGGGGATTCCCACCCCGCAGGAAGGGTGCGAGGAGAGATGAGAGCCCTGGAGAAGGAAAGCGGAGGAGGGGTGTCCTGGGCGCGGGTGGGTGAGATCAAACGAGGACAGTTCCGTCACACGTGGGGTTCTTTTCATCTCTAGGTGGAGCGGAGAAAGAGAGACCGACGAAGCCGCTGGGGCTGCGGGGCCGCCCCTCGCCTCCTCCCCGCCTGCCCCACGGCCCGGCTGAGGCTGCAGGGCCAGGTCGGACCGGGGGACGAAACCCGGGGCTGGAGGGGCCACCGAGTCCCGCTGGGACCCGGTTCCCTTGGGGACAGAGGGAGTTCCCCCACCCCGCACCTGCGACTTCGCTCGGGGAGAGTCTCTGACATCCCCAGGTCTGTCTGTCTGTCTGTCTGTATGTCCGGCTGCTCCCGGGGAAGGACAGTGCAGCCCAGCCCTCCTTCCCCCCACGCCACGGCCTGTTTCCCCTCTGGCTCGACTCCCCCGATTTGGGAAGGTGTGAGCAGCCGAGCCGCCCTCCCCAAGGGTCCGGGGGTCTCCTCTTGCCGTGGCATCACTGCCGGGAATGGGGGGCCCGACGGCTCGTCCTGGGCACAAGAAAACCCCTTTCGCCTGGTGCACCCCGTCGGGGGGGAGCGCTCCCCGGGGCGCGGGGCCGCCGCAGCCCGGTGGAGCCGGGAGGAGGGGAAGGCGGAGGCCCGGCTGCTCGTGAGAATTGTTATTTTTCATCAATCACCCGCAATTTGTGTAAGTGCCCCGGACAGGACACCAGCCGTCCTGCTGGCTGGGGTCACGGAGACAACACAGCGATGGAGAAGAGCAAATTGCATTTGCTCACCAGCTCACAGATCCAAATTACGGCCCTCGCATGGCGCGGGGAAGAGAGCGAAAGGTCCATGTGACGTGAGGGAAATATGAAGGACTTTGACAGGTCTTAAACGGCCTGGCGCCAAGGCCTAAGTCTACCGGCTAAAAATAGAAAAGGGATGATGAGTGGAGATGGGCAGAGATGAAAGGGGAAGAACGAGCGGGGCCGCGATGCGGGGCGGGCGGGGGGCGGGGGCGGCCCGACGGGACGGTGTCCCCGGGCTGAACGGGGACGGATCCCCAGGGCGGATCCCCTGGACGAATCCACGGGACAAGCTCAGCCCGGGGACTGGGGATCGGGCCCGCGGGCGACCGGGACGGCTCCCAGGAGCCAGGCACGGCGGCCCCGAGCGCTGCAGCGCCCTGGGGCAGGTTGGAAAACCTTCCCTCGAAGGGGACTGCGAGGGGACGCACCTCGCCCCCGACCCCGGGGCACAGCTGCCCTCGGAACGCGAACCGAGCCCGTTGCCTCATCTCCCTGCCCGGTGCTCGGTCACCGACGGGCGACGCGCGGGCACCGCCCGTCCATGGGTGCAGGCTCCTGGGTCGTGTCGGCACCCGCCGTGACCGGGGCCCCGAGGGGTGGCAACGCGGTGGGCACCCCGGTTGTCGCTGGTCCCCGTTAGCCCCCCATCCCCGCAGCCCCGCCGGCGGCCGGCGCTACGGAAGCTCGGGGAGACGAGGCTGCTCTGGATCGGTTTTATTCTGCAGGAGAGGCCGTTTGCGGCCTTACAGCGGTGCGGGGGGCGCGGGCGGGATGCCGGCCAGTGGCACGGAGGACAGGCGACCTTTCCTCGCGGGGACACGCCGGGGACACAGGTCCCAAAGGGCCGGGCCCCGCTTCTTCCCGCGGAGCAACGGGCGAGGTGTCCCCGGGAGAACCGTCCCGGCTTGGGGAGATCCGCCCCGAGGCAATGAAAGGCTCCACTTTTTCTTTCTCGGGGGGGAAATTGGAAAAAAAAATACAAGCAAGCCCCACTTTTGCCAAATCTGCCGTCAGCAGTTTTCCACAGCGGCGAGGAAGCAAAGTCCAAATTGGGTTTAAATTTCAGTCCCCGTTGCCCGTTCAATGGTCAGCGGGACCCCCCCCGGCCCCGCAGCCCCGGCGGGTGACGCGCGGAGCCCGCCCCGTCGGGCGCGGTGCGGGGCCGGGCGCGGTGCGGGCAGAGGTGAACCTGCCGCGGGACGCGGGGCAGGTGGAGATCGGCCCCGAGAAGAGCCCGGGGATGCGGATGGGGCTCCGCCGGGGGCTACCAGCAGGATGAACCGGGGCGGGGGAATAGAGAGGAGAGGTCGGGATGGGAAGGGGACACCCGGGGGTCCCCGCATCCCACCCTGCGCGGGAGCAGCGACACAGGACCACGAGCGCTCCGAGCTGCTGCGGCCGCGCCTCGCTGCGCATCCGCGGAGCGGGAGGGCCCGGGGAGGGGGGGGACAGGCCGGGGGCCAGAGGAGTGGGTCGGCCGCCACCCCCCCGTCCCGCCTGGTCGCAGAGCAGGCGGCGGGGGCAGGAGCCTTGGAAGGATGGCAGGGCGCTTTTTGAAGATTTGGGGGTAAATATGAAGTGACAAGAGACGGGTCTTTATTGTGAGGGCTCAGCCGCCTGGCGCCAGGGCCCTCTTCAGCCACCGCGGCCCTCAGTTAATCAGCGCAGATCTCCAAACCGGCCTCTCCGAGGGGACACCCACCGCGCCCGCCGCCCCCCCCGGGCCCCGGCGCGGCGGGACCGGCCCTAATCCCTCAGCAAACAGCCCCGGAGTGTCCCCCTCCTCCTTATCTGCCTCCCCCCGCCCGGGTAAACAGCCCCTCGGGCCGGGCACCGCCGCGCTGTCCCCCG
>VWZS01000704.1:310717-346911 GCA_013397075.1 Rhabdornis inornatus
GGCGCAGCCCGGGCCCGCGGGGGTGTGAGGGCAGCGCGGCCGCCCCTGCCCCGCCGCGCCCCGCGCAGCCCCGCGCAGCCCCGACCCGGCTTTTGTTTCTATTTTAGTGTCGGGAAGGACTTTCCTGGGAGGGCTCGTTCCCTCGCTCGCTCTCCCTCGCTGCAACAACAACAACAAAAAATAAGGACCTACTGTCTCCCCTCCGCAGACCGGGAGTCCCAGGAGCCGGGAACTGCCTCGCTTTTTCTTTTTTTGCCTTCTTATTTTTTTTTTTTCCCGAATCTAGTTCGGCTGATTTTCGCCTTTTTTTTATGCTTTTTTTTTTTTTTTTCGGAGTCTGTGTGTGTTGTTGATTTTCCTTCCTCTTCCAGAGACTCGAGCGACTTCGCTGGGCAGGAGAGGGGAAAAAAATAAAACCCAACAAATACACACACACGCATTTTTGTAAAGGGAATCCCTCTTTTTCTCCTGGATTTGTGGATGCACCGATGAGAGATCCAGCCTTCCCAGGGACTGCCATGGCTTACCACCCCTTCCACGCACCCCGGCCGGCTGACTTCCCCATGTCCGCTTTCCTCGCAGCCGCCCAGCCGTCCTTTTTCCCGGCTCTGGCTCTGCCTCCGGCGGCGTTGGCGAAGCCCATGCCGGACCCAGGGCTGGCCGGGGCGGCCGAGGCCGGGCTGCACGTCTCGGCCCTGGGACACCACCACCAAGCCGCCCATCTGCGCTCTCTCAAAAGCCTGGAGCCCGAGGAGGAGGTCGAGGACGACCCCAAAGTAACGCTGGAAGCCAAAGAGCTTTGGGACCAGTTTCACAAGCTGGGCACCGAGATGGTGATCACCAAGTCTGGGAGGTAAGAGCCGACCCCGCGCAGCCCCCCCAGCCCTCCCCGCACCTGCGCGGCCGCGCAGCGCCCTCGCCCCTCGCTCCATCCCGCTTCCCATCCGTCCCCATGAATTAACGCGGGGAGTTTCGATCCCTGGAGTTTTTCGGAGATGTTTCTCCTCGCTTCTCCGAGCTTTCTCGTCACCGCTCCCCCCTCCCATTGCTACTTTTCCGAGCGCGATCCCAAATTAAATTCGTGCACGTTAAGTGAGCGCTCGGAATCCCCCGCTCCCGTTGTTTACGCCGCTTCCCGCCGCTTCCTTCCCTCCTGCCAAACTTTCCCCACGTCCGGGGTCGTTCCCGGGCCTGCCCGTGGCCCCGGGCCCGGGGGAGGCAGCCGGGAGTGCTGAACGAGCGGGTCGGCGAAGGGCAGAGAAATAAGAGAAAACAAGAATATGTTTTCGCCGCTTATTTCCCGAAATGGGATTTTTGAGCTTTTTCTCTGCTTTCTGTCACGGTGTGGGCAGCACAGAGGGATGAGAAGAGGTGGGACGCGAGGAAGGCTGGGAATCCTCAGAGAACTAAACTAAAAGATGGTGGTTTGGGAGCAGCAGCCGGGGCCGGGCGGTGCGGGGGGCTCGGTGGGGCCGCAGCCGTCGGGGGTCGGCGGCGGGCGGGGGCAGCCCTGAACTGCTCTGGGTCTCTCCGCAGGAGGATGTTCCCCCCGTTCAAGGTGCGGGTGAGCGGCCTGGACAAGAAGGCCAAGTACATTTTGCTGATGGATATAGTGGCGGCCGACGATTGCCGGTACAAATTCCACAACTCCCGCTGGATGGTGGCCGGCAAGGCCGACCCGGAGATGCCCAAGCGCATGTACATCCACCCCGACAGCCCGGCCACGGGGGAGCAGTGGATGGCCAAACCTGTTGCCTTTCACAAGCTCAAGCTCACCAACAACATCTCGGATAAGCACGGCTTTGTAAGTTCGGCTGTGGGGCAGAGCGGAGCCCCCCGGGCAGGGACCCTGGGCAGGAGAGGGGTCTGCCCGGTGCGGGGGCTGCCCGGTGCGGGCGCTGCCCGTGATCTCCCCGGAGGAGCCGCGGGGATTTAGAATCTCCTCCAGCCGGGTCTGGCTGGGCGGCGGGGCCTGGCCGGGCTTTGCGGTGGCCTGGCTGTCCCGCAGCACCCAGCCCCTGGTCCTGCCCGGCACCGACGGGCAGCTCCCGTTCTCCGGTGGAAAAAGGAGTGTTGGGCTGCAGGAAACCTCGGGCTGCCCTTGGCTCTCGCATCCCAGGCCTCCACGGCCTGTCCTGCTGCTTCTTCCCGATTTTGGAGGCTTTGTGGGGAGAGGAATTTAGGGAGGTGGATGTTCGGGGCCGAGGCCGTGCGGGGGCTGCAGTGAGAGCAGCCCCGACGGGGCGGTGGCCGGGCAGGGACCGTGGCTGCCACCCGGACCGAGCGGAGCCGGGGCCGGCGGCACCTGCGCTGGGTTTCCAGGGCTGGAGTGGTTGGCACCATCTGCCTCTGAAAAAGCCCCTGTTTATATCCCTATTGATGATATCTGCATCACCGAAAGGAGGTAAAACAAAACAAAGAAATTAAGCCGAAAAAGCTACCAAGCAAAATAAACAAAGAAAGGAAAAAGAGAGAGGGAGAGAGGAAAGAAAGCCAGCGGAGAGTGTTGGCCATTTGCAGAGGGTCAGAACGCGAGGGGAGCGCGATCCTGCGGGAATGCACGGAGGGGGAAATCCCAGCGCCCCAGCCAGCTCTCCTTCCTCTGAGCGAGCATTTAGGGCGATAAAGGGAAAGTTCATCGTGCAGCGCTGCTGATACGGTAATTAGCGGGGAGCAGGGGCAGGCGGAGCCGCGGGGCAGCCGCGCTGCGGGGGCTGCGGGACCCCGCTCGGGTGGGGAGCTCAGAGCAGCTCCGCACCTCCCGGAGAACTTTCCCTCTCTTTTTATTTTTTCCTCTCTCTATTTTTTTCCATTCTCTCTTTTTTTTTTTTTCCTCCCCATTTCTTTTTCTCTCTCACTTTTATTTTTTTCTCTTAAGGCAGGAAGCAGCGTCTTTGTTAAATAATACATTGCGAGGTTATTTATAGCCAGCAAGGTAAATCGATAGAGAAGGAGTCTAAAAAATACCTTCTATTTTTTTATTTTTTTTTTTGTACTGGTGAAAAACTAGTTTGATTCAGCGCTTTTAACGGTTCGCCTCCTTCAATTAAAAATTTCTGGTATCTGTCGTTGTCCAAAATCCGGACTGTGTTAAATCTGGAAGATGAGGGTTTAGCCAGTGCCCATCTGGTCAGAGAGGGATGATTATTTTTTTTTAAAGGAATGCAGATTTGCACGCCTGAATGAGACTTTTTGCACCATTTTCATGATAAATCCCGTCTAGATTATATCAATATAACAGCGATCTGACAGTTCATCAGCAAGTGATTATTGCTAGGGTTAAAAAAAAAGGGGGGGATTTTTTTTATTACCTTCTAAACCGAAATGAAGTGATAATTATTTAGCCATTTGGCCGACGTTATTTGACAATAATTACTCAAGCTTTCCCCGTCCCTCTACGAATTCTGGGCAGTGAATTCTGCATTTCAGTCCGACCACAGCAGGTTGGGGAATTATTTAAAAGCTATCGGGTGGGAAAGCAGGCAGCGAGGGGCAAGGGGTCGGAGCAGCCCCAGGGGCGCGGCTTGGGGTGTTCAGACGCTTCCAAAAATCCTCGGCCAAATCGCGGGCAATTCGGGTTTTATATGAAAAAAAAACAAGCAAAGCAAACTCGAAAAATAAAACGAAAAGGCAGGGAACGGCTTTGAGTGTTGGCGAGGCTTTCAGACACCTGGCTGGGAAAAAAAAAAAAAATTCTGTTCCTTCTGCAACGTTGCTCCGAGACATAAATTTGCTATGGCTCGTGGTGAAACGCTCCTTTCAGGTCGCAGGCGCTGGCTGGGGCTGGCACCGGCTCCTGCCGCCCCCGACACTCACCCAGAGGCTTTTAACATTATTTTTTTTGTGGTGGTGAGGGATAGTAATTTATTTTTAAGGACGGAAATATGAAAAGCGGTGAGAAACGTGTCGAAAAGTCGCTTTGCGTTTGCAGGGTTGTAATAAAACTGGGAGATCCCTTTTGCTGCTTTATTGCCGTGCTTAACACCCGCAAAGATGCTGTTCTGTCTGTTCCCTGACCTCCTTCTTTGGGGACAGATCCTGCAATGGCATCAACAAAAAAAATAAGAAATCTCTTTCTCTGGCATTCCTTCCTCATGGTGAATTTGAGAGTTGTCTTTTTTTCGGTTGTTTTCGGGAGAAAAGGGTTTTTTTAGGGAGGGAGCTGGAGGCGTGGGCTGACGGCAGCCGCGGGCTGTGCTCTCTCGCCCATCCCAGACCATCCTGAACTCCATGCACAAGTACCAGCCCAGGTTCCACATCGTCCGGGCCAACGACATCCTCAAGCTGCCCTACAGCACCTTCCGCACCTACGTGTTCCCCGAGACCGACTTCATCGCCGTCACTGCCTACCAGAACGACAAGGTACAGCTGGGCAGCTCCTGTCCCTGTCCCCATCCCTGTCCCCATCCCTGTCTCTCTCCCTGTTCTCATCCCTGTCCCATCCCTTACCCTGTATCAGTGTATTTTTGTGTATGCGCGTTTTGGTGAGGATATTTCGGGGCAAAAACCAGCAGCAGTAGAAAGGTTAAACCTCAAGCACTCAGAGTAGGATGCACCTTCATACTTCTTGTATTATTATCGCTGTTTTTTAGTATTAATATTAATGCTGTTGCCAGTGTTTCTATTATTACAATTAATAATTGCCTCATGGAGTTTGTTGCGCCTTTCCGGGCCGTGGGGGTCTTTGCTGCAAGCCCAGGCTGTGGAGAGCAGCACCAGGCCCGGGCAGTCTCACCGAGGAGGTGCCCAGGGCTCTGGAGGAGTCAAAAAATAGAGGCAGATAAGCTAATTTTAGTTGCTTTCGTGATTTAGCAAGTGTCGCCCCGCGAGCAGGCAGAGCCAGGAGAGCACGATGGGGAGCAGAGAGCCTCTGCCGTCCCCTTCCAAGAGTTGTGTGTGTGTTTTAACCCAAAAGCTGACCCCCACCTCCACCGCTGGCTGCTGATGCTAATTGACAGCTCTGTCTGAGGGTCCTGGTGGGCTTGTTTCCCTCGTAAAGTTTATGGCGAAGAGTCACAATCGATTAAAGAGCACTTTGTCTGCTCGCCCGCCGCAAGCTGCGCGGGGCGGCCGCCGGCCGTGGGCCCCGTCGGGCGGGGGATGCTCGGGCCGGGGGATGCTCGGGCCGGGGGTCGCGGCGGGGCCGGGCAGCCGGGCCTTTTCCAGAGCCCCTCTCGGGGCCGTGTTTCAGGGCCATGCATTATTGAGCGCCCTGATGTCGCCGGCCCCGGCAGCCCGTGGCAGGGAGGGATAAGAATAGCTTTTAACCAGCGCCGCGCAGCTCAGTCGCCATCTTCCCTCCGGGGGGCCGTGAAAAATAACTTCCTATCATTAAGACGCTATTAATAATTCAAGCCCAAACCTCAGCATCATTTTTAATAAAGCATGCGGTGTGTTAACGCGGGTTCCGCAGCCTGCGCCGCGCACCTCGGGCTCCCCGACGGCGGCGGGGAGGGGGGGCGGCCAGGGCTTCACACCGCCCCTTCTCTCCTTCTCCCCCCTGGCAGATCACACAGCTGAAAATCGATAACAACCCCTTCGCCAAGGGCTTTCGGGACACGGGCAATGGCCGGCGGGAGAAGAGGTAAGGGGTGCGCCCGTCCCCCCGGCTCCGCGCCCGCGGGGGGACGGCCGGTGCCCGACGCTGCGTGTCCCCGCAGGAAGCAGCTGTCCCTGCCGTCCCTGCGGATGTACGAGGAGCCCTGCAAGCCCGACCGCGACGGCGGAGAGTCGGACGCCTCCTCCTGCGAGCCCTCGGCCGTGCGCGATGCCCTGCACTCGCCCGTGGGTGCCCTCCCCAGCCCCCTGCGCCTCAAGGGCAGCGGCAGAGGTAACGCAGGAATCCCGGTCCCCAAATGCCCCCGAAAGTTCTTTTCCCTCGGGGCTGCTGCGTGCTGATTTCCTGTGGGCAGGGAGGCAAAACACCAGGGAAAATTAAGATGGGGATGTGCACAGGGGAGCTCAGGGGTTGAAAGGACAAAAAGAGAGAAAACCCGAATGGCATTCACGAGTTGCAACGTTTTTCTCTTTACTTATTTTCTTTTGAATATATATTTGATCCTCTATACACCTGATGTCTTGTATTTATATTATACAAGAAGTAAAGGCAAAGCAGCCTGTGCTCGCCATGTTACCTGGCGTGCCTTGCCTTCCATGGGAATCTCTCACTCCCCTAAAAAAGGGAGAAAAAAGAGAAAAGGGAAAGAATTAATACATTTGAAAGAGGGAAAAAAATTGTTGTAACTCCAAGGCTTCAAGCTGGTAAATGAAAATAAACCAGCAGCTCCCACGCTGCAGTTGTTCGATGCTGGGTTTTGTCTTGCAGCACTATCAATCTGCTCTTTAAACTTTCCACCAACGCGATTCCCTGCAAACCTTCATCAAAACTGCAACCCCCCACCCCGAGCTGGAGGGAGGGTTTATTACACCCCTCTCCACTTTCAAAGGCTTCCCCGAATATTTGCCCCAGCCTGCAGAGCTTCACCTCACCCGCACCAAAAGGCTTTTTTCGTTTAGTGGAGCCGTGCAGGCAGCGGCTCAGCTCCCCTCGCCCTCGCCAGCCCCTCGCCTCGCATCCCCCTGCCTCCTCTGAGAGCTCAGTGGGGTTTTTTAAATTAAAGCCCTTTTTAGGGAGGTCTGTACCGTACTCCCAGCCTTAAAACTGCCTCTTTAACCTGTCTCAACCTGCATTTGGAATAAATCCACGGTGCACTGGCAATCAGCTCCATGTAATTAAATATACGCAGGACCATTTCCTCCCGTGCTGTCCACTGCCCGCTCTCCTCATTCCTGCTTGGACTTCGCAGCTAAGGAGAGAGATCTATTACAGAATAGATTCTGGTTCTCCATCAAACATGTTTTACCTGCTTGGCACGGCCACAGGACTTGCTGTTGTTAATCCCCTTTCCCCAGAGTGGCCACAGCATGAGGGCCCATTTCTGCCCCCAAAATTACTCTCTCCCATTAATAACGATCGCAGCTTCGCCGTCGCAGCCTCTCCCTGACACCAGGGCTCTTGTGAGTGACCCCTTCCTCGCCTCCCCTGGGTGTTTCTGTTCTGACCCTCTGCCCCTCCATCCCCTCGCAGAGGAGAAGCCAGGGGCCGACAGCGACGCGGAGGTGGAGAAGGTGCCCGAGGAGCGGCCGGTGGCAGCAGCCAGCCCCAGCGCGGAGGACGCGACGCCCCGCGGCAGCCCCCGGTGCCCAGAGGAACGGAGCAAGGAGAGGCACAGCCCGGAGAAAGTCAAGGATGGTGCATCCCCCCGGGAGGGTCCTGGCGAGGGCCTGTTCGGCACGCGGGGCCTGGAGAAGGACAAGGTGGAAGGACGGAGGAAAGAGACGGACCCAGGCAAGAAGGACACGGAGGGCGGTGGGCTGGGCAAGGAGGCCTTCGCCCCGCTGATGGTGCACACGGACAGCCCCCCGCACCTGAGCGCCGGGCACCTGCAGAGCCTGGCGCTCTCTGGCCTCCACGGGCAGCAGTTCTTCAGCCCGCTGGGAGCTGGGCAGCCCCTCTTCATCCACCCAGGACAGTTCGCCATGGCCCCCGGCGCCTTCTCTGCCATGGGCATGGGACACTTGCTGGCCTCGGTGACCGGCGGGGGCAGCCTGGAGAATGGAGCCCTCTCGTCCGCCCCGGGCGCGGCGGGGACGGCCACCCCCTTCCCTTTCCACCTCTCCCAGCACATGTTGGCCTCTCAGGTAAGCCCAATGTCCCCACCCTGCTGTCCAGCTGGGCCCTGAAATCTCGTCTTCATGTCCTCCTGGAAAGCTCACTCCCTCCAGGGAGTGAGCAGAGCACTTTGGGGAGGCAGGTCAGGCCTGGCCAGTGTCACCCCCGGTGTCGGGACATGCAGGGCGGCCCCATTGCAGGGAAGGAGCTGTTGGTGCCCTCAGCCTTCCCCAGGCCCTCTGCAGCCCATAGGGACAAGGAGGTGATGCACCCCTGACATGTTACCAGCTATGTCACGGGCAGAACACGGGGGACATTTTGAAGGCGGCTTCAAGGTTGATTTGAGGAGGAATCTTGATTTTTTTGCAGCTGCTGTGGCTGCTTCATAGTCAAGGGCAGAGTCAGGAGCTGTGGCCCTGCCTGACCTGTTTGTCCCCATCCAGCAGCTCCCTGTCTTCCTGTCAGCTCTGAAGCGCTCCCACAGCGCCTGCGCTGGTGCTGCCTTTGCCATCCTCTCTGATGGAATACATAGAGATGTCTTTGAACTCCCCTAATTTATCCGTCCAGCTTAACAATGTGTTTTAATGTGGTTAAGGGGCTGTGGTGCTGCACAGGCAAGGACACGCAGCGTGCAGGGAAGGGACGGAGCAGATCCCAGACAGGGGTTTGTGCTCGGTGTCACCAGCCTGGCTTGGGATGGGGTGGATGCGGCTGTACCCCCTTCCTCAGCCTGTCCCACACGGATGCCCCCACGCTCTGCTTTTAGGGTGACACTGGGCTGTTTCATCTTTGCCTTGGCTTTTTCGGGGGGAGGGGACGGGCAGGAGCGGGGATGCAGCAGAGCAGCAGCACAGCTCTGACCGCCCTTTCTCTCTCTCCACAGGGAATCCCGATGCCCACCTTCGGCGGACTCTTCCCCTACCCCTACACCTACATGGCAGCGGCTGCTGCGGCCGCCTCGGCCATGCCGGCCACCAGCGCGGCCGCCGCTGGGCCGCTGTCCCGCAACCCCTTCCTGGGCAGCAGCCGGCCCCGCCTGCGCTTCAGCCCCTACCAGCTCCCGGTCACCATCCCGCCCAGCACCAACCTGCTGACCACCGGCCTGCCCGCCAGCCTCAACCCCGGCTCCGAGGGCTCCAAGGCCGGCAGCAGCCGGGAATCCAGCCCCCTGCCCGAGGTGCCCCTGCACAAGGGGGGCAGCCAGCGCCCCGCTGCCTCCCCCAAGGGCTCCCTGAAGGAGTCCCTCAATGAACTGCAGAACATCCAGAGACTGGTGAGCGGGCTGGAGAGCCAGCGGGAGTTGTCACCCGGCAGGGAGTCCCCGAAGTGACCGGCGGGGTGGGCAGCGAGCCCTCCCGGCGGGGCGGAGAAGCACTGGTATTTTGTACAGCACAGTATAAATATTTATTGTGGAGCGAGAGCTGGGAGCAGACAGGGAGAGGGGTGCTGCAGCAGAGGGACGGACCCCACCGGCCAAGCGGACCCACCACCCCAGAGCCAGGAGGGAACAGCTGGAGCTCTGAGCTTGCCCATCCCTTCGGCTGCGGGGCTGGGAGCGGCTCCCCCCGCTCCAGCGAGGCCACGGAGCCCCCAGGACCCCCCCCAGTTCCCCGCTCCGGGCACTGGGCAGCTCGGGGGAGGGTGATGAGCTGGTGCCGAGACACCTGATGGACGGGGCAGCCCCATCCCCTGCCTCGAGGGGGTGAGAGGGGCCAAACCCTCATCTGTGCAAGGGGAGGGGGAAGGAAAAAATTAAATTTTAAAAGAAAAAAAAAAAAGAGAGAGATAAGAAATGGAAGATGGAAACCAAACCGCCTCGGCAGCCGCCGCCGCGCAGAGCGGGCACGGCGGGGGGAGCCTCGTGGGGACCTGGGCAGATATTTATGAAATAAATGGTAATTTGTGTAAATAAGCTATAAGGATCCCAGAATATGCAAATTGGTATTAATTTATTCAGAGTTGTACATTGGTGTGTACATAATATTTAGAGTTTAACTCCTCGCATTTAAGGGTTTTTTTTGTTTTTTGTTTCCTTTTTTTTTGTTTCATTTTACATGAACATATATATTGTAAATGAAAACTATTTAGCTCTTTGTGATTGAAGGAGATATCGGTTTCTCTGTGTTTTAAAATATTGTTTATCCCGCCTGTTCTCTAGGACAATCATGTGCCACTGATAAAACAATATTTGGAGTCATTAAAGTTAAGATTTCAATCCTTTAACGGACTTTTGCAAGAAAAAAAATAAACTAACGAATCCAAAACGTAACTAAAATATTGCTACAGTGCGGGGTATAGAGAATGCAGGAATAAACCTCAGGTTTTTATTTTTCACTCCAGAACAAAAAAAAAAAAAAAAAAAAAAGAAGTATAATAAATTTAAATATCACAGGACTGTGCTCTATATTTGTTTTAAAATAAAAAGATACATGATTTGCAACGTGCTGGTTACTCGGGTATCTTGTCTGTTCAGTTTTGATGAATTCTCACATCTTTCAATAAAAAAAAAAAATCTACTCGGAGAAGTCCTGCCGGCTCCCGCCTGTTTCATTGCCGCGGCCGCTCCGCCCCGTCGGGGCCGCCGCTCCTCCGCAGGTGCGCAGCGCTGGGGGGGAGCCGCCCCTTCCGCGGTGCCTCCGCGGAGCCTGCGTGGCCGGCGGGCAAAGAAAACGGGAACGGCCCCGCGCGGGGCAGGACCCGCCGGGGGTTGGTGACCCCCGGGCCTTCACTCGCCCCGCCGCGGCAGGTGCGCGGGGAGGGGGCGCGGAGACACCGCGGGTGCGGCGGGGATGCGGAACCGGGACCCTCTGCCGGTGCCGGGGAAGCAGAGCCGGGCCCGCCGCTGCTGCGGGGACTCTCCGGTACCGGCGGGGACAGGAGAGCGCTGGTCACACCGGCAGCGACGGGAATGGAGTGAGCGGGGCAGAGCGGCACCGTCGGTTGTGTGGGAGGGACACGGGGAAGGGATGACCCGAGCACGCCGGTACCGTTCAGGAGAGTGACAGAGCGACCTGGGCACGCCGGTACCGTCCGGGAGGGTGACGGGGAAGGGATGACCCGGGCACGCCGGTACCGTTCAGGAGGGTGGTGGAGTGACCCGGGCACACCGGTACCGTTCAGGAGAGTGACAGAGCGACCTGGGCACGCCGGTACCGTCGGGGATGGGGCCACCGCGGGCCATGGGCTTTAAGTCCCCCCGTCTCCCCCGGGGCCCGGAGCCGGTCGGGGTGTCGGGGGGCGCGGCCACGGCGGAAGGAGCAGCGCCGTTCCTCAGCGATTCCCGTTCTCCGTTCTCCGTGCGGGATCGCGGCCCGCTCGGGCTGAGGCGCAGCGCCGGGCGCAGGGCGCCCTCTGCCGGCCCCGCCGCGCTCCCCCCGACGGGGCGGGCCCCGCCTCGGCCTCCCCCGCGCTCCCGTTCCTGCCGGCAGGAAAAGGGCTTTGAACCCCCCGGACCAGTGTCTGGGGAGAGGTGCTGCGGCCGGGTTCCTCGACGGAGGGAGAGATGCTGCCCCTGTGATTATTTCTGCTTGCAAGGGGTGGGAATGCCTTCCCACCAGGAGGAGGGATGTGTGGTGGCTAAAACTAGGCTAGCAGGATTATTTCAGAATCAACATTATTCAGGATGAGCAGCAATTTAATGGGCTCTGTGTTTAGTGAGGGGGCACAACTTGTGCCAGTGTGGGGGCTCCTCTGGCCCCTTTCCCTCTAATCCAGCCGTGCTGGATTTAGGCTGAGGTGGTTGGGAAAAACTCGGTGATGGTGACGGTGCTGCAGAACATGCTGGGTTCCTGCCATCCTGGTGGGTCGGGGACAGCCCCGTAGCCCATCCTGGATTGGGGGCCAAGCTCCGGTGCCAGCGGGACATCCCAACTTGCCCACTGAGCACAAAGCCGCTCTTCACTGGGGAGGGCAAAAATATTCTGTGGGGTTCATGATGGTGACCCTGAGGAGCAGTGCCCAAAGGCAGGGAGCAGGGCCTGGCCCCCCCAGCCAGGCTGTTCCAGCAGGAGCCGAGCTGCTCCACGCCTGCCCTGGCCATCCCCAGGCTCTAAGAAACCCTATTCAAGCAGCTCGATGAGCAGCTACCGATTAGTCACGCACTGTGCTGGGATTTCTTTTCCTCAGTATGAAAAGGCGCTGGGAGGCCCCGCGGGGGCACACCCGGCACGGCACCCCCATGGCTCTGCTGCTCTGCACCTGGCAAAACCTGGCTTGGCCATGCCGCTGTGATCGCTGCCAAGCCACGAAAATAAAGTTCTGGGTGTTCCGGTGATGGTGTTTTACCACCTAAACGCTGGTGCCGTGTCACCAGAGCAGTGAGGTCCTCAAACACCGAAGTCTTCACTAGGGTTAGTGGTGAGTTCTGAATTTCTTCAGCTAAATGCGCGAGGTGTTTGGCCAGACACTAAAAATAGCAGAGCTGCCCTGAGGGCTTCGTGGGCCTGGTGGACAAACCCCGGCTGCCTTGGCCGCTGAGCTGCCGTGCAGCACAATAGCGCTGCTGGAAGGGCTCCATGGGCGGGTGTTTGTAAACAGGAACATGAGCTCATGCCAGAGCATCTCGCAGCCCTGCAGAGGGGGAACGCTGCCACGGCTCTTGTCCCTGTGCAGCCCAGGGGGGCTCTGCAGGACCCCTGGCCCCTCATTTGGGCTGCTGGCCCTGTGTTCGTGTGTTATCACTGCATATTTTGGGTCGTGGATGTGCGGCAGAGCAAGAGAACCAAAGAATGGTCGAGAGGAATTTTAAAACCTGTCTTGTTCCAAGCCCCTGCTGTGGGTAAGGGCACTTTCCACTATCCCAGTTTGCTCCAAGCCCCATCCAACCTGGTCTTGAACATTCCCAGCGATGGGACAGCCACAACTTCTCTGGGCAACCTGTGCCAGGGCCTCACCACCCTCACAGGGAAGAATTTCCTACCAACATTTAATCTAAATCTCACCTCCTTTATTTCAAAACCATCTCCCCTGCCCTGTCGTCT
The DNA here is from genome assembly GCA_013397075.1 of Rhabdornis inornatus. NCBI lineage: Eukaryota > Metazoa > Chordata > Aves > Passeriformes > Rhabdornithidae > Rhabdornis > Rhabdornis inornatus. The sequence goes on from VWZS01000704.1 coordinate 323,369, forward strand.
GTTTGTGTAGAAAGTCCCTCTGTATTTTCTATGAGTTTAAATATTGATAGTTGCAGAAGGGATGAGGGTCTGAGAATGATGCCATGGAGCTGGGCATGCCATGGTGCCAGGAGCCACATCAGGAGCTCTTCCCAGCCCAGGGCCTGTCGCTGCCACACCCGGGATCAAATCCCCCACGGGGTCTTTTCCACGAGCATCTGCCAGTCCCGACCGTGCGAGCGCGGGGTGCGGCCGTCGGGGAAGGGGAGCCCCGGTGTAACGGGGCGGGCAGCGATGGGCGGCGGGGCGGCAGCTCCTTCTGTCGGGCTGGCGCCGTCCTGCCGCCGCACCCGCGACAAAGGGAACGGACCAAGCACCGGCCTTGGCTCCCAATTAGGGCCCCGCCGGCCCCGCTCCCCGCGGAGCGCAGGGGCGAGCCGAGCGCAGCCGCGGTCACGGCCCCGGAGCCCCAATTACCCGCGGGGCCGCCGCTCTGTCTGCGACTCCCGATCGCGGATCAATAGACAAAGGGCAGGAGTGGGGCTCCGGCGGGGTCTGCGCTCACCCGCCCCCCGCTCCCGGGGAAGCCTCGCCCCCCATCCCGGCCGGGCATCCCTGCGCACCTGTGCGCTCGGAGCGGGGCGGGATGCGCGGCCGCGGCTCCGCACCTGCGGCCGGACGGGATTTATGGGGTTATGGGCGTGAGCCTCGCTGTGCAGACCAGCCGGTCTCTGCCGGTGATGGTTCTCCCTGCCTGCTCCAAGGCTGAGCCCTCGGAGACTCTGCCTCGGCCCTTCCTCCGGGCACCGACATCTCAAAGACCTCCTAGCCCCGCTCATCCGGGGGCACGGTCCTTGTCCCGGGCCGGGGCTGTGGGAAGGACGCAGCAGCCATCCAGGCTGTTCCCTGCCACAAGGTTCCCAGACCTACTTTGATCCGTGTGGGTGTCTAGGGGGTGGAGGAGAGGGGGGGGTAAAAACTTTTTCAGTGAAAAAGCAGCTGTTTATTTTTATGCGGAGCCGGTTCTTAGCCGCAGGCACCGTTTGCTCCGTCCTTGCTCTTCAGGCAGGGTGGGAAAGGGGAAAGGGGAGGCTCTCGGTTTATTCCGGTTGTTTACAGCGGCGGGTGATGCCGAGGGAGAGCCAGGTCCATCGCCCCTCGGCGCCCGCCCGGGCCTTTTCCCAAGCCTTCCTCGGAGCCGCGCCGGGAAGGGAGGAGGCTCTGCTCGGGACATCCGACGGGATGGAGCGGAGGCTCCCGGCGGGGGGAGCCCAGCTGCCCCCTCCGCTGCTCTCCTGGCGGGGCCACACCGCTCCAAGCCCGCGCCTCAGGCCAGCGGCACGGGAACAGCACCGCTTGGTTTTGGGGTCGCAGGAAAACCCAAATCCAAACCCGAGGTTTTCCCTGCCCGGGATGTTACCCAAACCGGGAGAATCCCGGCGCTTTGCCGGGCTCGGCCGCCAGGTGGCGCAGCGGCGCCGCGCCGAGGGGCGGCCCCGGGGGCGCGGCCGGGCCGGGGGTCCCGACGGGGTCCTGGGGGTCCCGGGAGGGTCTCCAGAGGGTCCCGGGGATCCCCGGAGGCAGCAGCCCGTATAGGTGGCACTATCAGTGATCCCAGGGGTCTGGCTCCCTATAGACCGCAGGAGTGGGGGATCTGTGGCAGATATCCCAGATTGTGCCCGCCCTCCAGTCCATCTGTCCCCTGTGTCCTGCCACCTGCATGGCCATGTTGCACCTTTCTGAGGGCGTTTGTGTGGGTGTCCGTTCACTTTTTCTGTTCATGTGTCCATGTGAGCAGCCGTCCAGTGGGTCGTGGAGGATCTGGTATCATTCCCCAGCTTTGTGGGTTCTGCCAAAAACGCACCTACTACACTTCCAGAGTCTCTCAGAACTCAGGGAAAACTCACTCTGAGGCGCCTGAGCCCCAACCAGCAGCCTGAAGCAGTGATGCTCTGGGTTCTGCACAGAAGGTCTTACATTGCCCGAGGAATTAAAGGATGAAATCATGCAGGAAAGGCTGCTCCTCTCCCTCTGGCATTGCTGCAGCTGGTGACGTGAGCACAGGTACATCTGTCCTCTGCTTCCCATTGATTCCTGTAAATGGCCCTTGCCTCCAGCCCTGGGCCTGGCACGCTCGGTAATTCTTTGGAAATAAGATCTAATTAAAATGAGACAGTGCTGTCGAGGGACTACCTAATTGTCTTTGCAAAATGACCTTGTGGAGATCCTGGCTCGGTTCCCAGCAGAAAGGTGTTGTCAGTGCAAAAGTCCTGTGTGGCTGGGGGGAACCGGTTAAAGACTTTTGGGAAATAATTCCCCAGGCTGGGAAATAATGAGCTGGTGGAGACACTGTGGTGCTGCTGTCCCTGGGCCAGCTCGAGCTGTCCTCCCCTTCCAGGCCATGTCAGGCCTTGGGGACACCCTCAAAATGGCTTTAAAAGAGGCCAATTCCATGTGGGGTTCAGCCAAAACCGGTGCCAACAGGTATTCCTGGGGTTTCCCTCTATTCCCCCTGTATTCCTGTCTGCCCACATCAATGAGAAGGGGAAGTATTTTGGCTGTTAAAGCCTCAAAGGCATCGAGGACCCTGGATGATGGACCCAGATCCGAGCTCGTCCCATCCCATACCAGATGTGTCCCTCTCAGAGACCCCACTGGGCACTGAGGGCTGGCACTATGAGGATGCTGAGAGAGGAGGGTGTCACCAGCCCCCCTCGCTCCTACAGAGCCCCTCATCCTTGGAGAAGTTTTGAGACAAGACCTCTGCTGGTCTCCCAGCCAGCAGGAGAGCAGTCAGCCTCCACAAGAGGGAGCGTTTGCAGGGATTTTTATTCCAGCTGGATTGTTTTGGTTTTCCCCTGTTGTTTTAAAGCACAGACCATCCCTCTGGCTGCCTGAGCCCTTTGCCTGCATGAAATGCCCGTTTTCCTGGGATGAGGAGAACTGGGCAGAAATCTCAGCTTTCCTGGAAGAGTTGCCATGTTGTCATAGTGCCCTGTGCTGTACTTTGGTGACATGAGGGGAAACTGTGCTGGGTGGCAGAGTCCTGCACCGTGTGAACAGGAGGATGTTTCCCTCCTTTGGGCTCTATCAAAAAGGAGAAGTCTCTCTTACTGGGGTGACTGGGGAGTGTGGTGACTGGTCTTGCTCAAGCGTGGGGCAGGGCATGAGCAGCCAAGCCAGCCCCCCACCATGGGGAGCACTGGATTGTGCTTGACCAGGTCCCCTAGGCACGGATGGCTGGAGGGATCCTGACCCTGGGATACCCCAGCGTGGCTCCTTGTGGCAAAAAATGGCTTTGGCAGCTCACACACTCAGCCTGCGGCCTGGGGTGATTTGCTGGGGCCCCGTTTCAGGACTGGGAGGGGATCCCACCCCTCCCCATCTCACTGCTCCCCTCTGCAAGTCCCTTTGAGACTCCACCAATGCTTGTGATCCCTCCAGAACAGGAACGGGCTGTTTATAATTTCCCAAGTGACTGCTACAAACCCAAGGCCAAAACTCCCACTTCTGGGGGCACAGGATCGTGTCCGGGTGCCTTGGTGGCCACATGAGCTGTGGGTGGTTTGGAAGGAGGATGCACAAACCAGCTCAAGGCCTGGAAGGGGACGTGGTCCTGCTCTCCCTGAGTGTCCCTGGAGCCTGGGAGAGCCCAGAATACCCTATCTGCAAATTGCAGAGCAGATTATCAGTGAGCACGTCTGAGATTAAAGACCCCTCTTTATGTCTGGTTCCCCCAGAGCCGGGGAGGCCGGAGCTGAGTTTGGTGCAGACTCTTTGGCACCACAGGGCTGATTGCTGGGGTAACCTTTTGCTTGGCTGGGAGAAGCGACGAAGGCTCAGACAATTTTCAATCAAGGAAAGAAAAAAAAGAAAAAGAGAAGGGAGCAAACAACAGCAACAACAACAACAGTTTATTCCAGCAGGGTGGTGGGAGGAAATTCAGGAACAGCTCTGAGATGCTCCCAGTTCGTGTGATCTGGGGCAGGGAGTGAGTTACTGGGAGGGTTTGTTCCTTCTCTTCTTCGACAACCATTTGGTACTGGAAATTCTTGGTGGAGAACCCAGTGAGAAGCCCAGAGGTGGTGGACTGGCAGCTGCAGGATGCAGAAAAGCCCTGGGGCTGCTCCTGCTTTGCTGTCCTGGCTGCACATGCAGAGCTCAGACGGGTGCAGCACATGAATCACAGAGCCTGGCGTTGTGCAAGGAGGGCATCCTCATCAAAACAGAGGGAGATTCTTTCTGAGAGAGCTCTGAGGGCTCTGCTTAGGAGAAATGGCAAAGATTTTTCTGTATTCTCCCAGGCAAAATGTGTGCCCAGCTGCTCTGAGCAAACGTCAGGCTTTGGAGGGTGTGCAGCCAAGACCAGCCCAGAGCTGGGATAGCCCTGGCTAGCCAGAATGGCTTAACAGGCTTAGAGCGGCGTAGTTCTTATAAACAATCACATGAATTAGCACAAATCTCATTAGATCCGTGCTTCTCCTGGCCTCCTGTGTTCCTAATGCCCCTCGCAGAGGTTCTGTGCAGGCAGCAAGCAAAGAAATTCTTTCCAAGAAGAAAGAGCCATGGCATCTTGGGTTTGCTTTTCTCAGAACCATTTCCATTATGCTTAATGCACAGGAGAGCAGAAATCTAATAGGTAAAAAAGCCATTCAAGGTCCTTGAGTATTTTAAACCTGATTTAAAGTTTTGGCTGGTCTGTAAGAGCAATGATTCAGCTGATGATGCCCAGGGGTGTCTCTCCTGTTGAGCAACACGCACAGGATGCTTTCTCTGCTCTGATGTGCCCCAGACAGTTCTGCTTTCCCTTGGCTCTTGTTCTTGGCTGCCTGGAGGCCTGGCACCGTGGGGAGTGGGGCTGTCTGGGCACGGTTTTATAGCATGTTCCATTAGGGGTGTGGTGGAAGAGGTGGTCAGCACTCAGAAAATACAGGAATAGTAGATTTAGCCTGGAATGCTTTGGGGAAGGGAATTATTTTTCTCCTGTTGGTGCTGTGCATGCCTGCTGAACGCTGCCCGCTCCTGGGCAGTGCCACGCCACCCTCCAGTCTCCCGTTTCTCCTCCCAAATCACTCCAAGAAGCAGCACAGGAGTTGCCCTTGTTCCAGAACCACATCTGCTCCTGGGGTGAAGCACTGGGGCTGCTGCTTCAGGACCAGGCTTGGGCTCCTGGGATTTGTGGCAGGAAACAGCAGGACCTTTAATGATTAAAAAAAAAAAAAAGGTTTTTACATCTCTGCTGAAAGTCTGCTGTTGCTTCACCTCTCGGCAGAGGAGAGATGTGAGCAGCAAAGGACCGGGGCAGGCAGCAGAGCTTGAGAAAGCAGCTCCCCTGGGACTCGGTCTCTGGCGGAGCAGCCCGGGATAAGCGAGCATGAGAAAAGCAGGCTTAGCCCTCCAGTCACCCTTTAGATGCGTTTCCGGCTGCTTTTCATCTCACTCCGAGTTTAAAAGCCATCTTATTCCAGCCCCGCCGCTGCCGCCAGCCTCGGCAGGGCTTCAAAGCGGGGCCGTCTGTGCCGGCCCGGGGCGAGCGGAGCGGGCGGGGCCGGGTCCCCACGGCACCTGCCAGCCCCGGGGCTGGGACACGAGCACGAACATGGGCAGGCTCTGCCCTCCAGCAACCCCTCTGCACTGGGGGGGTCTGTCCCCTCCGTGTGTTTGTGCTGGTCTGGAAAGCGTGGAGGGACACGGCTGCTTGTGGGGGACATGGCAGAGGGGCTCTTTCTCCAGACCCTTTTTGTCTCACTTGCAGCGGGACCACTGCTAAGCCAAGGACCAGTGACCTCTTGGAGTTCTGCATCCCCTTTTTACATTTACCTTCCTAAATTTCCTCTTTTCCCCTGCAGCTCTCCGTGGTGTGGCTGGGGATGAGCACAGCCAAGGGTGGCTGGTGACACCACTGTCACATACTCAATGTTGGGGGGACACAAGGGGGTCCCACAGAGCATGTTTGTGGGGTTTGGCATTTGGACAACCTGGAAAACAACAGTGTCCAGCAGAGCTGTGACTGTGTTGGCCGTCAGGGTGGTGCCTGTGGCTGTCACAGCTCGGAGGGTGCTGGTGGATCACCCCTATCACAGAGGGACCATTCCCTGCAGCACTGAGGATCTCCTGTATCCAGGTGATAGCTGGGAATGGGATCTGCTCCTTCCTGGATTGTGCACAAGTGATTTTCACCCCACTGCTGCTCTGGGCAGAAGCTGGAGACAACACCTGAGTTTGGCTCCAGGACAGACCACAGAGAGCAGAGGGGCCAAGTGCTGCCAGAAACTCAGGATGAGCCGCAAACCTCCCTGATGGAAATGTGCTGTCCTCTTCTTTCCTTAGCTTTTATTTGTTTGCCAAGCCCCCGGATGTGATTGTCCATTTTCTCCCAGAGTTTTTGCTCCAGCAGATCTGTCGTGAGAAGTGCACTTACTGCTCGGTGACAAAACGCGTTCTCGAGACGGAAAAAGCTCTTTTCAAGGAAAACATGACATTTCAATGGAAAAGTAACATTGCGTGCTGTTTCTAATTTTAAAGCTCTGCCTTGGAATGCTCCCATGGACTTTGAAATCAGAGCTGGCTCTTATGCTTTCCAGGTTTTATCCACCTTTCCCATATAATTTCAAATTGCTCCCTCTGTTAACGAGACAATATTAATTCTGCCTCGGTGGATTTTGCATTGACTGCTTCCAAAGCACAGTTTCCCTTATCCCATCCCGTTTTTCTGTGTTTTCTTTCCTCCAGCTCTAGACTATAAATACCTTTAGGCCAGACTGTGGGAACTGCACAAAGCCCTGTACCTGGCTGATGCCTCCTGAATGGATGAATGAACGAATGTGCTTCCCGGTATTGCTCCGGACTGAGATTAACTCTTAAAGCCACATGCTACAAATTAATGCATCTGCTCATTCCTAAAGCATTTCATCTCCATTAAACCTGCTAGCCTTAATTTCCCCCTGTTAATCTGACCCATGCCGTGAGGGAGGAATGCTGGTGGGCTTTTCCCCCTCTATTCCGTGCACTCCTGGTTTGTCCTCACCGAGCTTAACTTTTAAAGCAGAGGAGCAAAACCAGCCGTGAGCCAAGTGCTGCTGGAGCCAGCAGAGGGGAGGCGAGAGCAGAGATTCTGCCTTTCCCCACTTCGCAATAAATTTCAGGGGAAGGGAAAAATGGCTACTGGGTTATTTCTGGTAATTTCCCGAAATAAGAGCGGCGAGGTCGAGCTGATAACGGCAGTGGTGCCGATAGAAATCGATGCCATGGCAAAGCAGCAGTGGCAGATAAAGCTGAGGGGCAGGCAGAGCCTGGAGGGTTTTCCCCATCCCTTATCCCTGCTGAGAGCTGCATTTCTCCTGCATTTCTCCTGCATTTCTCCTGCATTTCTCCTGCATTTCTCCTGCATTTCTCCTGCATTTCTCCTGCAGCATCCCAGTGCAGCCCCAGAATCCTACTGCCACTGCCTGCCACCCCTGAGCGGGGTGGATGCTCTATTAAACCACTGCAGTGGTGGCCAAATTTCCCTGTGAGGTCCAAGGCCACATCCTTCCATCCCCTGTGGCACCTGGCACCCTTCTCCTTGGCACAGTTCGTGTGTCACACAGTTCCTGTGTCTCCCTGTCCCACACTCTGGGAGAGCAGGGAATATTTACACTGGAAGATGCTATCGTGGTGCAGCTCGAGCTGTCCCTTGAGGTGAAGCACAAACAGGTTCACTGCAACGAGGTCACTCCTTTAACAGGTTTAAGTGGGTTTCACTGTAAAATGAATTTATTTCAACAAAACCTTTTTTGATAAATTGAACCAGCACCGCTCTGTATATAATTTCTATAAACAATCTTCTCTCATGTTTACCTAACCTAGGCATGCAGAAACTCTTGCATGTTAAATATTAGATGAAAAGAGGCTATGAAACCTTTAAATAATTCCTTTTTTTTTTTTCTAAGCAAGAAAGCCAGAATACCATGGGAAAATACTCTGCTGCTGTTGAGCTGAGGCTTTTCTGGCTTCTGCCAAGGGTGAAGGGACACAAACCCCTCGTGCTGCCATGGCTTTGTGTTGGTTTTTGTGTTTCCAGGGCTGTAGCTCATGGTTCACTGGACTTACAGGGTGCCAGCACCCATCCACACTCCCTCTGTGTACCTGGTGGCTGGTGATGTGATGATTTACCTCCTGTGTGATATTTGCAGAGTCCTGGGAAGCTTGGCACTCATAATTTGTGGCTTTACCACAGAGCATTCATTAATTCATTAATTAAAGGTCTGCAAGCCCACTGCAGGTGCTGGCTGGGCAGAGCTGAGGGCTGCTGGCATTTGAGGTGCCATGGAGCTGTGGTGGCTCAGGCTGTGCTGGGTCATTTGCTGAGTGATTTGGATGTTTTCCCTTGACCTCCCTGATTGCAGAGCACCCTGGAAAGATGGACTTGACTTCAGTGAGAACAAACTGTCCAAGCTATAAAAGAGAGCTGAGGTGAGTGAGAGATCTGCCTGCAACAAGGCTAAGATTGGCCAGATGAGGATGTGTGGGTTTGGGTGAGTTTGGGTGAATTTGTGCTGTTCTCCTCCAGAAAGAAGGAAGGTGGCAGTGTGTTGGATCTGCTCCTGCACAAAGCCCCAGCCTGGACAAAGCATCACTTTTCCTGCTTTGTTCCTTGAAGTCAGGTCACTCCACTGTCTCTACCCCTTCTTGGGCTGGACTCTTGTAGGAAAAAATTCTTAATCCTAAGTAAAGTCCTTGCTGCATCTGACTTCTCCCTAAGAACCACCAGCCCAGCTCCCAGATCCCACTGTTATATGAAAATAGGGAAAATGTGCTTTGCAATGAAATACAGCTTAACTGGGCTGGAGGGAGGACAGCAGAAATATCCAGTTTCTGCTGAATAATTCAGTATTTAGAGATACCCTCACATGTCCTACTCAGCTCTTCAGATCCTTGGATGGGGCTTGGAGCAGCCTGGGATAGTGGAAGGTGGGATGAGATGATCTTTAAGGTCCCTTCCAACCCAAACCATTCTGGGATTTTATGAAAGAGATGATACAAAACCACACAGGAAATAGGAATGATATCAAGTAAGTTCCAGCTGATGGACTCGTGTCCTGTGAGAGTCCCCACCTGTCAGGATGAGACCTGGACATGCTCAAAGTGTCTTTTGTCACTGTCCTGAGTGCAAGTGCATAGAAACCCTTTCTGCTTTGGGCAGGGAGAGCCTGCAGTGAGCTCATGTGTTACTTGAGGGTTTTGTGGATACTGGGATTGCAGGATCTGTCAAAAATATGTGTTAAAAATCAGCTTATCTTCCAAATAAACCCTCAAAAATTCCAGTATCTCCAAGATGTGCTTGGAAGTGATTTATTCTTTTTGCTTTTGGTGTTTCTCTGATGCTTTTCAGCATTATTTTTAATGACACTGTGTTACCAGAGATCACTTTTGGTGGATAACACAATATTTATGGAGAAACCAACAGCTAAATCTGGTTATCATTGACGCTGCTTATAAAATACACATAGCAACCAAGATACTGACCATGGCAGTAAATTGAAAATATATTGAAAACATAAAGCATTCTTCCAATTTATTAGTAATATAAAAAAATATTTGGGCAGGTTTTTTCCCCCACCCTTGATAAAAAGAAAGATATAGAAGTTGTTGTGAGGAAATCTGTGGTAGTGTTGGTCCAGAGGCTGGTGTGGTGAGGAGGGTGAGAGCTGTGCTGGGTTTTGTGGGATTTCAGATAGCAAAGAGCCCACTCTGGACATGCTATGGGGCACAATTTCATTGCCAAAGGGTTTGTGGAGATGCTGCTTCAGGGTTTTTGCTGATCCCCCTGCTCCTGAGGGGTCCAGGGAGCAGGTTTAGGAGAGTTGGTGGCTTTGGAGTGCTGGAATTAAAACAGGTGACTTTCCCCTGCTGGCTGCAGTCCCTGGTTCTGGTTGAGGTCACCCCTCTGCTCCCACAGCACTGCACAATTTGGGCATGTTGTGGAAGGGTTAACCCTGGCAACTGCTAGGTAAGTGTAAAAATATTAATAAGGCTGCTGCAGGTCACCCTAAAATGGGAATTTATGGTGGTAGTCAAAGCTAATGTTTGGGATCAATGCAACATCCCTTCTCAGAATGAAAAAATAAATTAAACAGACCGTCATACAGAGGGTATGTAACCAAATCAATCATGTTTATGGCATTTAATCAAAACTTGATTCAGTTAAATTTATTCCATATGATAGCCCTGTGCTTCACAGGATGCACACCTTGCTGGTGAGGCTCTGCCAGCCCTGCACAGCTCACTAGAACCAGGGCTCAGCCCTGTGTCATTACACATCAATGATATCAAGGGTATTCATTTCCAGGATGCTCTGGTGGGGAGGTGTCTGTGCACCCAGAGAAATGATCACAGGGCTTTGCTGTGGATAAATAATAGGTGTTTAGTGGCAAATATCCCAGTGACAATATCTGTCTGCTCACTGCTGGCTGTGTCTGGAGGGTGTCAGGACAAAACCTGTCCCAAGCCCCAGGTGAGGCTGGGGGATGCAGCCCAGGCACTCTGGTTTATGCCATGCTGAAATCCCACTCGTTGAATCACCCATCCTGGCCAGATCCTTCTATCCCTTCAGGAAGGCTCCTGCCACCATCCCACAGGAGCAGGTCCTTGGCTGCCTGCACCACCAGGCACTGTGCTCCCACCCTGGAAGGAGGATTTGATCCCACAGAACTTCCTTCTCCTCCTGGAAGTTGAATATTAGAATTCTTCCTAGCTGCATATATAATTCACTACATTAATCTTCCCTCAAAACGTGCTCCTTCCACAAAGCCCCTCTGTATTGATCCAACAAAGACAATTATATATTATGGGGGGGAGGGAGAAAGAGCTGAAATATTTGAGATTGGCCCTTCTGGGGGATTTATTACGTGTCTGAACTATAGTGTCTGCCTATTTTTTATTCTAAGCCTCTATGACAGGGGTCATGTCTTCCTCCATACACTGTACAGTGCTGTGCACAGCGATGGGGCTCTATTAACTGCTCAGGATGATTAATCACACCCTATAAACACACTTCTGGTGTGTTTGGGGGCATGCACACGTATGTGCATCAGCAAACTCCAGCAACAGGTATTGCTTGTACCTGTCCAACAGCCCTGTAGGGTCCTGAGCAGCATGGCCTGGCTGTGGGGTGCTCCTTGGTGTGTGCAGGATGTTCTCCTGGAGATCTTCCTGAGCGGGATTTGTTCTGGATCTCTGCTTTTCCCAGCCCAGTTGGTTTCAGTGATTTCCTGAGTGGGATGCAGTCCTGGGGCACGTCCCAAAGGTGATTCAGGGGACGAATCTGGGGGATTTTCTGGGGATTCCCTGCATGGGAGCCCATCACCCTCTGCCTCTGGGCATGGAGATTCAGGCTGTGAGGATGCCCTTTAGGATTGGGATTATATTCCCTCTCCATCCACACCCCAAAATCCGGGGGCAAAGCAGACAGGCTGAGAACCTTGTGAGTCAGGGAATGAGAAAATAATGAATGAGCAGGATGGACTGTTTGTAAATGTGTGTGAGATTAATGAGCAAAGGCTTCTCCATAACACAGAAGGCATGAAATCAATCCCGAGCTCTGAGAATAATGAGGGAATCAATAGGATTACGGGGTTAAGGCCGGAGTAAACCTGAATGACAGCTGCAAAATAAATTTTATTTGGAGGACGTGGCTGGGGTTAAATGAAATGTAATAAATAATGTAAAGCATTTAAGGGATGGGGAAATGGTCCAGAGATGTAAGGAAGAACAGAAGGCCCTACAGTCGCTAAATCTGCCCAGTTTATACCCACAGCATGTTTTTACAGGCAAGTGATGAGTGTGACACACACCCTGCAAGGTCCTGCCCTCTCCCCTCATTGTCCAGGACAGGGACAGGAGCAGAGGGGTTGCAGTGGTGCAACCAGGACCTGGGGCTGCACCAAAGCAGGACAGGGATGTGAATGTGTGAGCTGCAGTCTGTGAAACACACAATTCAGTGTTTACCTCGTATGAGCTGCAGGTTTGTGCATCCCTTTTCTCCTGCATTACTCTGCTGGTGTCCAGCTTCAAAAATCCAATGCTGTCTCCATCCCATTTCCCACAGAACTCCTGGAGCTGCTGCATGGCACAGAGACTGCCCAAAGCAAGGCTCACACCTATGCTATGCTCAGATCCTCTGCTGCGGCCACTGTAGGGACAGGGACCTTTCTGGATGCAAGAGCCTGAAGTTTTTCCACTTTTGCCCCCATGGTGGGGATGTCTCCTGCTCATGGTGTCCTGCTGACCTTGGCTTTGGGGATAAATCTGTGCAGGTGGGTGCAGTGCTGCCATTTCAGATGCTCACCACTTTCTCCTGGGCGATGCTTTGCACCGTGAAGCTTTTTGGAGATTGATACCGAGTCTGCTGCCCCCTGAGAGCTCAGACACTTCCAGTGCCTCAGTGAAAATTGAGTGGCTCTGAAAAACCGGCCACAGAGGTGAGTGCCAAACCAGTGTGAAGCTGTAAATGGCTGCCCCGACTTTTCCAACATGATTAACTCCTGGTCCTGCTCCTCCCTGCTTGTTCTCAGAGAAGGAGATTCGGAATTCCTGGGATGTGGTCAGTGCTTTAGAAGCAGAACCCAGCCCAGAGACGTGTCAGCTGCTTCTGCCCCCGAGGAAACACATATCCCACTGCAGGAGGGAGGAGCAGCTCCGAGTGGGGATGCGACAGCAGAGATTTTGCTCTTGAATCACCACATAAAAAGACTTCTGCTTCATTCTAGAGTTGATCCCCCCCGACGCTTTTCCAGGAGGTCACCCCGAGCCCCAGGGCTTGTTCTCCCGGTGGGATGGTGCGTGTTGGGCTCAGCCCTGCGGATCACGGCTGCTCCGTGTGTTTTTCCAGTCCTTAAGGGTAGGACTAATAGAGCTGTCCTGCCTGCAGAATGCACGCTGACAGCAGCAAGCCTTAGGGGAGGCGAGCACAAAGAGAGCGATGTCAGAGAAATCGCTTCAATTTTTCCCTTGGCCAGCGGATGGGTTTTCCCTGTGGAACATCCCTGCCGTGCTTGGCGGGAGGCTGAGGAGCTGGACTTGCCTCCTGCCACCCTTCCTGGAGCTCTGAGTGTCCATCTGTCCATCCCAGCGCAGTCGGTGCAGCACGGGGTCACCCTGTGTGGGGTCTGCCCTGTGCAGGGGATGTCCCTGTGCATCCTGACCCCGCTGTGTGCTCGTGTCACTGCTGGTGACAGTCCCGGCTGTTGGTAGCTCACCCCAGTGCCGTGAGGAACCCCCTGCATGCAAGGGTGGGTCCCCACTCATCCCTGTGTGTCCCCGCACTGTCCTGCAACCCCACCTTCCTCCCACATGAGACCTTTCTTCAGCAGGATGCAGAAAAATGCCTTTAAGTTGCCTTTTAATAGCTCCTGTAAATCTTATTTTATGTTACAGCTAAAGACACGTTTATTATTGTCAGAAAGGAGGAAGAGCTGGTGAATCTCTGGCTGGCCCAAAACTGGATGACCTGGGAAGAGCAGAAGGAGAAGGTTGGGGGCCACAATTATCCCTCATCATTTGGGGACACAGCAACGACACCAGGTAAAAACCTCGGGCTGCTGATGGCGTGCAGACCTCCATGTCTGGGATGGGCTCAAGGAATCCTGACTGCAGCACCTGGAGCTGTGGATCAGGCTCAGGAGCCAGGCTGGGGATACTCATATCCAAGAACCCAGGTGCTTGTTTTCCTCCAGCACCTTCCATGCCACAACAAACCATGCAGAGTATATATTTTTTTAATGTTTTATTTAATATTTTTAAACCATTGCACAGACAACCTCAATCCCAAATCCCAGCCCAGAGGTCAGTGGAGAATTGGCCTTGCACCTGCAACCTGAAACCAGCTCTGCCTGGCTGGAGAGCCTCATGCTGCGCCACTAATGAAGGGTTCAGGGGTTGTTTTTCTTTTCTATTTTATTTTGAGACACTGTTTTGAAGCGCACAGCCAAGAGTGGGAATTTCACAGGGTAAACAGAAAAGCTGCTCTGAAGTTATTTATTGGTTCTGTTTTCCAGCACGTGGACTAGTATTGATTTATTTTGCAGTGTCTCCAGAGGCTTCTTCAAGGTTAAAATGTAGACATTGCATGTTAGGCTGGACTAAATACTGGCAGGAAAACACATTTGGCTCTTTTAATTGGAAAAACACACTCCTTTTGTCACCCTGAGGCCAAGGCTCTGCCACAGCAGCACAAGGAGGGCAGGGGAATGCACACAAGTGCAAGGTGCTCTGGTTCACACTTGCCTGGGGAATTTGGTGGGAGCACAAAGGTCCCCACAACCAGCTCTGGGGTCCCACCAGGCCCAGAAAGAAATTCCTGGAGGGAAGGTGGGGGCCAGCGGCCATTCCAAGTGGGGAAGGTGGGTGTGAGCCTCCTGCTGACCAAACTTATGCTGCTTATAGGAGCCACTATGGCCAAGCTCAATCCCAGTTTCAGTTTTGCCTCCTGAGCTGCTCCCAAATGGCACCAGGGGCTGACCAGGCTCCCACAGCCAGTGGGGACAATGCTGGTCCCCAGCAGGGACTCATCCCGAGTGGAGGTGCTCCACACCAATAGTAGGAGAGACTCACACATGCCAACCTCAGACTCCACTACCCTGTTTTCTGTCCATACACTTACAATTATTCAGCTGGAGAAGGGGATGGAAAAAGAATTCTTCATCCCTAAGAAGTACTTATATCCTCAAAGTAACTTCCAGCCTCTGTGCTGCTTGTGCCCCTTTCTTTGGCAGGTGAAGGGGCTTGCCCCAGGCGCTGAAGGAGGCAGGGTCGGGGTGGCTGCCGCTGCCACGGGATCCCCTTCCCCGTCATTCCCGAGCCGGTAGCGACTGCGTGCAGCCAGGATGGAGGTGGGGAGCTCTGCTGGGAAGGTACAAGCTGAGGTTTAGAAATCATGATGTGTGAATTGAAATGGGAAGCAACGGATCTCGGGAATCACCGCAACTGCTACAAGGTGTTCCTGAAGCTGTCAGCAAGCCATCTGCCCGCTCGCCCTGGGTAAACACCGCGCTCCAGCCAGCCCTCCTCGGAAAACCGGGAAGCACGGGGGTGCCGTGGGGTGAACCCCTCCGGGACAGCAGCGTGGGCAGGGCGGCAGCGGGAGGAAAGGGGCTCTGGGGTGTGCGGGAGGAGGGAGCTGCGCTGCCTCGCTCGCCTTGGGGCTCTGGAGCGGAGCCCTGGCTGCGCCGCTCGCTCCTCGTAACTCATCGCGGAGACATCGCCGTGGGGAGCCCGTGCTGGGCCCGGCCAGCAATTTATGGCTCCGGGGGAAACACGGCAGCCGGTCTGGGAGCAGAGCAGCGCAGGGAGGAGAGCGCCCGGGGTCAGGCGGCTGCCCAGCTTCTCTCACTCACGCCTTGACTCCGCTCCCTGTGCGTGCCACGGTCGCCCCCGGGCACGGCGGAGGCAGAGGGGAGGGTGAGGAGCCCGCGTGGAGCAGGACACTGGTGGGAAGCCTGCCGTGCTCATGGCACAGCTCCTGGCACAGCTTGGGCAGCGGGGATGTCACCCCTTTCCCACGGGGACATAGGGCATGGGTGCCATCTACGTGCAGCGTGTGAGCTGGCACAGAGGCCACGTGGAAGTGGCCACGGGCTGGCCCCGTTCGCAGCCCCAGCACAGACATGTGGCCATGATTGAAAAAAGCTGGGTGACCTGGGATGACACGGGTGCGTCAGTGCAGCCCCAGCAACGCCCCCGATGGGTCGGGACCGCAGCATCGCTGCCAGCCCCAGGGAGGGAGCAGAAGGAAGGGCTGAGAGAGACCATGGGACAGGGTCTGAGAGGCTTCTCCTGGCTCCTTACGGGGCTGGAGTGCAGCTTTGGTCGGTGCTCCCAGCCCTGTGCTTGCCCCGTGCTCCAAAACTGTTAATCATGCCGTGCCTCAGTTTCCCCTCCGTGCAGGGGACAGTGGTGCCCTTGTCCCCAGGTGCCTAGAGTGATGACCTGAGCTTTGGTAAATTCTGGGGCTGCGTTAAGTGAGAAAAGCAAAACTGAGAAATTATTTTTGCAAAACCTGTGCCACGGTCCATCAGTGCCTGGCGTAGCCATGCAGGGAGGAGTGTGGAGGGTCCCAATTTTGGGGCTGAGCCCCTTTTTCAAGGATGCTTGGTCCACGTTAGCCTGAATCTTCCCGCAGTGCCAGCCAGCACTGTCAGCCTTCCCCCTCACTCACAACTCAAAATAAATACAGAGAGTGAACATGACCTTGAGTGTATAGTCTAAAGCTTTTAAAACTCTCCTCTAATTCTTTTAACTTCCCGCACATCTATCCTCTGCACCAGCCTCCTCATTTCTCTTTCTCTACAGTAAACTTATACCCTTTCTAAAGTGCCCAGAGAAGACGCTGCAGATGAAATGTTGCTTTAGCTTAATTTCCTATTCCTAACATATGCTTTAATTAATGTCATTTGCTTTGATTTGCTGCCAGCATGCCAGTGCGGCACTTCCTTCGTTTCGCAACCTTAACCATAACCTTGTGGGAATGAGGATCAGGTGTTCCCGGCTGATTTCATCTGGTTCAGGGCATTTATCTCGAGCTCTGAGGCTTTTCTGCACTTTGTCGGTGGCACCAGCACAGAGGCAAAACCACAGCGTTCTCCTTGGCTGGAGGTGCTGAGAATGTGTTGCACACGAAGGATGCTGCTGTGGAAGGCACTGGCCAGCATTTCTTATCCGTATTTTTTACACTTTCTAGGTTCAACTCGGAGCAGGAACATGGCAAAACAGGAGAGAGGGGATGAACCCCGCCCCAGCTCCTGATTTTTGTGTCAGGATCAGAGAGGACCATCCTGCTGCTGGTTCTGTGCCTGCTGTCCCCACAGTCCCTGAGGCTCCATGGCCAGTGCTGGACCCCACTGGCCAAGGTGCTTCCTCAGGTCAATGTTCACAACACAGGCAAGGATTTTCCAGCCATTTACCAGCATGGAAATGGATGAACATCATGTGGCAGAGGTGGGGAATGATCTTGAGGATGTCCCAGAGCAGCCAGGCCAGGCCTGTGGCCAGCTGGCAGACCTGCAGCAGCCTCATCACCTGGGGCAAGGTGAGAGATCCCAGCACGGATCCCTCTGCTCTGGTGGTGGAGCAGTAGTTGGGGTTTGGGGCAGAGCCTATTTTGCCTCTTCCCTGCCTGGCTCTCAGGTAAGAGCAGGGAATGGCAGGGTCAGAAGCACCTGGACTCCCTCTGTAGCTGTGGCTGTGCTGAAGTTCAGTGGTGCAAACCTTCTCTGTGACATCATCTCCTGCTGTCCCCACTGCTTCTTCCCAAATTTCACCCTGTTGGTTTATAACAGGTGTAGACTGATCCTGAGGATCATGAAATCCCTTTTCCATCCCTCTCTCTGTTCCCACTGCATGGTGAGACATCTGTGCCCTTCCTCCAGCAGGAGCTGCCTTGTCTTCACTGCACCACCAGGTCAGTGCTCTGAGCTGTTGTATGAGAAAAAATTCCTAATTTGAGAGATCTTCTCCTAATGGAGCCAGCTTGGTCCCTCAGCCCAACCAGAAAAGCACCAGTAAGCTCCCCAGGACTTTGTATAACTGCTTTGCTTGAGAGCAGCTTCTTGCACAGCAGAGCCTGCAGAAAATTTTAGCAATTGTCTGTTCTGGCCCCAAATCACTGGCACTTGTATACAGCAGGCCTGAAATGGCCCCTTTCCCAGACAGCTCCTTAAGCAAGGTTTTCCTGTCTCTTTATTTAATGAATCTCAGCCATCCTTTCTCTCCTTGCTGGAGCCAGGGGCAGATGCTGCTCCAACATTTCATCCCGTCCCTCTCTGCAGTTTCCCTCATTCTACCTGCAGAAAATTTGGGGTCCCACAGCGAGTCATGTCCCAGGAGGAGGGAATTCCCAGCTTCTGGGCCCCATCCCAGTTGGCTATAATTTCCCTTCCTGTTTGCTTCTGTTGAAAACCTTCCCTAGGAGCGGAAATGTAGGGCCTTTTTGCAGTTCTTGTCCCTTTACTGGAGGGGCAATGGCACCCCTGAGATTGAGCCCTGCTTTCAGAGCAAACCCACCCCCTGGGCAGGGAGGAAAATCCCCAAAATGGAGAGGAGCATTTGTCCCAGGCCTGGCCCTGCCCCACTGCAGCCCAAGGAATGTGTTTCACGTCAGTGTCCAGAGAGTGGGATGGAGGCATGGGAGGGATGTGACTGAGCAGGGAGCGAGCTGCCATATCCCAGAGGCTGCCTGGTGATGTGTGCTGCCCTTGGAAGCAAAACCCTTCCCCAGGGTGGCCCCTTTCCCCCAGCCTCCTGCTCCCCAGACCCCCACAGCTCCCTTCCTCTCTGCTCTCCTCTGCCTCTCACCTCTTCTTCTTCCATCCCGTCGTGCTGCCTCCTCTCCAGCAGCTCCACACCCGGATGAGTGTTTGTGCCTCTGCTCCAGCCTCTGCACTCCGGCCGACTGCTCCTGCTGCCCCCTGCTCCCCTCTGTCCTTTGAAATCCCGGCTGCCTTCCCGTGCTCTGAAAGCCTCACACCCCTAAACCTGCCCTGGGTGATTCAGCTAGGCAGGACTCGGGGCACGACTGATCCCCAGGAGGGTGATACACAGCTCTCATGGGCATCTGGCAAGGGTTTAATCCCCAGGGCTCCTGTTTATTCCTGGCTTAGGGTTTTCTGTTCCCTCCCCAAAGCTCCAGTGCTGAGCCCTGTTTTGACCCCCTGCCACGCTGTGGATCTGGCCCTGGATGAGGGAGAAAGAGGAAAGGTTCCCTCTGGGCAGCACTGTGGGGGACAGAGACTGGCCAAAGAGAGCAGCAGGCTCTGGTGGGGTGTGAGGGCTTGCAGTGCTGCCTTGCTCAGGCTCTGGGTCAGGGATTCTGCCCCCTGAGGGGGCTCTGATGTTTGAACAAGATTGTTTGACCCCACTGGCCCTGGTTGCTCTGTCAGAACATCACACTGTGCCACACTGGGGGCTTGGACAGGGTCTATGCCCAGATCCGGGGCAGACAGAGCTGGCAGCTGGCTGCCTTCATTCCTCCCGCTGGGAATTTCTCACCCAGACCAGCATTTTCCTCTGTTTACCCTGGAGGACAGTGATTTCCCATAGCAATAACCTCCTCCTCATCCCCAGCACAAATTGAATAATCACTTTGGGCAGGGCTCTCCCAGTCCCTCATCCCTGCAGGGTGACAGATGGATGATGCCAAGGACCCCGTGCAGAGCCACAACGAGTTCCTCTGCCAGTGTGCTGGGCTGGGTTTGGAACACCTTAAGGCAGTTTCTTGCTCTGATTCAAGGCTTAAGACAAGCCTCTCCACTTTTCTTCCTGCCTGGTGACAAGTAACTCGCCGTGCTTGGTGGATTGATGTGCCTCTCATTTTTGCCCACAGCCCAGGTGCTCCAGAGCAGCTTCACCCAGGAGGTTCCACGTGTCCTCCTGCCACTCCACCAAGGTCCTTGCAGGACACTGAGCTGCCCTTGGGCTGCTGTCCCCTCCCCACGACATATCTGGCTGCCACCCTGACCCACACCACTGCCTGAGTCCCTTCTCTGCCACGCTGTCCTCCAGGCCTTGGCAGCGCCAGTGACCACCAGGGGATGGTGTCACCAGAGCCACTGACCTGCTGGAAGTGGCAGAGCAGGGGTGGCAGGGCCTGCTCAGACCCCATCCCACAGCAGAGTTTGGTGGGTGCAGGAAGCAGAGCTGGGGCTGCTGTGGCACTGGAAGCCAGGCTGCAGAGGTATCACCATGCTCTGAGTGCTGGGCTTTGTTCTCCTTTTATTTTTTAAACCATAATTCCCATTCCAGCTCCATTTGCCTGCTCCCATCCTCCAGCGTGTTGTAGCTTTAGGGGCTCTTTTCATTAAAATCAAAAAAGTTATTGCAAAATAGATTGAGCTGTCTTTTTTTTTTTCTTTTCTTTTTTTTTTTTTTGGGTATGTATGTGAATCTTGAAGTTAAATCAGAGCTATGGCTGGGAAATACCACTGGGGACTATCTCAGACTGATGCTCACCAGGGCTGTGATCTCTGGACTATTCATTCTTACAAAAACTTTGCCAAGATCACAATAAAATCTCTTCCTTTTAAAAAAGTGCAATTGATTTGAAATGTTCGGTTTTTCAGATGGATGCTACTTTGAAAAATAGTGAGTATATTAAAAATAAATATCCAGCACATTTGGACAAAATTAGGGTTAGTTTTAAAAGTTCAACCAATTCCACAATTGTTAGCTTTTATTTCTAAAATGCTTAATATTTTAAAAAATGTCTATACACATGAATATTCGTTCATAGTTTAATTATTTCTGGGTGTAGGTTTAACATTGCCGGGCTGCATTTTGCATAGCTTTGTTTGAAATTACGAGAGGTGAGTACACTTGGTGCGCTGAGATAAAATTAACAAACAGCCCCCCCCCCCAAATATTTAAAAACAAATCGGAATATGGTTCTTCGTTTGATTTACCCGGTTCCAGCGGAGCTTGGTGCGAGATTGAGCAGCACATTCGTTTACAACGAATGTTAAAATATTTACTTAGCAGTTTAAAACAAAGCCTTAGAGCCTACAAACGTGCCCAGGTCAGGGAAATACATGTGGATAATTGGGCTGAACGATTTAGAAGCAGAGAATCGCTTGCATTTCAAATCGTGCATATTTCCAATACCCCCTTAAGCGTATCTATTTTAGGCAGATCCTTAAGATTAAAGGGCTGCACGTCAGCCCGTATCTTACCCACGCTTCCTTGTCATCGTTTCTTTGCGATTAAATTTTGTGTTTTCCTTTCAGCCTAGAAGTGTTTGGTACCAGTCTCTTGGCAAAAGAGCCTGAGGAATGGAAGGGTAAAGAAATATGACCCAGCTGCTATGCACAATGAGGTTTGTAAGTCCTTGTATGGTATAAATAAGCATATTACAGTTATTAGAAATTTGGCACTGTCGCTGTTTAGAAGCAAGACTCTGATGCTCTGTAATTCCTCCCGAGTCCATGCATAACTCAGTATTAGCCTTCCATTCTTCCAGCCTTGTTACTGGCCAAATTCGGCAACTTTTTCTCAGTACTCATCCATTCAAACCCTTCTCAGCAGTGTAAACCGGTGAGTTTTCTCTCAAGTCAGTAAATCTATGCCAACCCACGCGGTCGAGGCTCGGTCCTGACTTTCCCCCCGCCGCCCTCCGCCTCGCACGGGGCTCTGAGCCGCCGCCGTCGGGACCGCGCGGTTCCGTCGGATGCGGCCTCGGGGGTTCGCTTCTCTTCTCGTCTCCGTCGTGGTTGGCAGCTTTTCCCTGGGGGGGGAAGACAAGCAGGTTTTCTTAGGGGGAAGAGGAGCCACGGAAAGGTGCGGCGGTTGCAGGAGCGCTGGAGCATCCCGCGGAACGGATCCCACTCGGGTTTCCCCGGCCCGCGGACTGAATGTAACTTTGGAGAAAAGCGACAGTAAACTTTTATTAATCGCCGGTGTTTAGGGCCAAGGCATGAGCGAGCTCGGTGACAGTGATGAGTGGTTTGGAGCGCTGGTCCCTGAAAGCGGGGCTTATCCTCCCACTGCTCGGCGTTGATGAGCCGTGAATAGGAGCCACCCTGCCGTCGGGGATCCGGCCGTTTATCTGCCGGGTGATGACAGTCGGGCCGGTTTCGCCTCGCCATGAATTGACGGAGCCTTCGGGAAGCGCACGGAGCTGCCGCAGCCGGGGGCTCCGTCCCACAAGGACGTTTCACTCCTCGGTGTCGGCCCCGTCCCCCTGCTCGGAGGATGAGGAAATCTGTGCCCTCCCGGAGGAACCGAGCCCGGAGACAGCTACGGGCAGGTGCTGTCGGGGCTCAGGGCACGGTGAGCCGAGCCTGGCTGGACTCAACCGGGGCCGCACGGTGGGGAATGGGCCCGACCCCACCGCTCCAGCATCCTCGTACGCACCGACGGGGAAATCTGTGGCTGGAAGGAGGCCTGAGAGTCCTTGGGTCTGCTTTAATTAAGTCCTCCCTACCTGGGATTGCCCCCTCCACTCTTTTTATTTCGTTCAAGGGGAAAAAAACTGTATTTAACGCCGGCAGCGGCTGGCATTTCCCCTGTCCTTGCCGCGATTGCGGGAGGAAGGGCTGAAGGGAGACTCACACAGACAAAGCCGAGCCGCCGGTACCGGCTGCACAGTCACACCAAAATTCACCTTGCCGTGGAGCCCGGCCCCCGGCAGCCGCCCCGGTCCCGCAGCCTGCGGGGAGAGCCCGGCCCGCGGGTGGGATAGCGCGGTCAGAGCGAGGGGCGGGCGCGGTGCCCGCGGTGTGCGGGGCTGGGGCACGGAACGGGCGGGAACCGAGCGGGACAGGTCAACGGCGGGAGCGGCGCTCCCGGCTGGCCGGGCCTCTCGCTGCCCCTCGCCGGGACGGCTCCTCACCCTTAGACCCTTCACCCTTCCCAGTCCCCGCTTGGTCTGTGCGGGGACAGGACGGTCGCGGGTCCCCTCTCGCCCCGGGCCCGTCGGGGCCCGCCGCGGCCCGGTCTCACCTGCCCCATCCCGCTGGCTCCTGCGGGATCCGCTCGCCGATCCCAACCTCTCATCCCCCGGCCTGCTCAGGTCCTTTTTTTTTTTTTTCTTTTTCTTTTTTTTTTTTCTTTTTTTTTTTTTTTTTTTTTTTTTCGGTAGGAGTGGGGAAAAGGTTCATTACGAGGTTGACCCCACTTTACTTTTTATTCTGCTCCTGTTCCCAATTTCGGCACCACGTGACGGTGGGAGTGAGTTTGGGTTTAAATTCACTTTCAAGAAAACCCCGATAAGACCCCTGGCCCGCCGGCCTATGGCGGGGTCCCTGTGAGCCCGGCGCTGCGGGAGCGAGCGGCGCCTCGGCGCCCGCCCGGGACCTCCGGCTCGGGTAAGGGAGAGGAAGGGATGAGCAAGGGCTTGAGGGGCGCAGTGCAGCGCAGAGCCTGGTGCTGTCGCGATACAGCGCGGGGCACAGCAGTGGAGCTGTCGCGACAGGCGTATGTGCAGGGGGTAACGCGCGGCCTGGGCGCGGCTCGGATGTGAGGGTCGGCGAACGCTGTGGGGGGAAGGTGTGTGTGGCTTGGTGATCGCGACAGCCGAGCTGAAGTGGCCTTTTGAGTCGCGACAGCACTCGGGAGCTATGTCGAGTGTGTTCTCCTCCGGATTTGGGGGTTTAGCGTGGCGGTGGGAGCCCCGAGCAGGCGGTGTCCGTGCCGCAGGGTGAGGGAGCTCCGGCGGGCTGGTGTGAGGGGCCTCTTCCCTTGCCGCCCTCACCTCGCGGCGGCCCCGACGGCCTGGCCTCGCCGTCGCTTTGTTGTGGCCGCCTAGTTCCTGCCTGCCTTGTGGAAAGGCTCGGGGCTCTCTGTCGCGACATGGAGAGGAGGGGAAGCCCTGCCCTCGTCCCCGGGCTCGCAGGGCAACCCGCAACCGAGGGCAGGCCGCAGGCCGGCGGACGCGGACGCTTCGGCTGCGCTGCAGGATCAGGGAACCCCACGGGGGCTGTGGGCCCCTCCTGAGGCGGGACCCCTGCCCAGGCGTGATCCCGGCTTTTCCCCATCACCTCTCTCGGGCTACCCCGGCTCCCGCCGCGGGGTCCCGCCGAGCCGGCTGCCCTTCCAAG
>VWZS01000704.1:346927-368254 GCA_013397075.1 Rhabdornis inornatus
GGCCTACGCCCCCCGCTGCAGCGCCGGCCTTGCCCGGCTCCCCGGCGGGCAGCGGGGAGCCCCAGGACCGTCGGGGCTGTGAGGGGGCGGTGGTGCCGAGGATGTCCCCTCTCCCCGGGCTCCTGCCGGAGCAACGAGCGGCTCCGCTCGCCGCCAGGCCCGGCGCAGCGCCGAGGCAGGCCGGGGAANGGATCTTTATGGAACATTTTCCGCCGAGATCAAGGGAAAGTGAATCCGCGCAGCGGGGGATGCTCCGCACGTCGCTGCCATCGGGGGCCGCGGAGCCGCTCCCGGCCTGAGCGCCCGCGGATGCCCTTCATGCCGCAGCCGCCCCCAGGCCAAGCCCGGAGCCCCCCGCTGTGCCTCCTGCCCCTCGGCCGGCCGTGTGAGTTCCCGGGGTGCGGGGGGAAGGACGGGAGGGAGCGGGGGGTCCAAGGGTGAGGGGCTCCCTGTAGCCCACCGAGCCCCGGCCTGGGGTGGGACACCGCCGCCAGCCTGCCCCGCTGCTCCCTGCTGCTCTCCGCCAGCCAACCTGCTCCGTGCCGGGAGCACCGGTCCCGGTCCTGGAGTCTTGCCCTCGGGCTTCGCGGCGGACACCTCCCACCTGTGCCCTCCCGGTCACCCGGCTCCGCTCTGCGGTTGGACGCCGGGAAACATCCGCGCCTCGGCCGGGCTGCGGCCGTCACCGGGCAGAGGGACCGGTGGAGTTCTCGGGGCACTGAGACCCGTACCGTGGTCCCCGCTCGGTGCTCCCTGCCCCGCAGTCTGCGGCTTGTCACTGGGGTATGTGTGTCTGCTCGCACACAACCGGGCTGGCTGTCGGGCTCCTCGGCGGGAGCTCTCCCTGGAATTCTGGTGCAAATGGAGCTGGGAGTCCCAGCCCCGCTCTCACCGAAGCTCTGCCGGAGCTGGAATTTGGGGTGCCAGTCCCGCTCTCCCTGGAGCTCTGCTGGAGCTGCAGTTTGGGGTCCCAACCCCTCTCTCCTCCTGCACAGTCGCTGTCCCGAAGAGCGGCTCGGCCTTGGCGGCTCGGGGCAGGGATCGGAGCTGCGGGCCGGGGACAGGAGCGCTCCCTCGGGGGCCGCAGATCCGCGTCCAGCTCCAGTTTCGGTCTCCGGCACCGGCACCCCGCAACCTCCTCGGAGCTGCTCCCCCTCCGCGCCGCCGCTGCCCGTCCTTCTGTCTGTCCGTCCGTCAAGCGGGGCGGGCGGCCGCGTCCCTCCGCGCTGTAAAAGTCGGCGTTGATGCGCGGCAGCCCCGGCGGAGCTGTCAGGCCTTATCTTTATTGGCTTTTCCCAGTCTCCGTCCAAGTTTAAGAGAGGCCCTTTTATCTCGGAGCCCAGCACTCCCCCTGTTTACACCGTCCGGCTCCGCCGCAGAGCTTCGTCGCGGAGCCCCCGCAGCCCCGACGGGACGGGACGGAGACACCGACGGGGCCGGGCTCGGCCGGGTACCGGAGGGGAGAAAGAATCGGGGCTGGAGGGCTGCGACCACATCAGACATGAGCTGCCCTGGCCTCAAGCGAGAGCGCAGCCACGCGTGGGCGGCTCCCCCGCGGGGGCTGGTGGGCCCGGCCCGGCTCTGCCGGGCACAGCGGCTTCCCCCGGGGCCGGCGGTGTCACATCCCAGTGTCGCCGAGTGCCACTGCCCGAGGAACGACCACGGGCCGGGCCTGAAGGGCCTGACCTCGCAGGTGGCCGTGCCCGGGGCTGGGCGAGGGGCAGGGGTTGGACGTGGCCCCCGGTGCCGCGAGCTAACGTTGCGCCTCTCTCCCCCAAGGAAATGCTCCAGGAGAAAAGCCTATCTGAAACCGAGGAAGGGTTTCCAACAGCCCCCGCGCCCGGCCATGCGGACACCTCCGCCGGCTCCCCCGTCCTCGGCGTAGCCGGGGGGAGCACCACGCCGCTCAGCAGCCCGCAGCTCCCCGACCCCGAGCAGGTACGCTGTGTCCGGCCCCGCCACCAGCCCGGCCCGCCACCGCGCATCTCCCCCGGCGACGGTACGGGGAGGGATTGCGAAGAAAGCTTTACATTTTTCTTCACTTTTCTTTTTTATTGTTATCATTTTATTTTCCCGCTGTCGTTGCGCAGGTCGGTAAAGGGCGAATCCGAGCACCGAAAGCCGCCGCTCCTCCCGGGGCTGGGGCCCGGCGGGGAATTCACTGAGGGTTTTCCATCCCTAAAATAAAACGCGGCTTCTGTGCCTTCGCCCCGGGCCTCTGCGATGTCCCCAGCATCCCGCAGAACGCACAAAGCACGGCCCTGGATGCGGATCCGTTGTCCCCACGGCTGCTCCTGGCCTCGGTTTTTTGGGAGGCTTAGGGCGAGTCTACCCCAACAGACTTTTTTCCCCTAGGAAAAACGAAAAAAAAATTAAAGAAAAAAAATTCCATTCAGCCGCAATGTCCTGCCTGGTTGTGAAAGCCTGCAATTAAAACCGGCCTCCGTTTGTTTCTCTTATTTTTGGCAAAGGGCAGCGGAATTTTTGAGAATCCGTCCTCCTCCCGCATAGGCTGGTGGCTTCACCCGGAGCCTCGGTTGCAGCGCGGGCCCTGAGTGTCCCCAGCCCTACCATGGCCCTTCCCAGCCCTTATGGCAGGTTTTCTCCATCGTTTCTTGCTGTCCTCATTATCTTAATTTTTTTACAGACAATAGAAAATATCAAAGTCTATCTCCATGAGAAGGAGCTATGGAAGAAATTTCATGAAGCTGGCACGGAAATGATAATAACCAAAGCAGGCAGGTTAGTGAAAATTCCCTGCAAACATGTATTGCTTCTGATCTCTATGAAATGTCCTGTTTGCCAAGACAGGGTTTTGCAGAGCTGCCACAATCAGTGGCATTTAAAAAATATTATTGTGATTGCAGATTTCGGTAAGATCATTTTTTCAGTATAAACTGTACATGTGTTTAAGTGTGGCATTTGGAATGTAGATGCAAGAAAATGTTGTGGAGTCCTTTGGAACATTTAGTCCCGATTCTCTCTGGTAATGATGTTTTAAAAATTATTTTTTAATTAGGAAATTAGCATAATCGTGGTTTTGGGTTTTTTTCCCCACAAAGCAAACCCCCTTCCCTTTTCTGTGCCCTACACTAAGACCTGTGCTGGGATACTCTGCACCGAAGTTTTAGCAGTACAAAAGTTCTTTTAATCTCAAAACTGAAAGAGAAATGGGTGCCACTTCTGGATTTAAAAAAAAAAAAAAAAAATCTGTTTTCTGTTTTCCCTTGGAAACAAATAGTTATTTTTGGTGAATCAGAGCCCCCTCAGTGTGCACACCCAGGGATGGAGACCAAAGCCTCATAGAGGCTTTAGTTGCCCAGAGAACTCAGCCCTGCATCTGCTCGGGGCTCCTGCCCTGCCTGGGCTGCCCTGGTAGGAGACGGCAGAATTAATGTCAGAAAATTAAGAATCAGAATTAAACCTCAAACCATCACTGGCTCGGGAATTAGATAATTCCCAAGAAAATTAGCCGGGTGTCACTGTGGGCACCAAAGTATCTGCCCTTGGCTTCTGCGGCAGCGGGCTCACCTCGCTGCTGCTGGGAAAGAAAAATTGAGGAATTAACAGTTAATTCCAGCCCAGCTGAGTGGTTCTGCCGTGCCCTGCGATCGCTTGTTTTACACCGTGCTAGCGAGCCGTGCAGCCAGACACTCAAATAACGGCGAGAAAACAGAGAAAAAAAAACACAAATAATTTCGATTTTTATTTCTCTGTGGTCTCTGACCCTTCGTGCAGAGCAGCCGGTGATGCTCGTGGAGTGTGTGTGTGACTTTTCTCCCCGGTTTGCTGCTCACACTGTGAGACCCAGAACCCAACCCTCGGCATTGGATTTTTGGGATTGATGAGCGCTTTCCCTCTGCTTTCCTTCATCCCGGCATTGCTGCTCTGTGCTGCTCGGTGTAGGGAAGTTGGACTCTAATAAGCAAGATATTCCCATTATTCGCCCTGGGGAGGGGTTGTATGTCTTGGGAATCTTCCATTTATTTGCTATGTGGCTGTTTATGGAGTGATGGTGCAGGTAACTGTCCTTTTCACACCTTATTTTGGTGTATAAAATCTCAGGGCTTGTTCTGCTGACGGGAAGAGCCGGGTTCATTTCGATGGGTCTGCTCCCTAAATCAGCTCAGATGAGGGGCTCAAGACCTCAGATATTTCACCCTTAATTTATAGTATCTGAGTGTGTCTGTGTGGAGATGTGTAATATCTGTACCAAATTCTAGACCCTAAGCATCCCGACCGTGCATGTTATCTCTCTGTAAGTCCTAACGTGGCTTGTTTAAACAGCTCCATATGGACGGGGCTCAGTCCCACATTCCTTGTCCGGTGGAGCTGGAAGTGCACCTTTCAGGAGGTGGGATGGGGGTAGACCACAAGATGTACAAAATTTTGTGTTTTTTAAGTTACCCCAGCCAAATTCTCCATTTGCAAAATTCAGTGCAGCGCCATCGAGCTACAAAAATTTAACATTTTTTTTTTTACAAACAGTTTTGAATTTTAAAAAATAATGAAAGAAGTGGCTGAAATGCTGATGAATAACACGGAACAAAAGAACCTTTTTTCTTTTTTTCACTGGGTTCAGCTGCAAATGGTGTAAAAATACAGGACGAGGGCTTTTATCGGTGTTTTTAGCAGCGAGGCACAGCCCCGGAGCCCCCGCAGCGGGACCGCAGCCCCCGCGCCGCCAGTGCCGGGACCCGGCTCGGTTCCCCCGGCCCAGGCTGGGCTCTGCCGAAGCACCGACAACAGAAATATACCAAATAATTAGCATGAGAAAGGCCAAAAAATGGAACAATTTAAATCCCGTGGTGCCTCGAGTCTCGAGTGTCGGTTCAGAGCCATGCCACGCGTGGCCGTGCTGAGGGCAGGGCAGCCCACGAGCTGCAATCTGCTGCTAATCCCCATGCAAAGGACAAAATGAAAATTATTACTTCATGCAGATTTTATTTTACCCAAGCTATTTAAATAGAGAGTCGCAATAATAAACCTCCTCTTGAGCCAATTAAAAAAACGATGGTTAATGGAGATTTGTGTGCACTTGCATTTGGCATTGGGGGGGGGGTGTGGAAAGAAGGAAAGCGACTAATTGCAGGCACTAATCAGGACTCTAATCCCCCTCCCAGCAGGCACAGAGATGCCCCTGAATGCCGTTAGTTGAAATCACTTAAATGTAGGTCTGTCTGACCTCAAGGGGCACAAACGAAAAGAAATGGAAGCCTGATTTTTAAATTTCAAACAACAACAACAAAAAAAAGAGTGACTTTAATGACAAGTTCACTCAATGGAGAGGAAATGTAAAGCTCAGCGGAAGCGTTAATTCCATGGCAATGGTGTAAAATAGCTTTTTTTGTATAAACAAGGCAAATATTGATAACTTAGTTGGGGGAGAAAGAGGGAGTCATTTGTTTCGTTCTTTGTAGAGCTCCACGGAACGAGCCAACTATAAATTATTGAGAATTTAGGGCTGAGAATTACTTTAGGGGATTATTACTCCCTCTTAGGACTGATCTGTAGGAGATATTAGGAGAACACAGCAAGCTCAGCATTGAAATAGAAATCATGTTGTTGCCAAGAAAGTTTGATTTATAAAGTGGAAACATCTTTAAAATGCACTCGCTATCTTTTTAATGTCCGACTGCTTCATTGTGGGAGGGGAAAAAAAAGAGATTATTTTATATTAAAAGGATCATCAAAAGATAAGTTTATGCTAGCAAAGTTCCCTGAACTTTGGAGAAAAGCGCTCGGATCCCTCAGAACGCCCGCGGCAGCGCCCGCAGCATGGGCGCCGGCTCCATCACTCAGAGCCTTCCTCTCCTTCCTCCTCTTTGAGGTTTGCTCTAATTACGGATTTCTCCTCCGGAGGATTATCTGGTGATGGTTTTAAAAGGCTGAATGTCTGCGCTGCAGAGATTGCTCCGTCCCCAGCGCTGCCCGGAGCGCTGGGTACCCACGGAACCGGAGGGGAACGAGAGGAAAAGCGGCCAGGGGCGATCCCTTCGGGCACTGCCCATCTCGAGGGGCGTTTTGCAGGGCAGGTTTTTGGGAGGCAGAGGGGATCCCGTGGTTTGAGCAGCTCCTCTCCGCGGAGCCTCGGCGGGGCGGCCGCTCCTGGTCCCCGCTCCCCGCTCCAGCATCCCGGCTCCCATCCCTGCTCACAGCACGGCTGCGGCTTTCCAGGGATGGAGGAAACGAACGAGAATTGTCCACAAACCCTCCCGTGTGTACATATGTATATATATATATATATATATATATATATATATATATATGTGAGTGTGTATATATATATTTGTGTGTGTGCATGTTGAAACAAAAACCCCTCCAAAACCAAACCAACCAACCAAAAAATCCCTCACACCCCCACGAAAAAATATTTAACCAAAAAATACCCTAAAAACCTCCGCCACCAAAAAGTTCCAGTGGGTGAGATCCTATTAAATCAAATTAATCAAATCAATCTAGACATTAATAGAGGCATAGGGTGTATTAGAGGATGCAGATGCAGCTGCACATCTGGATTCCTCCCCTCTGGCCGCCCTGCTGTGGGAGCATCTCTCTGTGCACACCTTTCCTGCGGGGTTTTAGGAATTCCACACTTGTGAAATTGCACGAGGGGTGGGGAAAGCAGAAAGCAAATGAGGGACTTCATTACAAATCTGGCTTTCCGATTTCATCCTCTCACTTTTATGTGCTATTATTTAACTGAACAATTGTAGACTTTTTTTTTTTTTTGTAGCTCGTGGCAAACCATTCTTTGTGAAATCTCATCTTTTGGACTTTATTTCTGCTGGAAGTTAATCCTTGCTTCTACAGCCTTTCTAGTTTAGGATTTCTTCTTTCTGTTAGACTATTTATTTAGCTGTTCCCTAGGTGTTTTTCCAAGGTGCCAATCTTTGCAGCCTTGCAATTTCTAGCCAGGTATTGCCAAGAACAAACAATTTGATAAAGCTTCTGTTTCATCAGTAAAAAATGCCTGTTCACAGGATGTCTGGTCACATTTTTGTGAACAGTTTCAGAAGAGAAAATAATGTCATTTTTCTGTGGTAGCAGAACTGTCCCTGAGACGTAACAGGAGGCTCAAGATACTGAATTTGAATTTTGGCTGCAGTGCAGGATGTGCACAGGTACAAAGCCAGCCTTGGTCTCTATGGTAGCAGGTTTTAAGAAGCATATATAGGAAAATGCTGCTGAGGAAAAAAATAGACTCAATAAAGCATCTTGCATGTGCAGAAAAGACCCAAATCCCCTTTAGATGTTCACGTTTCATTTTAAAAGTGGCTTATTTCAGTTTTAAAAAAATCTGTTCCTAATCAACTTTAGTAAACCAAAATAAAACTAGTTTTTAGGACATCAGGGTCTGAAGAATTACAAATGCTTTGGCTAAGCTGGTGCAGCTTTCCTGTGTGAATAATCTTTAAAAGTTAAATTTTCCATGGCTCTGTAGGGCATATGGATGCCCAGTTCTCATTACAATTAAAGGGAAATATTTGTCCAGAATCTTCTGAGGCAGTTACAAGAATTTCTGGTGATGGTTTTTGATCCAAAAGCAAACCTTAATATCCGAGATCAACGAAGGAATGTGAGCCGTCAATTTAAAACATAGAAATAAAATAGATATTTGAGGAATGTTTGATCTGCTTGCTCCTAAATTTGGGATCCTGGAATTATCCTGTTCAGGCAAACTCCTGCATTTAGAGAAAAAGCAGGAATGAACTCCAATGGCTCTTGGCTGTGCTGCTAAAGTTGTTGACAGCTTTGGCAAGGGAGACAGAGCTTGTGCACACCGAGGAGGGCAGGGATGGAGTTTGGTTTTAAATACACTTCTCTCTTCAAGCAGCCATCTCTGCTTTTTAAAGACATGGGATGCTCACAGTTAAGGATGTTCCCAAACCTTTCTCTGCTTGTCCTTGTGCTGGAGCTGTGGCAGCATGAGGAGAGGCTTTGGTCAAGCCCAGATCAGCTGGGGAAGGTCCCAACCATTGCTGGGGCTCTGCTGCTGCCTCAAAGGCTCCTGGACACCGGGGCTGTGGCTCCAGCAGTGCCGAGGCTGCCGAGGCTCCTCCCTCAGCCCACTGCCGAGGGAGCTGGGCTGGAGAGGCAGCAAACCTGCCCTGAAATGCTGTTGGTGACCACGCTCTTGCCCAGGTTCTCTCTGAGGCACCTTGGTGCTGTGCTGCTGGTGCTGCTGGCACCACCTCTCCCATCCTCCTGCACGCCGGGACCTTCTCTGCTTAACTTCAGCTGCAGCAAAATGAAAGCCCAGGGAAGCAGCCCATGGCCAGGAGCCTGCCCGTGCCTCAAGTCACCATGGGGCAAAGAAAGGAAATGTTTCTAGACCATGAAAGCAGCCATACAACTAACCAAGTTCTCAAGTATGTGAGAAACAATGTTTTATTTAAAAATTAGATGTGCTAGCCAGAAGGAAAAAATACAACCTCGCCATTCCAAAATATAAAAATCCCTTAACTGTCTGACCTTCTCATCACTAGGTCATGGTCCTGCCACCAGATAAATCTCTCCTATCTGCCCATAGACTGAGAGTTCAATGTTGCTTGTGTTAGTGACAGTGAATTTGGGGCTGAAAAATGAACTACTGATGAGAACTCCTGTTGAACCTGTATTGTTTGTTATTCTGAGGCAAGGATCTGGCATGGGCTAATCCAGCACTTCAAAGTTAACTGCTCTTACTTTGTATACAGAGCGTCATAACGGAGTGGCGTGGGTGATAAGAGAAATAAGGGACTGAGGGTTAGGATACACTGGGAAAATGGGACCCTGTTGAAAAACTCTTTGATCTCTTTAAAGTATTTTCTGAAAGCAAGAATCTATCAAAAAGGAAATGCCATTTAAAAGGCTAAAAGAAACAGCTGACATCCCCAAATTTGTTTTAATCTGCCCTGGAGAATATTATTTTTAAAGATGCGTTAAGCCAGTGGAAGAAATACTTGTCAAAAGAAGGGAAATCAGAGAAAAATGAAGAAAGGTCATCAGAATGGAGACATAGTTCTTGAAGCCTCTGCACACCGTTCTTTTCCCTTCTAACAATGAAGACAAAGAGAAGCATCCTCAAGCAGCCATGGCCAATCCTCAAGAAGAATTTGGGGTCACATCAGTCGTTATCAGGGATGCAGGTGTGTCACCTGCCTTGGTGTTCTGAAACCATCCCTGGAACCATCTCAGCATGTCCAGCAGGTTCTGAGGGGGTGGTTGCTCAGCCATAACATGGCTTGTTAGCCAAGATGTTGAGTGAGCAGCTGTTTTCTGATACTTTCACAACCTGATCTGCCACAGGCAGCACCTTCCCAGGCAGCACAGCATGGAAGCTTCCAAAAATCCAGTCACTGCTTTACTCGACCATCCCAAAAGAAAGGATTGTAAGATCTCTGTCTGTCTTTGGTAATCTTTGTGTTATTGTCTTTAAAA
The DNA here is from genome assembly GCA_013397075.1 of Rhabdornis inornatus. Classification (NCBI taxonomy): domain Eukaryota; kingdom Metazoa; phylum Chordata; class Aves; order Passeriformes; family Rhabdornithidae; genus Rhabdornis; species Rhabdornis inornatus. Next base: position 356,351 of record VWZS01000704.1, read on the forward strand.
ATAGAATTTCGGCTGCTGAGCTGCTGAAGTGCTTGGGGATGTTTTTGCCCCCTTGAAAGGACAGAAGGAAGCACTCAGCAGTGTCTGAAGGACCATCCACACCTCAGGGATGTGCAGTGAGCACCAACCCACATAATTCCATGGGCTTCAGAGAGCACTGGCAGCCTTTGGTGAGGGCATGGCTGGAGTTGCTCAGGTGTCCTGGGTCCCTGCAGTTTTCCCTATGGAAATACTGTTTGAATTCCCTGCTTACCCTGTGCTGGTCAGAGACATCCCTTCCCAGCTAATGCATGTCAGGAATGGTGTTGGCCTCTAAATGGAGGTCAGATTAAACCCTGGTGAGCAGGAGGGTGGTGAGGGCTTGTTGCTGATGTGCAGCGTGGCAGTCACTGCTCAGATGAGTATTTGAGCTCCTCAATCATCTCTGATTCTCTCCACTTTTCTGGTTTCCCATCTCCTGCCCAAAAAATAAGATTTTGCTAGACATAGGAGCTTTGCAGCCACCTATCTCTGCAGGATCAACCAGACCTGCTCATCTGGGGATTGAAACACATGTGAGATGCCCACAAAGAGGCCGAGCCTGGAGAGCCTGAAAGGCTGGGAACTGCTGCCCCAAAGGAAAGCAAAGCTTTCCTCTTATCACTCACTTCCAAATCCAACCAGCCAATTACACATCAATTAAACTTTGTTTGAACATAATAGAAACTTTGGCTCCATGTCAGCAACTGCTCCACGGTTAAGGGGATTGGATAGTAATAGTATAAATAAATAAACAAGAGATGCTTATTCTAACAGTTCATTTTAAAACAATTTGTGAATATCATGTAGAGATAAAATGTGCCTAGCATAAACTTAGCTAAGCAGTGACTGCTTCATTATCAGAACAAATAATTCACTAGCACATCATCTTTGAAGCTTGGGAGGCCTGTGGAATTGTGCTGCTTGTTTATTTTCCTGGCTTTTACTGGTTTTGCTACATTTCATCTGCAGGGAAGGGTTTAGCTGGCACTGTGGCAGTGTGGTACCAAGCCCTGGTGATGCCAACCTGGCTCCCACTAGCCACAGTCCCCAGAGTCAGGCACAGCCCCTCTGCCCTCCCCAGGGCATCACCCAGGAAATCACTATGGGATTTTAGTGCCATGTGGGGTGTCCTGCTCACACAGGAGGCACCGTAGCCTTTTATTCATGATTGCTTTCTTTGAGGATGCCTCTCTTTTGTGAACATAAAAACTGATTTAAGTTCTGCCCTATGAGGGGCAGTGAGAGCTGCTGCCATGGCACAGCAGCACTTTGTCCTTGCCACTGCAGGGGTGGGACAGGAACGTGCCTGTCAGAGCCACTAAACCCAGCACAGAGCTCTGAGGGGCACAGCAGACCCTCAGGATAGGGCTGAGGAGCCTGGATGGTCCCTTCTGTCCTGGCTGGAGCTGGAGGGAGGGAGAAATGGGTTTGAATGTGCCTAAAACCGGAGTCCTGTCAATTTTAGTGTTTTGCAGAAGAGGCTGTTGGGGCTGGTGCTTGGCTGCTTGTGCCGAGTCCCTTGTGCATCCCACGGGTTCTCCCAGGGCTCGTGGCCGGTCCCTGGGTGGGCAGGGGAGCCGTGGGGCTGCTGGTGGCTGGTGGCCCCGCTCCCTGAGTGGCCCTGCTGCCTCCACCTAAGGTGTGCTGCTAGGCTGGACACACTCGTGGCGTGGCTTTCGAAAAAAGAAGTATAAATTAGAAGGGAACTTGTCCAGTGCTGGATATCCCCATCCCAGGGATGGCACTGTCACTGGCACATTCAGGGCATTTGCTGCAGCCCATGGACACTGTGTCCAAACAGCGGGTCTGAACAAAAGATGATGAGGCCAGGAATTTCTGCAATTAATCTCCTGAGTATTGGTGGCTCAAACTTCCCAGGAGAGTTGGATGTTGCCGTGCTGCGCCTGTGCCCATCACTGAACCTCACCGAGCTGCCCCGTTTGCCCAGGAAGGGCTGCAGCTGCCCTCGGCACAGAAGGTGCCCTGAGGATCAGATGTCACCTGCTTGCACACGCTCCCCAGGAAGCCCCAGATTCCCAGTTTTTGTCCCCAGTTTCTGCGCAGCAATGCTCTCCCCCGCTTTGGAGCCGCGCAGGAAGGAGGGAGGATAAAACAGGGATCTTGCTTCAGACCTCCCACCAAAGCCAGGCTGAGCTTCCCCAGAGCTTGGCAAGACGTTGGCAAGTTTTATTGCAGCACTGGGTGATTTTTGTGCCTCTGCTGGTCCCCGAGCAATGGATGATGAAGCAACCTATTGTCCAGGAGCTGGCCGGAGCGGAGCATCCTCCGCGGAGCCGCCCATCCGCCCGGAGCTCCTGCCTGCACCGCTGCCCGAGGCGCTGCTTGTGCAAAGCTCCTGCTCAGCTGCAGCTCCTCGTGCCTGTCAGTAGCTCCATTGACCTGGAGGAAATTTGGGGAAGCAGACAGGTTTTTGGCCCCTTCCCAGAGCTGACAGGGAGCTCTATAGAGCCACTGTAGGCACAGCCTCACTCCCAGGCAGGCCTGGTGCAGCTCCACCGTGGTTTTCTGCTCCCTTCTTTCAAATGGGTCATTTAATAAGGACCAGGACATGATATTAGGTACTGTCTCCTGCTTTTTTTTTTAAAAGTTTTTTTTTTTCTTTTTAATTCAATCTCTATGACTGCATTTCCTTGGCCCCAGCTCTTGGGTTTGTCATGCCTTCCCACCAGAAATGCACAACCCATGTTTGTATCATATTGCAAAGAGATATTTACTAAACGAGCCTCTGCCAAGGGGTTGAGAAATCTGTTTTCATTAAGAAAATTAAACTGACAAGTCCCTGGACAGCACATTAGTCGCATATTTTTTCTTTAAGGCCAAAATGCAGCAGCTAATAATAATGATGAAATGTCCATGCACAGCCAAATTACTAAAATTTACCCAGTGTTTTCCTGGAAAAGAATGCAGAGAGTTGGCAAACTTGGTTGTAGCTGGGTCTGTGGACTGCTGAGTACAATGCTACCACTGCGAGATAGTGAGTGGTTTGCAAGTTAAGCAACACCTTCAATCAGATGTGAGTCCCCATTTGTTATCCTTAAAGAATTTCAGCTGTATATATTATAGTAGTACTTTGGCTCTTTGTATTTATTTTAGAGGGCTATACTAAAGAACATTATAAACTCAGGCATGTCCATGCTATATGAACTCCATATGCTGAAGCTTAATTTTAAATGCCATTAAAAAAGCACTTAACATTTACAGTATATCAGTTCAGCTACTTTAGCAGCTTGGATGTTCTACAGTAAATGAAATGATTTAGGGAAAAATAAATTCAGAAGCTCAATGTTATAAAAATCCCCAATGCAGGTATGATAAACTGTCAAATTGTGTCCATCTCATTTTGGGTTTTTAATAATTTTCACCTCTTTTTTTTTCTTTTTTGTTTCATTTTAAAATGCCATTTTAAGGCCTAATTAAAAAAAAAAATCTTGGCATTCAGATTGGATTCCTTATACAATTTTTTTCAATGTGTGAATTGGGCTGTGTATTCACAAATTGAAATGTCCTACTGTATTTACCCAGGTGCTTACCTGTAGGAGGACAAGGTTAAGAGGAGTGCAGAGTTTATGAATGAAAATCAAAGAGGGACATTGGTAAACCACCCCTTTTTAGTCCGGCCTAATTACATGGTAAACATCTGGAATTTATGCAGGGCGGTTAAAAGAGTCAATTGAAACGATTTTGAACAGGGCCCATTTTGTTGCCTTCTCCCCAAGCAGCGACAAAATGGTGCTGCAGACCTGGACCAGCTCAGGAAAAGAGGGATAAAGTGGGGGACAAAGTGGCCTTGATGTCTGATGGAGAAATGACATCAGGATTTGGGCCCATTTTAATTCACGTAATTAGAACGAGTGCAGGATGTGGCAATTCTCATCCTCCATCCCTTGTGCCGGCGGGAAGGAGAACTTCGTGTCCTGGCTGGAGGGCTGTGGTGAGCCAGTTTGCTCTTTGACTTGGGTGTTTTTACTGGATGAGGAGGAGCTGGAGAAGATGGAGCCAAGAAAATAGTTACTCTGAGGATGTGAAGTTCCTAATCCTGCAAATCCTGGCTGCTGACGCGGCCTCGAGGGATTGGGAAGCCCATGGCAGTGTCAGAATCCATTAGGGCCCTCTCCTTTGGATTGCAGGGCCAGACTGTGATGGAATCTGCTGTTTTCACAGCCACAGAGCTTTAGAAAAATGTATTATTTAATATCACAGAGACTCTTTAGGTCTGTAAGACATATACATGTTCTCTAGTGATGCACTGGTTTATGGGATGCTCTAGTTTGGTTGCTGAAGGCCGTGGGACAGGCACATTTTGGTGGGAAGCTCTGCCATGCTCCAGGCTCCAGCAAGGTTTAATGGGTGTGCTGTGATTTTGGGAAATCCAGGAAGGCCAGAGGAGCCTGTCTGCACCACCACAGCGTTTAACCCTTTGTTTCCCCAGGCTTTGCTGATCCTCAGTTCTCAGTTTGCTGGAGGGAACACAGGGGTAGTGGTGGGACCTGCTGGATATTGGGATCGTGTGAATGACAAAGCCTGTGCTCAGGTTCCTCTGAAATGTAGGCAGGTCTCCTGACCTTTCAAACACTCCCACAGCAGCAAGAAATTTGTGATTTTGATGCAGCCATAAGCCAGGTAGAGCCTCCTGTAGAAGTGAGGGCTCCTTGTCCAAGCCTTCCACAAACAGGGATGTGTTGATCCCCCTGTATCTCTCCCTGCACCCTCCTTTTCCTGGCACTGGCCCATAGCCCCCCTCCCTATATGCTTACCCTAATTTGTGCCCACTTTTGCACTGGCACATGCTCTGGAAAGAGAGTTTAATTCAGGTATTAATACAAACCAACAATGTGCTAGCAGGAATCCCTCTGAGGGTGGATCTGCTTTTTTGGGCTGCTGCTCCAAGTTTCCATGAGTTCCAGTGCTTCCATCCCTCACTAACATGGTAACCTCTGCTTTCCCTAAGGAGGATGTTTCCCAGTTACAAGGTCAAGGTGACTGGAATGAACCCCAAGACCAAATACATTTTGCTGATCGACATCGTCCCGGCCGACGACCACCGGTACAAATTCTGTGACAACAAATGGTAAGACAACATTTGTGTTTGCCTGGTTTTCCATAAGAAAATTGCAATTGGATCAACAATTTGTTGTGCAAACTTGGAAACCAACAGAAACACCTTCCCATGGGAGGGATGCCAACATCCCAGAGCTCTCTTTGGTGGAGCAATGATGGACAAAGAGCCAGGGCAGGAAGTTTAAACTAGTCAAATATAAAATGAAATATTATTAACTGCTGGAAAAAAAGTGCTGCTGGGGACTTGTCCATCCCCAAAGTGTTCTAGGCTGGGGAGTTTTCTTGGAGAAGGTGCTTTAGGCCAAGCACAGATTTATCTGGCCATGTGCAGTGTAGGAAGGTAAAGCCACAGCCTGCCTTGTACCAGAGGCTGGACAGGATGATCTAATGATCCATTTTGGCCCTCAAAATTAGGTCTCTATGTGACTCAAGAAAAGTTTTAAATTCCTTCCTTCTATAGTAATATTTTGCTTTTGGGAGAGCAGCTATGAAGCGAAATATGGGGTGGTTTGCTCAGAGCCCTGATTTTCTTCTGTTATTCTTCCCTTGCCTGTGCCTTTCCCAGCAAAGTTACTTACCCTAGAGGCAGCTGGGATTTCTGCTCTCTGACAAAGGAAACGTGTTGTTTTCTCTTTTGATTTTTTCCCCCCTAAATGCCCAACAGCCTCCCTCCCTGCCACTATTTGCTGTGGTTTCCCCAAAACCTTCCACTGGCTGCTGCCTGGTGAAAAGCAATGGAAAATTTCACAGGGAACGAGCCCGGTGACATCCCAGAAAGCAATAATTATTTACTTGCACATTAGGGCTGCTCCAGGTTTTTTTTAAAAATCCCATTTCTATGTGCTTTTGTCCTGGAATGCTGCTGGGTAAGAGGAGTGGACTGAGGGTCTCTGCACCACGGTGGCCACTTTGTGTGTTTCAGACATTAAACACAAGATGATGGACAGTTGTTAACTCTGCTTAATTTAGTTTTTGCCAGCCCTAGAGCTGTTTCCCCTTTTCCTTTTATTGCTGCTGGAAAGTTTCTGTTGTTTTTGGTAATATTGCTTTTATTGGGGTTTTATAAGAGGAGAACAATGTGGAGTAATGAGGGCGTTGCCATTAAATGATGTCTCATGGCTGGGCCTTGTGTCCATGAGAGCTGATGGTGGTGTGGGGCAAGGGGAGCTGCAGAAGGGTGCTGGGAGCAGCTCCAGAGTGGGAAACAGCTCCTTCCCACTGGGACAGGCTGTGGGAGCCCTGCCTGGCTGTGAAGGGGGCAGCCACACCAGCTCTACTCCTGCCCACAGGTACTTTCTCCTGTGCAGGGCCATCTCCTTTTGCAGAAGGTCTTTGAAGACTTCCAAAAACCCAGACAAGTTTTCCTCCTTGAAAAATGTCTCCACAATGCCCATGTGGAGACACTGCCCCGAGGAAATTCCATGTGGGAGCAGGGATGGGGTGACTCTGCCAGCCTTTGATGCTGGAACAAGGATCCCAAAAACCGCCACGAGCAGCAGGAGCCTCCCTGAGTTCCCATGTCCCGCTGCAACCCCCCAGGGCTGGCAGGAGGGTTGCTGGGATGACTCCAAGAACAAAAAGCTCTTCCATGTCCAGACTGTGCCAGGTTGATGCCATCTGTCCCCTCTGTTCTCAGGATGGTGGCTGGGAAGGCCGAGCCAGCCATGCCAGGCCGGCTGTACGTGCACCCCGACTCCCCAGCCACAGGAGCCCACTGGATGAGGCAGCTGGTGTCCTTCCAGAAGCTCAAACTCACCAACAACCACCTGGATCCCTTTGGACACGTAAGAGAGATGTTCTGCAAGGGGTTTGGGTGGAGGTGGGCTCGTACTGCTATTTGTGTCTGGGATGCTGCGTGGGATGTTAATAATAATACTTTATAATACTTAATTTAATAATAAGGAACAACATTATTTTGTGCTGGGGGCCTGTTTGATACAAAGAGAGATGGTCTGTGTGCCTCCTCTGCTCTTGGAAATGCAGCCATGACTGGCTCAGTTGTGCCCTGTTGGATGCCACTGAGTTTTTCTTTTGTGCTCAGGAACTTTCCAGGCAGCGCTGTGGGATTTTCAGCCTGGCACGTGGTACATGCAGCTCACAGAAGCAGGTTGCATAAACTTCTGATTTTCCAAGCTGGCTTTGGCAGCCCTAAAAAAGATGAAGTATTTTATTTGGAAAATCTTGATTCATGTGTACTGGGAATGCAGAGGTGGGGAGCACATAGTTATCTTCCCCAGTGCATTCAATAGCTCAGAGCAAGGGCCCTTGCAGCCTGCCAGGAGAGTGAGTGCTCAGATACTGCATATAAAAACACAGACCTGTCTGGTTTGCACTATTTGAGCTGAAAGTCATGTAAAAATAAACCATCCTTGGTGGGAGGAAGGGAAGAGAGGTTTTAAAATCCTTCTAGGTTTAGTGCCATCAGCTCCTCCTTGTACCACAGGTAAGAGAATCTGTGTCATCCAATGTGGGTTTTAACCTGATGGTGTTTTAAGCAGCAGCAGTTTGGAGGGCAAGGGAGGCTGTGAGAAGGGTGCAGAGTGGGAAGGGGTGTATCTGTCTTGCTTAAAATGATTGTGCATTGAGCCTCTAAAGAGCAGCTTTTCACTTGGAGTCAATGTCTGATGCCTCCCAAAGCCGTCCAGAAAGTTCAATTCTGGCACAGCTAAATCAGCTGGAGCTTTAGCGGGTTGACTCCAGAGGCAGGAGGACCCCACCAGCTTAAAACGCTGCTAAAAATCCAGAATTTTTGCCAGTGTTTGTAATTTTTTGTGGATTTTGAGCCTCCAAAAGCCAGGCCCTGGCAGGGACTTGGTGATAACCCAGCCCCGTGCTGGGCCGTGACCCCCTCCCCACCCTACTGACCCCACTGAGACATGTGTGAGCTTCAAAGGCTCCCCGGCACTGTTTAATGCTGCTGTTATTAATCACAGCCCATCTCTGCTGCCCCTGAAGGGGGGAAGCACCACGGAAATGAAATGAAATGAAATGAAACAACTGCACCAGGGGTCACTCAGTAAAAGGGACACAAAGCCACCCCTGCCACCGTTTCACTGCCACAGCCATCCCGACCCCCTGGCTCTGCACATGGCATTTTTTCACTCCGTGTTTTCCTCTTGGTTAACTCTGCAGCTTAATATACGACTGTTTATGCTGTAAAATGTAAACCATAAAACATGCAGGATGTGCGATGTGGCTGTAAAACAAACAGGATGTACCGTGTTGGTTTTGCAACTTTAAACGTTTGCTTTTCCTGACTTTGTCATTTTTTAACTGAGATTTTAGCGCTGCATTTTAACAGGGAAGATTTTAACCCCCTCCTCCTTTCCAATGAACAGCCTGCTTGTGTTCCCACAAGGCTTCCCTAGTGAGACAGTGGGGACTCTGGTTTGGGTTTTGGGGTAATAGCCACCATGCTGTGGCTCCAGATAAGCCCTGCTCAGTGTCCTCGGGCCATGTACCACAGCCCAGCACCTTCCCTCTCACATTAATGGGAAAATACCTGAAATAATCAATTTTAAAGTGCCTGGTTTGCTGCTCACTTCAGGCACTGGCAACCTGCATGGCTAAACGGGACTGAACCCCTTCTCAGCCAGCTCCTTATTAGGCTTCTAAATTAATCATCTGCTTTAGAGATGTGGTGCTCCTCCTTTTGTGGTGCACAGTGGGGAGAGCTGGACTCTGCACCAGGAGAGGGGAAGGCTCCCATCAGCTCAGGCTCAGAACAGTTCTGCTCTTGCAGGGCCTGTCCCACGAAGGCATTACGTTAGGAATAATAACAGCTTCTCATTTCTAGGAATTTGTTCCCAGTGACTGCAAACACTTTCTTAAAGCTCCCTAAGAAAAACAAGTCAGAAAAGCCACAGGGTTTGTTTGCCTTCCCGTGCGCCAGCGGAGCCCGCCTGCGTTTCCTTTTGTCTTTGATTTCCTCCAAACCTCAAAACCATGTGGAGCGAGGATTTCTGCAGCCTTGGCTGGGGCATTTTTGGGTGTGTGGGCAGCTGCCCAGCCAGAGCTGTGCTGGGTCACCCACCCTGGCACCCTTGGCCACTGCAGTGTCCCCATTCCTACACAGAGGGTGCAGCTCCTCTGAGCCACCTCCCAGGATCTCATTTGAAAGACAGGCAGCAGAAATTTCACATTATTCCATCAATTAATGAATCTATTTATCCATCCATGCCCTGACTCTGTGCACTGTAATAGGTGCTTAATATCAGGAATGAGCAGCCCCATGGAGATTACAAGAAGTGGAGGCACATTGGAGGCTTAAAATAAGTAAGATAAACATCTTAATTAATGTCTAATTAGTTAATGTGGAGTCAAAGCCTTTGCTGCAATCCATGGAATTAGACTGGAGATTATTTACCATGCTGAGGATGTGGGAAAGCCTCACTCTGACACCCAGCCCTTCCTCTCCAGCCTTACAAACCTCACTCCTGCTGCTTGCCCTGGCTCGTTATCTGTTGTGGTAAATTATTAGTTACAGTCAGAGGCACGGGAGGCATTTGTCAATGCAGACACGTGAAACTGAGCAGGTTTTATATCAGAACTAATTCAGGGCTCTGTAATCTGCCTCAAACCCCTGTGGCTGAGCAGGTTTTGTGGCAGGTAAGGCTGTGCCCAGCTCACACAGCACAGCCTGAAAACGTGGGCTGTATATTTTGCTCCGGGGGGATTTTTCATCCATGAAAGGCTTCTTTCACACCAGGCTTAACAACTGAGGAACGTTCATGTTGAAAATGGATTAAGAAATCAGCAGCCACTGTAATGTTTAGCTGCAGTGAGGTCTATCAGATCCCAAAGAAAGCACTGTAAGCCACCTATGCTTAGAGGCAAATCTGAATTTATGTATTTTCAAAGCATTACATGCAGAGATAATCAACCTGATAGAGCCTCTGATTTACGTGGGGCTGGTGAGTGATTATGAGCACGAGGGATTCTGGCAGGGCTGGTGCTTTGTGCCAGGGGAGTAAAAGGGCATTTGCAGAGGTGAAAATATCTTGTAAGTGCTAGCAAGGGTGGCACATCCCTTACCCATTCCCAGTGTATGCTGCCTGGGAAATACCTAGCAGTGTTTTCCAGGTGGAAAACAAGAATGACTCCATCACTCCAGGTTATTTTGTGCTAATCTCAGCTGCAGAGGATGCACAAAAATCCCCTCTCTGCTGGAAAAGGGAACATAACACCTGTATTTCTGTAGAAAGCTGGTTCAGGGCAATATGGGAAAATAGCAAGTGTGTGTCTACACAGTGATAAATCCATAGGAATGGAATTCTACTTTCTCCAGAGGTTGGAAGTACTTAAACAGTGGGGTGGAAGGTGCCCATGATGGAAGGCGTGGGTCAGCTCCTGGCCCTGGCAGAGGAGGGATGCTCAGGGGGGTGTGAGGCAGCTGAAGGACCAGGAGGGGGTGGCTCAGAGCTGCACTGGGACTGTGGGGAGGACATGGGGAGCCCTTTTGGGCACAGGGGTTGTAGGGAGGACATGGGGAGCCCTTTTGGGCACTGGGACTGTGGGGAGGACATGGGGAACCCTTTTGGGCACTGGGACTGTGGGGAGGACATGGGGAGCCCTTTTGGGCACTGGGGCTGTGGGGAGGACATGGGGAGCCCTTTTGGGCACTGGGACTGTAGGGAGGACATGGGGAGCCCTTTTGGGCACAGGGGTTGTAGGGAGGACATGGGGAGCCCTTTTGGGCACTGGGACTGTGGGGAGGATATGGGGAGCCCTTTTGGGCACTGGGGCTTTAGGGAGGACATGGGGAACCCTTTTGGGCACTGGGGCTGTGGGGAGGACATGGGGAACCCTTTTGGGCACTGACCACGAGTGGTGGCTCCAGGCAAGAGTCACTCCAGTCACCAGCTGGAAAACGGGAGAGGAGCAAGAGCATCCCAGGAGGGGTTTGTGCTGTTGTTGTGTTGCTTTATCAGTGACTCCACTGAAATTAAACCTGTCAGAGGACTCAGCTCCTGCACCAGACCAGCTTGGAAAGGGCAAGAGCATCACATCAGTATTCTTGAGAGGTTCTGACTGGGACCAGATTGATTGGAAATGAAAAAAAAATAGGAATATAAAGAATATATAAATAGATTCAGGAATATATAAAAAGGTATTCCTGCATGGAAACAAAAAATAAACAAAAGAGGAATTAGAAGTGGAGGTTGTGACAAATAAAAGTAGATATTTCATTTAATCCCTCCCCCAACACATTTGTTGAGCTTGGTTGTGTTACAAACTCTGTATCCACCTCACTGCAAGGCTGCTGGTGGTGCCTATTAATTATTTTATCTGCCATAATTATTTCATCTGCTTTTAAAATAAAGCTTTTATTTTAGTTTCTGGGATGTAACCAAGTGAGGTTTAAAGCTACAGGATATTATAGATGGCCTGTCACTCATGACAGCATTTGAAGTGATATTCCTGTTTTTCTTGACCCAAATCCGCTGTTTACTGGCTTTACTCATTAATGCTGATGAGTTTGTTATTTCTCTTCAGATTTAATATTTGCACACTTGGTTTTATTTGATTATCACTGAAAGCCTTAATTTTTCCCCTAGTCCTGGGGTTTCCTTTTCATTTTTCTATTAATTAAATCAGCCTTTTTCTGCCTGTGCCAGTCAGACACACTCAGGCACTTTTAATTAGCTCCACGTCCTACTAATCCTGCAAAACCCTAATTTTGATTCATAATTTTTTTTTTATTTGTTTGCTTTATGACTTGTGGCCAAGCAGTTTCCTCTCGGGTGCTGGTGGGAGGTTTATGTGCTGCCTTGGAAGCAGCTTCGCCACCCCGGGCACTGGGAT
>VWZS01000704.1:368466-554799 GCA_013397075.1 Rhabdornis inornatus
ATATTTATATTTATATTTATATTTATATTTAATCTCTCTCAATACTAAACCACCTTTTTCCCAGTCCATTTAAACCTTGGAAAAATCCTTTTGTCCAGCCTTAAATTTGCAGGCAATTTTTTCAGAGCATCAGTAAGCCTTCTGCTGAAAGGATCCCCACGAAAGATTTTTTTGTTTTTTGATACCCATTCATTTTAGGAAATCAGAGCAATAATGGTGCCCAAGCAAATTAAAAAGTGAAGTTTTACATTGTTTGCTGAAAAAAAAAAAAGAAGCAGAGCTGTGTGCCACTGGGAATGGTGTGTGTTCCACAGGGAGGGATGGATCCAGGGTTTCCATTTAAATACTGGAGAAGTGGCCAGTGAGGTTGGTGATTGAAAAGAAGATTTATTTCTCTCTGTTAAATCTCTTTGTTGTTACATCATTGGTTTAATGGAGTCAAATGCAGCAGATTTTGGTGATGTTTCACTGGAATCATATCCTGAAATGGTCTCCTTTGGAGCGGGAGCCAGCCTGGAGAAGGGCAGGGGAAGAGGTCACTGCTCGGGGCCAGGAGGGCAGGGGACAGCGGGGGGGTCACACACGGGGTGTGCCAGGATGTCACACCGGGGCTCTGCCCAAAAACCCTCCCGTGCCAGGGTGGAGGTGGGATCGTCCCCAAGCTGTGCCAAATGAATTCCAGCTGATGGGAGATGAAAAAGAACCGAGGGAGAAAAAAAAAAACCAGAAATCCCAGAAATCCCAGAAATCCCAGCTCTGGCCATCTCGTAAGGAACTGTTTGTCTGAGCTCATGTTGAACCTTTTCCCAGGATTTTCCAGCCTTTCTTTTATTCCCCTCTGTGCCGATTGCCAGGACAAACGTGTGGATTTGGGAGGCTCCTCTGCAGCCCTGCAGGAGCAGCCTGGCTGCTCTGGGGGCTGGGACTGGCTGGGACAGCCCAACCTGTCCCTGCTTTGGGACAGAGGGAGGGGAATCCTCCCCTGGGGAGGGAAAACCCACAGGATGGAATTCAGGGGATTTCAGAGCTCGTGTTTTAGCTGCTGGAGAGGATGTGGGAATAGAACGTTTTATTTGGTTGAACTGGGTGATCTTAGGGGTCTTTGCCACTGTAAATGTTGGCATTGGGGTGAGGTGTCCCTGGGAGTCCCAGGGTGGGTGCAGGGAGAAGAGGGAACTGTGATCCCAAATCCCCTGGACACATCCTGGCCAGCACAGCTGGGTGAGCTCCAGTGCTGATGGAGCCTCTCCAAACCATGCACTCCTAAAAAACCCTTCAGTCTGGGATGGTTTACACCACCAAACGCTCTAAATATTAATTGAGGTGATTCTGCAGAGCCCCCTTGATTAAAACACCGTTTTTTCCATGCAAAAAACTGGATTGTCAGGTTTTTATTCTGGGCCGTCGCGCTCCAGCTCCGAGTCCCAATGTGGGACCAGGGCCAGCCTCAGCTCAAAGGCTTTTTCACTTTGAAAGAATAGAGGGGAGGAAGAAAGAAGCAGAAAATATATTAAAATGCAAGATTTTATATTAGTTATGTGATCCCCCGGGAGCAACCATAAAATTATGTGGCTTTTTCGTAGCCATTTACTATTCAATATAAAAAGGGGAGTTGCCATAGCAACCACTGCATCATCTGACATCTGATACCTTGGTGAAACAGGGAGCTCTTAAATCAACTCCCCAAATTTCATATGAAAGTAAATACATTTTACTGGTGATTTCGAGGCGAGTTTGCCTTGTGACAAGGAATGTGGCACCATTTCCTCAGCTCAGCTCGTGGCCTTTGGGCCCCATCCTGCAAACTCAGGCCCTGGAGCCGACATTACTCAGCAGTGTGAGAGATTGGAAGTTAGAAGAGTTTGTTTTCCTAAGTAAAATTAAATGAAAGGAGCAAATGACACCATTTTTTTAAACATTTCTTGCTGACTGGGGAATGCCAAAAAATGAAGAAGTGGAGTTCTGTAACAGCTGAAGTTCCAGCTGCAAGTGTGTGAGCAGGACAAAGGAGGGAGACAGGGGGGTAAAAATAAAAATAAAAATTGAAAGGATGTTTGTGTAAGCTCACATTGGGCTTTGGGGTTGGGCTCTCTCACAGTCTGCTCAGCACGTGTGACATTGAGGGGTAGCAGTGACATCACCCTGGGGATGCTCTGGCTCCTCTGCCAGCACCAAGGCAGTTCCAGGGGCAGGGGGAGCAGCCAAGAGGTGCAAAACATTTCCCAAAATATCCAGGAGCTCTTTGGGTCTCACCTGGTGCAGCCCAGGAGGGTCCCCACCACTGGGTCCCTGCCTACCTGTCCCAAACTACCTATTTTTGGTAAAAAAACCAATTTAAAAATGTGTGTGACAGTGTCTGACACTGAATTAATCTCCCCATGAAAAAGGTAAGTGCAGGAAAACACAAAGTTATTGTTTTAGCATCACCTTTGAGGCTGAGGGCTCCTACATCACTGCTCAGGCTTCTGTCTCATCAATTAAAATACTTCTCATTTTTGACACAATTCTTGAAGTTAATCTTTCCACTGATGTTCGTCACTGGAGTGGAATTTACATTTGTTTTGTGTATTTTTAGCTTTCTAAAGCAGCCTCGAAAACTATTTAGCCTGAATTGTTGGCATTTCACTGTGCACTGACTCGGTGTTTTGTGGCTAAAGGCTGGTTTTGGGGTGGTTTGTCAGGATTTTGAATGCACAGGGATTACACCAAGCACAAGTAAGGAGGATTTGTGTGCAGACACAGCCTCTGTGCAGGAACTCTTGTTCTTAAGTAAAATGCTGGTTTTATGCAGAGAGTGGTTGCTGACCCCCAAAAAGATGTGGGAAATGCCCTGTGCAGCTGGTGGGGAGGCACACACTCAAATTCCAACAGGAATTACACTGAGACAGGTGGGCAAATATTCACTTTTTGTGCAAGGGACAGAAACACCCAAACTTGTAAATGCAGTGGCAAAATTAGGCCATTTAGGGTTTTTTTAATGATGAACCTCCAGGCAGATCTGCAGCCACAACTGAAACATTGAGCATCTTCCAGAAATCCTTTCCTGAGTTCTTCTGTCAGGCTCCAAGAAGTTCATTTGTTCATTTTGGAAATTGTTTGGACTCCTTGACTTTGAAGATGTTATTAAAAATACATTTATCTTTTTTAAGGGGTCATTATAGCCCAGTGGATCCTGCTTTGGAGGGGGAACACAGGGTGTATCAAAACTTGGGCTCCTAATTTTCCCTTTGGAAATCTCAGTTTAAAGTTTTCTTCATCCTGAAGCTGAGTTGCTCTGGCTCTGGGGAAAAGTCACCCATCCTGGGCAGTGTGGGACAGACAGTGAGGAGAGCTCAGCAAACCCCAGATTTTGCTCCAGCCAGCCATTATTTATCTGCATGGCTCAACTCTTCATTACTGAAAATTGAAATGTCCCATCTTTTATGAAAGTCCCATCCCTCGACTGTTACTTTGTTTTATGAGTGGCTGATAAATAAAAGCAGAGAAAAAGCTCCAGCCCAAAACCTGAGCCGACCCTCTCAGATCTACACCCTGCACATCAACAGCCACAAAGTGGTTCAGAGGCTTGATGCAAAGCTGATAAAATGCCAAAAATTCCTCATTCTCTCTCTTGGGGAGCAGGGAGGGTTGTCTGGAAAGCGTCAACAGTAAAAATTGCATTTAAGTGGTGCATGATGCAGCAGCTACTGTGGGCAGGGGGACCTGCAGCAGATTGAGGGGGTTTGCAGCTCCATTCACTGCCTCCCATCCTGCCTGGAGCACCTGGAGCTGCTGCCCTGAGCTCTCCTGGACATGGCAACCGTGGAGAAGAAAGGATTTCTGAACACACAGAGCAATCCCAGAGCAAAAACCACAGAGCTTTGTGGTAATTCTCATTCAAAACTGGCTAAAACCTTAATTAGTGTGAACTGTGCTGCAGAGTGCACATCCATCCATCCATCCATCCATCCATCCATCCATCCATCCATCCCTCCATGCCTCCATCCCTGTTTCATCCATCCACCCATTTATTTACCACTAGAAGCCCCCACCCATCAGTGTCCCCTCCTTGTCCCTTTGCCTGTCTCTGTCCCTGCCCTGGGCTTTGGGCACCCCAGCCTGGCTGGAATTCCTCTCCCCCAGGGGCAGCCAGGCTCAATGAGCCCATTTGGGAGCGGAAGGAGGAGATTGGAAAGGATTATGCTGAGAAAACAGGACAGCAGTATTTCTTCTTTTCCCAGTAAAAGGAATAAAAGCTTTTCTTAAAACCATCCCACTTAAAAGAAATTCCATTTCTTGAAGCCATTTTCTTCTGCAGTGTCTGGGCTTTGTGGAATCTCAGTGCTGGGATGGGATGAGCCTGGGCAACCCCTTGCAGCCCAAAAAGCTCCACCAAAAAAACTCTTTACTGGAGCCAGGCTGTGATCCCTGCTGGACCTCAGCCCTTCCCCAACCCCCCTGGCACCCTCCATAAAAAATCCCTTGGCTCGTGCTGGTCCTGCCTTTCACTGGCCAAGACTCAAGAAGGGGAGAGGTGCCTGGACCAGCCACCCACACTCAGCCACTCCACAAACAGCAGGAAAAACCAATCTGCTCCTTTGTAGGTTTTTTTAAATTTATTTATTTTTACCAGCAGATAAAAGAAAAATAGCTTTCTAGCTTTTTTCCCCCTGTGGTTTCTGTGTTGTTGTTTTTTCCTCTGCTAAACTGTGTATTTTTCAGCTCAGTAAAGTATTTATTAGGAATCTTTACAGAGCAGGCTGCTGGTGAATTATATATTGTACAGCTTCGGCGTGAGCTGGGGGAAAAAAAAGTTATGACATTTTTTCCACCCAGACTGATTCTATCCAATAGCAATAGGAAAATGAGGGTTTACCAGGAAAGCTTTAAGTTGAGCTCTGCTTGCCAGAGCTGCAGATACCTTTTGTGCCTCGGCTCATGTGCCTTTCTAGAACGTGAATTTTCCTTTCTAACTGCAAGCAAAGCTAAAGCTGAGCTCTGCCGGGCTTTGGATCTTGCTACACAGTATCCAACGGCCACAGCTTGTCCCTTTTCCTTTTAGAATGGATTTCTCACTTCAGCATCCATTGTTTTTCAGATCATCCTTAATTCAATGCACAAGTACCAGCCCCGGCTGCACATCGTGAAGGCGGATGAGAACAACGCCTTCGGCTCCAAGAACACGGCATTCTGCACCCACGTCTTCCCCGAGACCTCCTTCATTTCTGTCACCTCCTACCAGAACCACAAGGTAGGCAGCTTTTGGGGCTACAAATGCTTTATTTCTGGCCAGGAACTTCGTGAGAAGATCTTCCTGTTCTGCTGGTTTAAAGGACAAGTTTCCATCCTGGCTTTAAGCACGAGGGATGAGGCAGGATGCAGCTCTGGAGGAGCAGGGACGTTGCTGGTAACAATATTTTGGCAAAGCCTGGGCTGCCCCGACTTGCTGTGCTCATAGAGCTGAGATGTCATTCAAACTGCAAAGCACATCTAATAATGACCAGTAAAGCTTGCTCATAAATCTGCAGTGGACAGTAATTATAGAATGTGTGCTTAGTGAGACAGATGAGGAATGTAACCATAAAAACAGAGCTCAGAGCTGCCTCTGTGGCTTGCACGTGGAGGCAGGAGGGGTCTGGGGGGGAGGTTTTGGGGGTGTGAAGTACAAAGGGCTCAGTTCTGTGCTCTGGGTGGGTGTCAGGGGCACCTGGGTGCTCTAGGGCTGGTTTGTGGTTTGAGGTGCTGTTACCTGTGCAGTGGGCAGAGTTCTGTCTGAGGGCTGGATCCCAGCAGGACTGACAGCAGTGGGACAGTAAATTGTCACCTCCCTGTGTCACCTCACCAGGGCAGGGACAGCAGGGGATGGAAAGGCTTCAGATTCTATCCTGCTACTGCTCTGCCTTTGCACAAGCTCCCACTCCCAGGCATTTTCCTAATGTAAAGTCCAATTGCTGTATGAGGAATAATTAATAATTTAATTGGAATTTTTAAAGTGCATCAAGATGCATAACTAAAGGTGCAGAGTGAGGTAGCACTGCCAGATCCTCCTGCCACCCTGAGTGTGAAATCTGCCCTGTGTAACTGCACCAGTTCCTTTCCTACACATTCATAGGAAAATCCTGCAGGAACAGGAACAAGTGTGAAATTCTTCCTCCCCAATAACCTGACCAGAGCTTTTCCTCCCAAGCAGGATGCCTGTGTGCCCTTTGATGCTTGAAGCATAGAGTCCTTGCAAAAATGTTGCAATTAGTGAGCCAGTTAAGAGACTCAGAGCAGAAACAGGGATGTGGTATGGTCAGGCAGGGAGGGGGAAAAGTGCCCATTAGGACACTGGAGGTAGAAAAGTCGTAGCTGTTGATGTAAAATGACCAAATGCCCAAACATGGTTAACCAAAAAGACTCAAAAGAGCTTATATTTAATACATATTTAAAATGTGTGCTGTCAATGGTGCCTTTCATCCCTGAAGTTCCCAAAGTGCTCCATAAACTCCACACTGTCACTGCTGTGCTGGGGGTGGTTTGTGGCTGGGGGGCAGCACAGAGTGGACCTGACAGATTTAGGGAAAATGTCCCAGATAAGCCCAAATTCTTTAGTGAAGATCCTGTGAGGAGCCTCTGTGGTGCTGCCCAGCTCCTGCCCTGGGCTCTGCAGAGGGGATGGACAGTGCCCTGAGCAGGGGACACAGGGACCTGCAGCAGGTGACAGCAGGCAGAAGGTCTCACCATGACCTCAGTGTGGTCTTGAGAAAATCTCAGCCTCAGAGGAATACCTGAATGGTTTTATTTATTCTCTTAAGCATCAACAATTAAAAACCTGGTCTGGGTTTCTCTTAGCAGAAACAAACTGCTGAACTATTTTTAGCTCAGGAAACTCCTGCTAGCAAGAAGTGTGGTTGTAAATAATTGTATTCCTAAAGAAAAAAAGCTGAGGATAGAGGTTACCCCTGAGCACAGGTCAGTGAGGAAGGTGTGTGGTCACCCCATATCCCCTCCTGGGCTGGATGAGGCCAGGGGAAGGTGACGAGGAGGGACTGAAGCCCTGATCCTGCTCACGTCAGAGGAAAACCACGATCACTAAGTAACAAAATGAAATTAAGATGTACAAACCTGCTGTCAGGCTGTGGGTTTGGAAGGGTCCTATGCTTTTTGTGGTTCATCAGCTGCTTGAGCTTCCCTGGAAGAGCTGGAGCCCTGGAGGCTGCTTAAATTCACATGTCACCACCTTCCCCTGCAGCACTGATAGCGGCCAGCTGTGTTCTCAGGAGTTTTTTTGGTAAGGGAGATTTTTCAACATTGCTAAAAGTGAAGTTGTCAGTAACAGCAAGGCTCATGCAAAACCATCCCAAAGCAGGACTGGCTGCTCTCCTCAGCATTAAAATGTGAGCAGGGAGAGGGGCTGTGCAGGGTGAGTTGGGATGCTTTTCACAGAGCTAAAATGACTGAATGGTGGCCATAAAGCTATATTAAATTGTTGGGAATTAGGGAGAGCCACACCATGACAAGCAGGGCTCTAGCATGGAACCATAGGAAACCTTTTCAATCAGACAAATGAATTCTCTCTATCAGGTGTCCAGAAAAGGAACACAGGGCCTAGAATAAGACCCAGACTCTGCATTTCACAGGGGTCATCAGGACTGGGCCCCTCGAGACCCACCAGCTCAGCCCCGCTGCTGCTGCTGCACTTTTGGTCTGATTTGCTTTCAGACACTTTATTCTTGGTTTTGTTCTTTTAAAGATAACCCAGCTGAAAATTGAAAACAACCCCTTTGCCAAGGGCTTCCGGGGCAGCGACGACAGCGACCTGCGCGTGGCGCGGCTCCAAAGGTACCTCCCTCCCTCCTCTCCCTGCTCCTCACGGGCTGCAGCTCTTCGGAGGAGCAGCTGAAAGGTGCCACAGCCACAGCACCGTGTTTGCTTGTGCCTGAATGCCACTGATCTCCCTCAAAAGCCCTCCCTGTGACTCTGACACACGCTGTGCTGGCAGTTCCTGCCCACGCCCAGAGGAGTGCGATGAGTTCATCGTCTGAAGCAAAGGGTGCTGAAGTCACTGGCTGGAGATGCTCTGGGGGAGCCAAACCAATATTTCCTCATTCTGTTGATGAAATTCTGATGATGATGCTGATCACTGCCTAACCAGCCTTAATTTTTCTCACCTCTTTTAGCAAAGAATATCCAGTAATTTCCAAAAGCATCATGAGGCAGAGGTTGGTGTCCAGTCACGGGCAGCTGTCAGCAAAGCCAGATGTTAATCCACTCCATGGGAATCACCAGACCCTTCAGCATTATCAGTATGAGAATGGTGCTCACATGCAGTTTGCAGCTTCGGATACTCAAGATCTGCCACTCAACACCTTCACAGCACAGAGAGATTCAGGGCTCTTCTACCATTGTCTAAAAAGAAGAGGTAACTCAAGCTCACAGCTAGAAAAATATTACAGAAAATAAACCTGAGAGCATGAGTTCGGTTTGGATTGGTGTCTTGGGCCTTGATCTTCAAAAACACTGCTGTGGTTGGAGTGTTCTGGAGGGTCAGGAGGCAAGAGCTGCTGTTTGGGGCAGTTTTTAGTGGGTTTGTCCCATAGAAGGTAAATTCAGACTCAGACAGAGATGAAACAATTAATAAGAATGTGTAATTCAAATGGCACAGTGCTTCAGAGGAAAATTATCCATTGTTAGGATCAGCTGAATTCAAAATTGTTTGCAGGAGGCCATTAGCATTACCAAAATTCCACACTTTCCAAGGCAAAGCCATGAGCAATTCCCTCAATGTCTGCAGACCAGTGGGACTGTGAGAGCTTGCTACGAGCAGCCCTTTCCTCTCATGCACTAATTCTCAAATTTAAGTGAGCTGTGACTGCATTCTCTTCCTTTTAGTCCAGCATCAGATGAGATCATGGCATATTTTAAGTTAAATGGAAAAATTTTGCACAGAAGAAAAAAATCCTTCTATTTGCATGTCTCACTGCCTGCTAATTTATTTAAGCTGGGAGAATCCTCTGATCATGGCTAAATGAAGAATCTAACAGCATCAGTAATGAGGGCTGCAAGGCAAATGTGTAATTTTAGCAGATGTTTAATGTGCAGATGAATTCACTAATTCAACCAGAGAATATTCCTAATAAGTAACAAAAGCTGCTGGGGAGCAGGGCCATGGTCCTCACAGGAGCAGAGGGGCTGTGCAGAGATGAGGAAGGGCTGCTGACCAGGAAAGGGCTCCTTTATCTGGAAATATTTCTGCAGCTTTTGACGTGAATATCTGGGAAATGTAGAGTCATTTTTGCAATGACAGGAAGGCAGGCTGTGATAAGACCCTTTAAGAGACTTCTTGAATTTGTCAGGAGGAACCGTGCAGGAGTGCCAGGGCCCTCCTTATCTGGGTGAACGTGGAGTAATCCCTGATGTGAGAAATCCCTCACTTAAATTGACAAATGTCACCAGGGTGCTTTGAGGCCGGGGGGGATTAGCCTGACATTTGCAGCACAGTGTCTTTTTGATGCTGTACATTGTTTTCCCAAACTAAGATGGTTTAACCGGATTAAGCTGAGAAAGGGCACCAGTTTAGCGAAATAATCGTGGCCTCCAAGGGGACTCCCCGGTCCCAGCAGAGCTGCTCCTGAACGTGAATTTTTCTTGCAGAAAGCGCTCGGCACCTGGACCTGCCCTGCAAACGCTCCTACCTGGACGCCTCGTCCTCGGTGGGGGACGATCACTATTTCCGCTCGCCGCCGCCCTACGAGCAGCAGATGCTGAGCCCGTCCTACTGCGGCGAGGTGGCCCCGAGGGACGCGTGCATGTACTCCGGCTCCGGCGCCGACATCGCCGCCGTCTCGGCCGTGGACGACCTGCCTCCCCCGCCGCCCCCGCTGAGCTGCAACATGTGGACTTCAGTCGCACCTTACACCAGCTACAGCGTGCAGACCATGGAGACTGTTCCGTACCAGCCCTTCCCCGCTCACTTCCCCGCCGCGCCCATGATGCCGCGGCTGCCGGCCATGGCGGGGCAGGGCTCGCAGCCGCCGGGGAACGGCCCGTTCAGCGTCTACAACCAGCTGGGCCAGGCCCCGGGCCGGGAGCGCGGCCCCTCCGCCTTCCCCCGGGAGCGGGTGCACCCGGCCGTGTGCGAGAGGAAAGCGCCGTCCCCTCACCTGAACGCGGCCAACGAGTTCCTGTACTCGCAGAGCTTCTCGCTGGCCAGGGAGTCGTCGCTGCAGTATCATTCAGGGATGGGGACTGTGGAGAACTGGACTGACGGGTGACCCCCGCGCCGCAGCCCCTTCCTGCTCCAGGACAGTGCAGGCAGTGTTGATACCTGTGGGTAACTTGCACTTCGGTGAGACACATGTGCATTTCCAGAGGGATTTGTGTGGGTGAAGAGCTTGTATCTTCAGGCACACAGAGAATTCCATCTCCTGTCTCAGTGGGCTGGATTCATCAGGCTCTTAGTGACTCCCAAATAAATTCATTCCCGTGTCTTCAACCAGTAGAAACCATCTTCATGACTAACGAGTGACGTAGCTAGTCATGTTCTTTTGCTTGTAATGTTAAACATCCGTGAGCAAATTTTTGGCTATTTGGGAAAAAATACGAGCTTCACTTTTACGGTCCTTGGCTCATGAAGCCACAATCTCCCAAACCTCCGAGGAAAAAGCCATTTGACGGGTTGCATAGCTCCAGGACTGCCGTGGCAGCGCTTCTTTGTCCCTTTTGGTCCGTAGAGATTCCTTGTTCCTCTGGAAGCGAGGGAGCGGCGGGAGCGCGGGGCCGGCGGAGCGCGGGGGAGCCGCGGGGCCGCCGCGGGCACGGAGGAGAAGGCAGCGATGCACAAATGTCTCTTCTTGCCCCCACACCAACATCGGGCGTGGCTGTGGGAAGCGAAGAAGTGAAGAGTTAAGTCCGAGGCCAAACAGCAAATTAATTGCAGCGTTAGGAGCAGACCCAGTGTCTTCAGACTCCCATCCCTTGACTGAATCACATTTGCTTATTGCAATATATTTATGAAGTCTAAGCTTAAAAGTCGCTAATACTTTCCAGAACCAATTTCTGTATTTGCTGGTCCTTGATTTCTTTCGTATTCAGCTGAAACGTGCCTTCTGTGCTATGTTCTTTTCTTTTGCAGCTAACTCAGAATTGTTTTCAGCCTAAAGGAGGCCTAGAGGAATATTTTCCTAGTGGTGGGGTGGGGAGGGCAGAGCTCCCATGGCCTGTCAGGCTTTACAGTGTACAAGTATTTGTAGAACAGGTAAAATCTGTAACCAGTGTATTCATTGCTCCTTCTGTTTACTGTGGAAGTGTCCAGGGCTGATTCCTCTTTGCCCTCTGCAGTGTCCCTGTGAGCTGTCATAGGGGGATCAGATCAGGGTGGATTTGATGACCTTGGAGGTCTTTACCATCCTCAGTGGTTCTGTGAGGAGGCTGACACTCGTGGGGAAGCAGAAGAATTCCTTCTGGGACAAAACTCCCATTGCCCTCACCCACAGAGCTGCTGTCCCCTGCAGTGTCCATCCTGCTGAGCTGCCAGGCAGTGCCACCAAGGGACGGTGACACCGGGGGGATGCTGGACTTTGGTTCCATTGAAGAGCGCAATATTCAGGCTTTAGTCATTGCACAGTGGAGGGTTTTTTATTTCCTCCCATTGCCTCCCAAACCAGCAAAAGCAAAAAGCTGAAATGCAGGTTTGGAAGTGGGGAGGTGCTTCTGTGTTTTGGTGAATCCATCCCAAGGAGGAGCCCGATGGATGGGGGGGCTGTGACACAGCCCCGAGGTCACATTTCAACCAGGACAGCCCCCTGCACCCACTCAGCAGAATTCATGTGTGACTGGTGAGGATTTTGTAACCAGATTTTGGAAATCACTACAGTTTTTGCATGCTGAATAGCTATTTATATACATATATATTTTATATATATATATATATAAAATTATATATATCACAAATGCAGGCCACGTGTCCAATTCAGCTTTGCTTTTGATGAATGAAATACTTAATAAAAATGAATGTTGCAAAGGNTTTTTTGGAAAGACATCTATTTAATTTTTTTTATTACACACCTTTGATGTAAAAACTAAGAATTGGTTAGACAAAAAGACCATATATACTACAGATAAATCTTTATTAGAAACCACATTAGATACAGGTGGTATGGAATTTTTAAATGTTTGTTACATAGCATGGACATTTTATTTTACATATCAGAACATAAAGTCATTTTACTACTACAAGCTGTCTCTGGGTGCATTTCAATAATTAATTTTAAAATGTTCCATGGTGAATTAAGATGTCTCCTCTCTCTTCTGTCTCCTGCTGCCTGACTACACCAACCTCACACTTCCCAAGGTGTACACCTGACCCCTTTTTCACCATCTCAAAGCTCCACCATCAGGTTTTAGGTTTATTTGGGATTTTTCTGGTGTTTCTTTGCTTTAGGGGTCACGTGAGTTGATCTGAGCACTGAGTTAAAAGCAGCCACTGATCCCCAGAGCACCAAAGGCACGTTCCTGTGCCTGGGTGCAGCTCAGTGGAAAAGAATTAAAGGGGGGAGGGAGGGAGGGAGGGGGGAGAGGTCTGGGGGTGTCACTGCCCAGAATTTGCAATGCTCAGTTCATTTCTCACTGTGACACTGGATCAACACTGAACCAGACAAATGGAACCCAAAAATGAGTGGGGTCAGCAGCCCAGGCTGCAAAGGAAAATCTCCTGGATCTTCTGCCTGTTGTACAAAGGTGACCAACACAATAACAATGTCATTTTTAATGAATAATCACTGCTGCTTTTTAAACCATTTTTCATGCACCTTCTGCTCATCCATGCAGTATTTATTGATTTAAGGCAGTTTAAAAAGCAATTCCTGTAAGAATCGTCCCAGAACCTTTCAGTCCATGCAGGGAGTGTAGAGAAATCTGGATCAGGTAATGAATGCAAGTTTTACCTGGCAGCCTTTGCAGAGGGCAGGGCCCAGGCTCTGTCCCACAGCAGCCACTGCAGCTGAGTGAGTGTCCTGGGAATCCCTGTGCCAAATAATGAGCTTTTCCTTGTAAAAATAGCACAGGATATTTATGAGTACGGGACCTGATTGGGAAAGGCTGAGTTAGCATAAAAATGTGCAAAATTTGGATATATGCTAATCTGGTCATCTGGGTTCCTTTTATAGTCACTGGAGAGAGATCAGACATTGAGATTAAATGGGATGAATCATTCTCCAGTGACAATCTTTTTCCACTCAGAGGAATCCAGTTCAGCCACTTAGAGCAGATTTCCCATTTCCAAATGGCTAAAAAGTCGTATTAGTGGGATCCCCCTCCTGTGTGACTTTGACAAAAACATTCAGACATCATTTAATTATTTACATTACAAATCCCACTGAAGATGATCACAGGGAAAAAAAAAAAAAAGCTGGTTGTATTAATTTATGGGATGGAAACTGGTTGTTCTTTTTGAGTTTGCTTTATGTTTTCATTGCAAGCTTTCCAACCTGTGTGTCCAGTCCCAACCCCAGGCTCCCAGGTGAGGCACCCAGGTTCCATTTGATCTCCCCTGCTTTTCCCACCTGGAAAGGCTTGGCAGGTGCTGGTCCTGCTCGAGGTCCTGGTGGAGCAGGATCATTCCCAGGGATGAAGCAGAGCACAGCAATCCTGAGTGTCCTGGAGGATGTGCTCTGTTTGTTTTTCAAATCAGAAACACTAAACTGGGGACGTCACTAAAAAAAAAATCCCAACAACCTGCACAGCTTTAAAAGAGATCAAGTGTGCTCACTGTGTGCCAGTTTGATTTACTACAGTTTAAACAGCTTTTAATTCTCAAAAATGTGGAGGTTCATGCGTGTGGAGGCTTTTCCAGCCCCGGAGTTGCAGCCCAGAATGGCAATCCAAGCTCAGGGAATCCAGGCCCACTTCAAATCAGATTAAAGCAAAAATTAGCAAGTGAGAAAAACCTGAATACACACGAGGACTGTTTTCCATTGATGTGCTCTAATCTGTACTAAAAGGCCCAGGGAATTTTTAAATTCTGTTTTTCTTTAAGGTAGATGTCCAAATTTAATCTTGGTGCAGGCTCAGTTCCACCCAGCCCAGCAGCACTCGGTGCCAGACTGAGCTTGGACTTCCCTCTAAATAGAACAAATATTTGTATCAGCTTGCTGAGAATGTGAGTAATAGGAATATTTGCCAAAATTTCAACAAGCTAAACTTCAGTCCTGCCAAAAGCCCCACCATTCAATTTGGCATCATTGGCAGCTCACAGGCTCAAGAGGGGCCTATGTCTGGAAGAGCTGGGGTGTTTTTGGCAAACATGAATTTATTTTTCTCTCTCTCCACATTTTGGAAAATTTGTGCCTCTGTGTATTAATTTATGATGTCATTAAATAATTCTTTTTGCAGCTTGTATAGAAAGAATGTTTCTTTTGAAGATGAGAACTCCCCTGAGGATGGTTATAGTGAAAAATTCCAGCCAGAGGGGGAAAAAAAACCCTCCTCTTTCCTTGGCCACTCATGTTTCTGCAGTAGTGCTTAAACAGCAAAAAATCTACAATATTTTAATTTAAGGACCTGCTCCAAGGAGGTGCCATGCACTTGACTGTGACAAGAGGCAGCCTAAATTCAGTGTGACTGGAGGGGTTTTATTCCTGTGATAGCAGGCTGGAAGAGAAATCATGAGCCTGTGATTTGCTAGCAGAAAACATCAAGTTTTGAACTGATTTGCTCCCTGCACAGAACAGGATCAAGATTAAAAATTAAAGAAAAGAAAATCTTGGGGAGTGGTACAAGCAAAGCACAAAGCCTTGTCCAACATGAACCTCATTTAATGTGCAAACCCTGCCATGAGAGACATGCCTATAAAACACATTTAGGGGTTTAGGTGCTGGTTTCATCTCAGGGTTCACAGCCCCTCCTTGCCCAGCCTGTGTCCTACTTAAACCAGAATTAAATTTAAAGCTGGCATGGGCTGCTCAGCCTCACTGGGAAGTGATGGGGAACCCTTGGGGGTTTGTGCCCCCATTCCTGCCAGGAAGATCCTTTTCCTGGTCATGGCCAGCAAATGTTCCTGTCTGAGCACTTTGGGATTGCCAGCTCAGATGTCCCAGTGGATTTACAGCACCAAGGTGCCTCCAGGATGGAAATTGCCCTCCTGAGCCCCAGCCCACCTTTGGAACCAGGTCCTGAGAGAAGGAAATTTAAAAAAATATTAATTAGTGCAAAGAGCTAATTACACTAATTTAATTAAAATCAGGATAATTGCAGGTTTTGGTAATTAGAAACTCATTTAATAAAAGGAAAGCAAACCCCACTGCAATGAAAAGAGGAGGAATATCTACAACAGGTCACAAGGCTCCTGTTCCACTGAAAAATCCTGATGGGGAAGAGGTTTGAAGGAATATTTGGCAAATGCCAACATTTTTAATCTGGGATTTTTTTGTTGTCATTCTCCTTAGTTCTCAGCAAACACTAATTTTTGGCTTTGAACCATACATTGCTGCAGTTTTGAGGAACATTTTCAGCAGAGCTGTATTTACAAACTGGTGGAAAGTTGACTTTTTAATAAGAAAAATTAGGTGGAATGTCAGCACCATCTACTTGGGCAGCAATGGTTTTAACAGTCCTGAAAATCAAAATTTGACAAATGTATCTTCTAGTTGGGAGGTTCACACTGATAACAGGACACTGGGCCAGATCTGTGTCCTAATGCTCAGCCCCTGCCAGCAGGGATGGACAAATCCTTGAACATTTACTGGAGAACAACATGTACAGAGAACAATTCCTTACGTCAGGCAGGCAGCAATGCCTGCTGCAGTTCAGCAAGAGATAAAAAGCAAAGATTTTTGGGTTTTCATGCCAAAATCCTAAGGCTCACTCCTATTTCTGCTGAAGTCAATAGGAAAACTTTTATAGACTTCAGTGTAGCAGGACCAGCCCTTTAATCTTCCCCTCACCAAGCCCAGCCTGCAGCCTTGGCTGTGCAGTGCAGCTTAGGAATGAGCCACAGAGTATTTGAGTTTGATGGATGGCACAGCCACACTGAAAATTGCACTTTACTCATGCCCAGGGTATCTGAGCAGCTACTGGGAGAATAACAAGTCTGAATCTGATGTATTTAATATCAGCTGTGAATCCAATACATGAAAGGATAGCTGAAAATGGAACAGAACCATACCCAAAGCATTGATCATCCCCTCTAAATCCAAGAGCTCATTTTAGCCTGAAACTTTGGAGCAGCTTGCCCTGGCCATGAGGAATCAATCACAGGACATCCTGCAGAGGTGATGAACTTGCCTGGTGCATCAGAGTAATGTGAACCAGTTGGGGTGCAGGGCTGGAGGCAGAGGGGACAGCTCCTGAGCAGGGCAGGGATGGCAGTGGGGACAGGGAATCCTTTCCATTTCCATTCCCAGTAAAAACCAAAGTAGTCACAGTGCCTCACCTGATCAGACATCTTTGGGGGAGGACTTGGTCTGAGCCTTACTCATGAGAACAGCAAAGGTGATGAAGAGTAAAAGGATTTTATCCAAATAAAAATTCTGCCTGAAATGAGTCTGTTCTTCCTTCTCATCTTTCTGACGACACAGCCAGTTCAAAGCTTGGAGAGATCCCCCCACTCCCCTCACCCTTCCCTCCCTTGCCACCATTTATCATTCTGAAGGCAAGGAGACAGCTTAGGGGCAGGAAGAGCTTCCACTGGGATTTCTGTCCAGGATCACAGTGCAGGACTGGATTTACACCCAGCATGAGAACTGAGCACTTGCCTGCAGCCCCTCTGCCCTTCCCCACCAGTGACAGGTGAGGAGGGAGGGACTGTCACTCTGGTTAAACACTGCCCGAGCTCTGCAGGCCTGGCAGGGCTCAGTGCAGGGGCTGCAGGGGCTTTGTCCTTTCAGCCATGCAGGACATTCAGCATGGGGCAGTGAGGGTGGAATGCTGACATCCCTGTGGATGCTCTGACATCCTCCCTGCAGTGCTACAGAAACCTGGGAGCAGCAGAGACATTAAACCAGCGTGTGGAAACTGAAATTCCCCAAAGCTCTGAGAATTCAGGGCAGTAAGAACGGGGTGAGCAGTGCTGGGAGCTCAGTGCCTGCTGCACACACAGCCCCCTCTCCTCCTGCCAAATTCTGGCTTCAACATGCAAAGTCTGTGCTAAGATCTCATTTAGACCAACGACAACTGAAAATCAGCAGATGTGGAGTTAAACCCCCACACTTACCTGTATTCCTCCCACCTGGGAGAAAACAGCTTCCATTGCAGACTGTGGGCTCCATGAAATTCAGGATTCACAAATGCTCCTACCCCCAGCCCTTAATGAATGACTTGTTCCATGCACAACACAGAAATAACATCCCCTCACCTCTGGCAAGTAGCTAATTAGATTGTCCCAAAATCAGTTTTCATCCTATTAACAGCAAAAGAAGGGGAAGCAGGAGGTCAGGGACCAGGAATTAAATACAGGAAAAACATGAGCTGGAAAACTTAAAGGAGAGAAAGGAGGAAAAAATAAAAATAAAATAATTAAATATAAATTCTCTTTTCTTGCCAAGGAGCAAAAGCAACAGGCAAAGGAGTTGCAGTGTTGGATGAGTTATGAGTAATCAGTAATATGGAGGGGTTGAGGTTGTTCTGTTCACTTCTTTTTGCTGCTTCTCTTCTCATCATACAGAAAGAACCATGGATAACACAGCTTCTCACAGCTCAAAACACAGATCTCTGAAAATGTGCAAAAAAGGAGAGAAGTGACTTTTATCCTATCTAAGACAGACTAAACATCCCCTTCCTCCTGGGATCTCTTATTACTCCTTCAGTTAAGTTTCAATTTTTCAGGTACATGGCTCAATCCTGATCATCACATTGATGTTAATAAAAAAATCCTATTAATTTCCGAAGGACAGGAGATTCTCCTTGCACAGGTACTGTATGACCCTTCCTGACAGTCTAACACAGTAATAATTCCTTACTTGGCTCCACCACCACACTGAAATGTTTGTTTGGGAATACTTTGTTCCTTTCTGTTGTTTCTGACTGTGGTTGAGATCCTTGGTGGGGCAATGGTTCCTTGAATTGGTTTTCCACAGCTGAACTCTTGTGTCCTTCCCAGTTTTCCTTTCCATAGATACTGCAGTGCACCATTTCAATGAATCATGCTTTCTTCTAATAAAATATTATTTCAGTCTGATGCCAAAGGCCAGATTTCCATAAAAGAGGTTCAGAATGAGTAATAAGCACAGCAAAAATGATTTTTGTTCTTTTGCGTTTCCCTCCCCACTCTCATTTTGGGGGTCAGAGACTCCTTAGAAGACCAGTGGCATTAGAACTGCTATTTTATATCTTTAATTTTGTTTAGGAGCTGCCTTTTCTGTTGGTCCATCAGCCAGATATTGAGGTGTTTCTACCTTCCTCATGCTCCTGAGCAGGGCCATCAGGAGCCAGTTCAGTTCTTGATTCAATAAAATCTCTCTTATTCCTCTGACCTGCCTCACCCCAGCTCCTGCAGCCAGGAGCCAGAGGCAGCAGCCAAGGCTCAGGACAGAGAAGCCCCAGAGGAAAAGATTTCTCCCCAAGGGAAATCTCCTGCTCATCCCCCTCAGCCTCCCACCTCCCCTCTTGGCTAAGTGAAGACCCAACAGGAAAGTGATAGAGCCAAAATTTGGGACATTTACAAGGCAGAGCAAAGCTGAGCCAGCCTCCCTGGCAGCAGGGATGGAGCCTGGAATGAGGGATTTGCTTCCTGGCTGTGGATAACCACTGCCCAAACTGCAGCAGAGAGCACAGCAAACTCCAGCTTGTAAATTCACCCAAACTTAACAACAGGGATACACAGAGGAGTTGCTGGTGGGACCCAGGTAACCACAACTCCTCTGCTTTGGGTGTTTGTTGCTAAACTGGAAACATCTTCAGCTCTTCAGGGTACCAACAATGCCTTTCATGTGCTGGTACCATGCCCTGAGCAGGGAATAACTGGGAATTGCAAGTGTAAAGTGATAGTAAAGGCTGTCCTCACTTTTCATTTAATAGGGTACATTCCTTTTTGTAATATTGCTGAAAGTCCCTCAAATCTAAGTGAAATAAAAACTGTTCTTTTACTTACTGCTAATAACAGCCAGTCGTGCTGTCCTTGAGAGCCACACATAAAAACAGTCCAGAAATATTTTCAAATGGTAAAATAGTGCACTATAAACGAGGCTCCTGGAGATGTTACCTAAATTAGCCTCGTTCAAATGCCTTTGTGATATTTAATCATAATCATAAAAGTCAGAGTGCTTTTGCCTTTCCATCAGAAACCAGCCTTATATGTTTTGCTAGTCCCAGCTCCACACTGGCTGCGTGTCGTGGTGTATAATTTCATAGACACAAAGACACTTCACTACCATAGCTCTCATTATTAAACAATATATTTTAATTGTCACCACCTTTCTCATATAGACATGGGCCAAATCTGCCCCTATTGGCTTCAACTGAGCTCCACAAGGGATGAATTTGGCTCAATATATATAAAAATACAGCAAGTCGAGTAATAAAAAGAAATGTTTGGGTTTCTTTTTTTATAGCAGCCGGGTTTTTGGTTTTTTTTTTTGCCATAGGAACACTCATGCCTGGCCAGTAAAATCCCCTGATAAAGAACTAAAGTGTTTAAGACTTCATATGCAGAATAGCCCATGGTGTTTAATTACAATAGCAAAGATGCCATGCTATAAAAGACTTTCTTACCTGGAGAAGGGATCCATGCTCTCCAGTGAAGCTTAATTACCCAGGACATGCTGGGTTTTCCCCTCTGGCAATAACCTCTAACACCAATAACTCCGCTGGTTCTTTTGACATCTGAATAGTTGAATATTGTTAATTTTTGCTCTAATTTCCTTATTTGGGTTACAGCTTTCCAGTGGTTTGCTTCTGATGAAAGTATTGAGCATTAGAAGAGCTTAATTCCTGGGATATTCCTCTTCCTTTCTTCCACTTTTCCCTTGGAATTTCGCTCTCTCAGCCTGCTCTGGCACTCCTGCTCCCCCATCTCCTTCCCAGCATACTTGGCTCCAGATGGAGATTTATGCATTTCCCCTCCTGTGATCCTTTCCTGCTCCACCAGCAAAGGTTTCAGCTTCATCCCAGGCCCAGAAGATGCAAATTTCTGCAGAATGAATTTACTTTAGACTTTAAAGGAAAAGCTTTACCTGGCTGCCAAGCACTCCCGAGTCATTGGTTTCACAGCTCTCACACACAAACACAGGGCACAGCACAGGAAAAATCCCCATCCAGCTGATATTATTGTGGAGAAACTGAATCTTTGTTATTTATTGAGTTATATCAGATTTATAGCTCACATTTCTGCCGAGCTTTTATTGATTCATAAAGAGAAGATTCCATTTTTACCTGGAAAATGCAGCTTTTTGTGGGGAGAGGAGGAAACCTCTCCCTGGGAAAGCGCTGGGATCTGGAGCCATGATTTAGAACCATCACCTGCATGATCCTCCTCATCCTCACTCCTGCATCCTCACTTTTGATGGAGCCAATTTCCTGAGTGCATGTGAAAGCCTGTGGCTGCAGCCTGGAACAATCCTACCTCAGTGCTTCCCTTCTGTTGTTGATCCTTTAATTTCCTCCAGCCGACTCCTGCAGGGGACTCACAGTTTTATGCTGCTCTTTTGGACTAATCATTTACAACTGACTTTAAAAAAAACCAACCAAATCCCTTCTCTGTTGCTACTGCTCCATGGAAGGGTCACTAATTGGGATGTACTTCCAGCCAAAAAGCAACACAAGCTTAACAGCAATTCACAGCAACCTGAAAATTCTGCCCAAAGCTTTCTAACCTGAGCAGTTCTTTAGAATTTTACTCCAAAAATTAGGGTTGCAATCCATAAAATTCCTCTGTAGTGCAGATTTTCACACTTTGAAAAGCCAGGAGAGCAGAAAGTCAGCTAAAACTGATTAATTGGTGAAATCACAGTGGCAAGATCTGTTCTGATGGTTGGGAATGTTACACACAGGGCTCTTCTCATGGGCACAGGTCTGGCTATGGAAAATACAAAATTGAAAAGTATCTGCAATTACAGATCTGGAAGAAAGGCACAAGCTGGATTGGAAGTTTAAAAACATGTGCCTTAGGGGGAACTGTTACCTAATGACAAAACAGGAAACGAGGTTAAATACAGAAGGGACATACATTAATTTTGCTGAATTATTGATGTTTGTGGTCTGTAAAATGGAGATCAAAACAGTAATTTTATTATGTAAGAAAACCAATATTAATTTAAGGCTATTTTAGTAAAAAAAAAATGTATTAAGTTCCAACTTAAAGCTGAGAATCTGATGCCCAACTCTTAAGCAAAAGCCATATTAATTTATTTTATCCTGTTAATTATGTAATCACAGATGCACATCCTTCCAAATACATTTTTTAATAGTGCAGCTTTTCTGAGCTGTGCTAATAACAACCATCACAACAGTTGTGATTTAAACACACAGACATGAATGCTCATTTCTTAGAATTATTTTTCTTTTTTCATACATTGCAGGATGGAAATAATATGGATAAAATTCTTCTTGAAGAATTATTTTATTGCATTAAAGGACAAATTGATACAACACTTTGATGCATTTTACACACCTGCAAGCACTACAAACTATTGCTAAACCTTTAAAGGAATACAAGCACATTACTGGAAGTGAAAACAAGCCCACAGCAGATTTTTAAGAGCAGAAATGGGGTTTGCAGCTATTTCTGGCTGTATCAGCCAGTCAGACTCACCCTAAAAATCAGCAAATTCAACCTTTCACATGCTCATGGTAAAAACCTGAGATTCAATTAAAAAAATATTCTGGCATCCTAACCCAAGTGAATTCCAAGCTACTTTAGGGACAGAAAGGAGACTTTAGGGGACAGAAAGACTTTAGAGGCAGAAAGAAGACTTTAAGGACAGAAATGAGAGTTTAGGGGACAGAAAGGAGAATTTAGGGACAGAAAGGAGACTTTAGGGACAGAAATGAAAACTTAGGGGCAGAAAGGAGAATTTAGGGACAGAAATGAAAACTTAGGGGCAGAAAGAAGACTTTCGGGGACAGAAAAGAAACTTTAGGGGGCAGAAATGAGAATTCAGGAATAGAAAGGAGACTTTAGGGGACACAAAGAAGACTTTAGGGGCAGAAAGGAGACTTTAGGGGCAGAAAGGAGCAGCTGGAAGGGCTGGAGGATGGCTCAGGGGCTGGCTGTGCGTGGCAGGAGCAGCACGAGCGCGGCCGATTTATGCGCTGCTAATTCCTCCCTCAGACCATCAGCCTTAGCCTGGTCTGATTCCAGCAGGAAAATCTCTGCATGGAGATCAACACTGCTCTCAGGCATAAGATCCTAATTATTTGAAAGGCATTTGTTTTCATAGCTTTTTTTTTTCTTTCTTTTTTTATGTGTCCAAGTCGATGGCATTTTAATGCCTTATTAAAAGGTTGTTTTACAGCAGCCCTCTGTTCACTCGCAGTGCCCATGGCTGTGCTTTGTGCTGCAGGATTTCA
Source organism: Rhabdornis inornatus (assembly GCA_013397075.1). NCBI lineage: Eukaryota > Metazoa > Chordata > Aves > Passeriformes > Rhabdornithidae > Rhabdornis > Rhabdornis inornatus. Next base: position 390,928 of record VWZS01000704.1, read on the forward strand.
CCTTCCACAGAAATATTTTCCAAATTCCCTGTAAAAGTGGTGGATATTTCCTAAGACAAATAGTGGGAGGATTTTGACCTGCTCTAATTTGTCATCGATAGGGGAGATAGGAGGTGGATGTGTGTGTATGTCCCTCTGTTTGTGGTCTGCTTGCAAAAAGGGTTTGTGTTCATGAAAGGATGTTCTTGCTAGCTTGGGCCCAATTTTATAGGGCTTTTTTAGTTACATAAACAAATGGAAATGTTTTCATTTCTGGGTTTCTTTAATTCAGTTGAAATCACAGCAAGACAAAATATGCCAATGCTTCCCTACCATGTTTTCAGCCCAGACATTGCCATGTGGGGTCTCTAAATGCACAAGAAATTTAAAAAATGAGGCAATTCAAACTTGGAATAAAATGGAATTGATGAGAAGTTCTTACATTAAATTACTTTGAAGGCCATGTAAGGTAAACAAACATTCAATAGTGAAAAGGAAGATAAAAACACATTTACCAGCATTCAGAGAAATATTTCTTTTAAACATATGGTGAAGCCTTTGCTTTGTTGCAGTGAAATGGCAGAACCCCCACTGAGCTCAATGGGACCAGAATTTGTACTCAGGTAGCTCCTTCCCATCCCTCACACACAAATATTGTGCTGAACTCCAGCTTGGTTGGGGTTGGCATTAAATAATTAAAGTCCTTTACTTATCTGTCTTATTAGTCCTGATGAATACATGGCATGGATCAGCAAAACTCTTCTAAGATAAAATAGAATCTAAATAGCCTGGTTTCAGTTCTGGAGGATTCTGTAGCAGCAAGCAATAATGAACAGATGAGGGAAGCAGCCAGACCTACAAAAGAAATAGTATTTTAAAAGGACTGTACTTAGGGGGGAAAAAAGGCTTTGCCTTTGTACATAAAGAGCTCTATTCATTAAAAGAAGTTTTTACAAATGTGGTTATTTCAAATAGTGGAAAAGTGTGAAATACACTTAAAATGAGTAAAATTTGTGGGTTTTCCTATGGGTTAAATATGTGCCATACTAATAAAGCTCTCCTCACACCTCTTCCTACCTCAGAGTCTTTGGCCTCATTCTGCAAGATGTTTTGAATTGAGGGAGCTCAGCACTTCCCTGGAATGGACCATTAGCCCTGCAAGGCCCAGCTCTGTAAGGATTTAAAGGGATCCTGCAGAAATGCTGGGAGCTGGCACGGCGTGGGACACAGAGCAGTGTCCATCACACACATGGGGGAGCTCCAGGGGCCAGCACAGCTCCTGGGGAGGAGCAGCAGAAATCAGAACAGACAGCGAGTCACACAAATCAGAAACATCCAGCAAGCTCAAACCTTCCTCCAGGCAGCCCCCAGCAGGTCAAATTTTAAACCAAAAATTGCCAGAATTCTGTGTAGATGTTCAGACCTCATCACTGCAGAGTGCAAGCACCTCTCAGGTACAAATATAAATATATATACACACATATATGTGGGGTCAGTGACTCAGAGACCCCAATATCAGGAATTTCTCACTCCTGAGTCAGATATTTAATGACAATGTGCTGTTTCTGCATTCCCACATCCAGTGCTCTCCTTCCCATCCTGTTTTTTAAAGCATACCTGGCACTTACACTGTATAAAAACCACATCAACAGTTCATACATGGAAAAACATCCCTGCCTCAGGTTTCAGGAAAGGTGCCCCTGTGGTGCAGGTCAGCATTTCTGGATAACCCTGAGGAACCCAGCAGGACCCTGGATTTCCATGGGAGCTCGTTCAACAAGGGTTTATAAACTGATGGAAATCTTTACAGGACTCATTTTCCAGTATTTCACCCTTCCTCACTGTTGGAAGAAAGCTTCCAACAGCTTTCAAATGAAACAAAGGTGTTAAAAACTGATTATTTATAGGTATCTAATTTCCAAGCTTTTGTCCTTGCAGTTTTCTGCCACCAGTGGTGTGCAGAAGCTGAGCTATCAGTGTTTAACAGAAATGTGGTTAAACCCATTTCCCCTCAGCTCTGTAACTCTGGTATCTGGTGCTGCACATGTCAGTGACACACCTGAAATGTAAAATGACACCTCCAGGGTGGTTTAGGTACAGAAAAATAGGACATTTTAGAAAGCATGGCTTAGATACAAAAAATTCAAAGCTTAATCTCTGCTGTAGCAAAATCCCCTCGAATTTTCACAGCACTTGGTTTAACGTAGCAAGAAAATTATCAGTTCACATGCACTGACCCAAGGAACCATAATGATATTTTATAAATGAATAGGGATAAAAACACATGTTCCAGCCACATGCCATTGTAACACCATTCACTAAAGTACAGATTTTCTTTGCTTCATCCAACAGTAGAGATGGAGAATTTAATAGCATAATAATCTTAATGAGCACTAACAAATTAATAATTTGAAATTAATTGCTGTATATTTATGTCAGGAGAGACTAATGGAGGATAGAGCCACGTGTTTCCTCAACACAACTGTGGTGTTTAACAAAGTCCACAGCAGGAATCTCAGAGCAGGAGTTGATGTCTTCACCCACTGCTCCAGCTCCTGTCCCAAAGGGAAGATTTCCAGGAGGACAACTGGGCATCAAACTTTGTCAGGGGTTCCCAGGTGACCTTTTCCTGATGTTCTGGGATGGGACAATGTTGGGGTGAAGCTCTAAAGTTGCTCTGTGGGTGAAGCTGTGCCTGACAGCTCACCCCACAGAATCCCAATTCCTGCCTTGCCAGGGTTTGGCCAACCCTCTCCAAAGGTGAATTTTTCCCTGGGTTTAACCACTGTCAGATGTTCTTTGAGCAGAATATGAATTTTTCTCCTGAGAACAGAACATTTTGTTGTAACAAGCCCCCATCCCCTCCAGTGCTTTGATTCCCTCTGTCAGTGCTGCCCCTGGGCCAGGAGTGTCAGCATCTGTGTCCAGCCTGGAAGGTGTTTGGAACATGGGGAGGTGAAAATGGGAGCAGTTACAAGAGGTTTTGTTAAAAAACATTTTTGAAAATGTTAAATCACACTGTGCCAGCCACTGAAATGGTTTCCTTCTCACCAAAGTCACGCAGTGGTTTTACAATATTAACAAAGCCACAAAAAAAAATCTGCCTGAAATAGTAGCAGTAATCCTTAAAAAATCCTTAAAATAACCTTCACCTGAGTGGCACTGCCTGGGGAGCTGCCCAGGATGGTCCTGCCTCCTGTGTCCCTTTGTCTGTGACACCATTCCCTGGCTGGCTGTGTACTCACAATTAATCACTTCTGCTTCCAATAATTCCCTTGCCTTTGGAACTGCTGTCAGCTGAGGATTTTCAGTGTGTTACAGAGCATTTGTAAATACATCAGTTCACACCTCAGTGTTGTACTTGGTACCAAGATACCATCCAGAGCTAATCTGATCCAGGCAGGCTGGAGCACAGCTCCTTCCCATCCTCAAAAGGCAGCAGGTGCTGGGCCAAAATCATCTTTTTAAACTTGCAGTAGGCCTTGTCCTGCTCTGGAAGCTGTTCCCTCCCCTTTTTCCTGTAACTTGGCTCTGCAGAATCCACTCCAGCCACCATTTGTCTTTAATCAGAACTGTGAGTGAGGTCCAAAAATCGTTGAAAGCTCATTTATCCATCCCAGTTCACTCCCTTGATGCCCAGTAGCACTTTGTGACAGCGAGGGGCTGGGAATGGGTTGGTTTCCCTCAGAATCCATCTGTGGTACACCACTGTGTGCAGCCTGTGTGTTTATTGGATTCAGAGAACTGATTTTTAACTGGAAAAAACTTCTGGGAATCCAAACAGTACCCTGGAACTGGGATCGTGGCACAGCTGTGGTGACTTTAGCCCTGTTCACACAAGGACCAGCAGTGATGGCACCTCTAAATTCAGTAGAGTCTTGGAGGCTCTGTGGATCCTGGAGGTATTTCCTGGACCTTTAGGACTTGTATTGACCTCCAAGCTGTTGTAGTTTCAAAGTTTCAATTAATTGTGAAAGCTGGAGCAAAGCCAAAGTACACCCACTAGAGCATCACATGCTGCAGGGAAATCACTTGAAATCTTGCTGCAGCTCTGCCTTTAAAGGAATTTAGAATTTAAATTGCTTAGTGCAAGAGAAAAAAACATCCTTTCCTTCAGATCCAGCAGCAAAAGTTTCTGCAAATGCTTGGCCCTTAAAATATGATTTCCACCACTTTACTTTGATACTGCCACAAGCAGCTGCTGTAGTAGTTGCCTGCTGCACTGGGAAAATCTCCTCACTCCAAATCAGTTATCTGCAAAGTCTATGCTTCATCTGAGCCACATAATTAAAGCAAATTTCCAGGGATTTCATTGGTAAGACAATACTTCCAGCTTGTATTACTCTATTACCAGCCATAATGATCTCCAAATCCTTCCATAGCCTATCCATCATTTTAGTTACATTTCTTGCTCAGAGGATGACTTTTCTAAATCAATTTCCCCACCTTTGGAAAGCCTTATGTCTGCCAGCAGTCACTCTCCCTGCTTGAGCCCAATTTATTCTTTTCCAGCCCACCTTGTCCAATAACTCCAGTCTGAGAAAGGGACTTTATTCCATTCGTTTCCCAGATCCCAATATACATTCAGAAAGTAAACTGACCAAATCTAGAGAAAAGCTTTAAGCTTTATCCTCATTCCTCTGGAGCTCAGCACTTTCAGCTTCATGTCCTCACATTCCCTGAACTGATTGAAGAACATTCCCCAGACATTTCTGAGGCTCTGTCCTGGCCAGCCTCAGAACAGCTTTTATGGCCAATTTTTTTCATAACTCTAATATTAAACTGAACTACTTCCTTTATTTTTTTCACAGCTGCCAATTTTCCTTGTTTTACAAATGAAGATTATCACTTTTCCTAATTGTACAGTAATGCCAGGGATCAGATTAGGATTGCCCCTTTTCATCATTCATTTTCCAAACAGGACTTGAGTTTCAGGATTTGGCTGCCAGGAGCTCCAATTTCTGCCCACCTTTCCAGTCATTCATCAGGGCTGGGATTTGAAAGGACCAGCCATGCTCCTCCTGAAGCCCAGAGCTCAGATGGAGAGGGTTTGTTAGTTTGTAAATGGATCTGAAATATCCCATCAGAATTATTCTTAAATTTCAAATGACAAGTTTGGTTTTGGTCCTAATTTCTCATCTCATAGACATCACTGGCTGACAATCATTGGTTGCACTGTGGGCTTCAAATGTGACCTAAGATCCTTTGATTCAGTTCCAAAATGAATATTTTAGTTTATATCTTCATCTTTCCTTCTTTCTGCCATTTTCTGGGAAGTTCTCTGGGTGATGGCACTCAGATCTTGTCAGCTCAGCCTTGGGGGTCTGGATCCAGCCTTCCCAGCTGGCCTGGGAATTCTCTAAATGTCCCCAGAACTTTCTTTCTTATCACAGGTCTCAGTCCTTCCAAAAAGGGCCTCCAGATGTTGCAGATTCTTGTTGCAATTACATCTGGCCACCTTTGATTTCTGGGTGAGTCCTGCAGAAAACAAAATATTTGAGAAAAAAAAAAAAGAGAGAAAAAAGAAGCAACAACTTCTCAGATACTGGTGTTTAAAAACACTGTCTGGATGTTCTGAATTAATGTTGTGTTAGAAGAAGCCAAATGGCTGCGTGCCAGGGCTCAACCCAAGGTGTATTTTTATGGCAAAGCTATAAACCCACAAAATAAGTGGTTCATAATGGAAATTCTGACACACTTTTAATATTAAGAGCAGAAATGTACTGCTTGTGGCAAGTGAGCATTTGACAGCTGCAGTACTCACCTGTCAGCTGCAGTGCCTGAACAATCCATCCTGAAGGGAGGATTCCTCCTTTATCTCATCCTGCTCCAGCCACACGCTTTGGGGGCAGATGGGTGCAGCCCTGCTCAGCCATCCATCCTGGAGCTTTTCAAACCCCTTTTCTGGCTGATTACAGGGAAAAGCAACAATTGGGGTCCCCAGAGTTGTGCAGCGTGCTGGAGCTCAGCCTTGGCTGCAGCAGAGCAGCTTTCAGGAGCTGGAGGATGGGAGGATTTTTTGTGCCACTGATCCTTCTGAGTGGCCACAGGGAGACAGAATCAGGAGGAACTGTGGGACTGAGCTGTCAATCAAAACCAAAAATCATCCCTGGAAACTTGTTGATAGCAGAGCTATGGAGCAGTCCTGGAGAAAAGAGCAACCTTGAGCAATATTTAGGATACTCTATCAGTTTATACAGGCAGAAAGATCATTGATAGGCTGTGAAAGTGATAATAATAGAAAATATTGGCAACATGAGAAAGGAGTGAAATGAATGTCATGAGGCTGAAACGTCACACAAATGAAGACTGTACCTAAGGCAGTTTAATTTGGGAAAAGACAAGGGACAGTTTTATTCCCACAGGAATGTTCTAAGTGGTCACCTACATTAGCAGTCTCCCATCAAGAAATCATCTACAACATATAAATATATAAAGGGAAAGCAGGAGGGAGAATTAGATCTATTCAGTTGACAATATTCAATACACTGGTGTGTGCTGGCTCTGGATCTGACCTGTCTCTATGCCATCTATTAAAGCTGAGATTTCCAAATTTAACTGGGGGTTCTGGATGCTTTTGCCATCCCAAACATCTTGATTTGCAGTCACGTTCTTCAGGAAAACCCAGAAAGGGAGGAGTCAACGTTTGCTTGCCAGAATGGAAGCAGAGAGCTGTGTACACACACTTATATACTCAGCTTGAACTTATTTCATACTGCACACAGCAGTTGCAGAGAAAAGACTGTGAGGCAAAGTGAAGGAAACCTAAACAGCTGACAAATAAACACAGGGTGATGGACTCAACTCCCCAAGCAGCATGAATGTCTTCTATGCTATAAATTAACTTCTGCTCCTCCTAATGCACAGATTAACTACAGCAGCAAAAAAACAATGCAGAAACTCTTAAATAAAACGAAGGAAAAATTAAAACCAAATCACACATTACTTAAAAATTATCTGTCTGGAGATTAATTAAAACATTGGTGACTCTGAAGCAGAATTCATACCTTTATTTCCAGCACCTTCAATTAACACCCTTAGGAAATTTAACACAGTTAAATTAATATTCTATATTAATATTAATATTCATTTTATAAGAGTGTACTGGATCCAAGAAAACAGAGCCTGGGGCACAACAACTGCCTACAGTCTTTAGGAGACTCCAAGGGCTTAAAGACATCAGCAATTTTTACTTGCATCTTGAGGATATTACTCACAAATGTACACTGGCTTAGCTTGGTAGATTCTAAGGGCATTTATAGCATGCCTAGAAATTAAACCAAAGCTAAAAAATGCCATTGTTGTGTGTCAAATCACAAGCAGCCTGCTGGGCTCAGATGGGAAATGCTCCGTGGTTCTCCACAGAACTCCCTGGAAAAACCAAACGCTGCTGTGATGGTTGAAGGCAGGACTGAAACTCCACTGAAACTGGGACTGAAAACCACTCCAGCACCAAAACAAACCATGGAACACAAGGCAAGAATGGGATGGAGATGGAGAGGCAGCACACAAAGGAATCTTAACAAAGGTACCACAAGACACCTCAGTCATTTGGCAATTAGAGGCTTTCAAAGGGCTGCAAATTCCGAATAAAGTCAATGCTTGGACAAGGTTTTTCTTTGCAGGCTGGACACGAAGTGGGGTGAGCTAGACCCTGCTAAAGGCAGCCTGACAGAGCAGCAACACCTCCGTGGGTCTGGGCTCTGGTGTTTGCCTTTGGAAATGCAGCTGGAATGTGGCTCTGGGGTGCCTGGGTCCTCCTTGGATTAGGAGATCACTGCAAGGATCCAGAACCTCTCCTTTTGTCATTGCCAGCCCAGGCTGGTTTAAAACGTGGCACAAAGCACACTCACCTGATGGATCTCTAGTGTCTGTGTATCTACACACCTTCCATTTAATTATTTCAGTGGCTGTTTTGTGATAAATGGTGAATGAGGGTGTTGTTAATATTTTGGTGATGGAGGTTATGTTAACACAAACTTCTGTCATCAACAGAAACAGAGGATCCTGCCCTCATCCTGTGTCTTCTGAGCAAGTGGTGTCTTTTGTACTTTGGATATTTCCTTTTGGGTGCTCCAAGTTAGAAATTAACACTTATTCTTAACCTATAAAATCAGCTCTGTCGAGCTGAGAACAGCATCAGTGTATCTGGGACAAGAGTTGGAGAGTTTACTTTGATTTTTCTGAGATCAGGCTTTGCTTTATGATTAGTTTCATATATTTCTCAGTGATTCCTTATGTTAATTTTTAAATATAAATTAATATTAGTTAGTTTAATCTCCATTTGGATGCTATTAGAAAGGAGCCCCAGCGTGGGTGCAAGCCCAGCTGTGCCTTGCAAAGGAGGAAAAGGAAGGGGATTGACAGCAGCTCTTGTTGCTCCCCAGCCCAGCTCTGCAGATCTCCAAGAGCCACAGTGCTTTCCTTGGACCAGCTCCCCTCCTTTTATTAGCTCCTAGCTGCTTTTCTGGGGAAGAGAATCAATGGAAACTGGATTTCTCAAAATATTTGTTTTGGTGTAAAACAAAGATAGCCCAAGAAAAGTACTTCAGGCAGAAATCTCATGACTGAAAAATTAGACTGGTAAGATTTTAAGACCAAGTTAAAAGTTATGGGTTTTCTTGGGTTTACTTTCTTTGGAAGCAACAGAAACTCTTTTTTGGTACAACAATGCTCAGGACCTTTGAGGGTCTCAGCATCACCTTCTGGCCTGATTTAAATCAGGAGAATTTTTATAAATAATTTTAATTATTAGATTTAAATACTTTAGATGTCAAGACAGATACAAAACATCCACCCCTGAGCTGTAAAAGGTTTCACAACTCAGACCCCTCCAGTCCAAGCAGCAGAAGAGCTCCAATATTCCCTCTATGGCATGGGAGCAGGATGTGGAAAGCTGGAAGGTCAATGGAAAAAACTGTGTGCCATAGGAACTCCATTTTGTTCCATTGTGAAATCACCAGGGGAAAATAAAGGATGGAAGCCATGAGTACAAACACAACCCCAAGCAGGGGGTGCAGCAGGCAGGGAGCTGCTGGGAATTTGGGAATTCTGCTTTGTCCACTCTGTACAAACCCCATTTACCTGGGCAGTGCCCAGGGAGCAGATCCAGAACGTGGAGTCTGGAGGGAGCTGAGAAACCCTAAAATCCCCGAGGCAAAGCTGGCTGAGTTCCTGAGCCCTGCCTGGACCTGGGCAAGGTTGGCTGTGCCCAGGGCTGGGCACGCTGGGTCCTGGCTGGGGCTGGCCCTGATGTGGCTCTGCAGGACCAGCCCTGGCCCCAAACCCCAACCCAGCCTGGGGGGACGAGGTCACCCTGCCAAAACCAGAAAATGAGGCTTTTTTGAGCCCCTTATTCTCTGTGTGCAGCTGAAGGAAGGAACCCCAACATTCCTACAGCAAGCACTTGGCTTGCCCAAAACACGGGAGGTCCTTTGCTTGGAGCAGAGGACAAGCCCAGGAATAATTGTGAAAAGAAATACTTCAAAACTTGGCTCTCTTTCTTCAGCTCCACAAAAAGGAACAGTTAAATCCATAACCTGAGTTTCAGACTAACTTTTATAAATTATTTCTCCTCTGCAAGAGTTAAGTAGCATTTCTTTGATCTTTGTGTATGAAATACTTCGATTTTCAGGGCAATCACAGTCAATGTCCACTCTCATTTTAAAGTATAATTTGTGGCTTCAGTATTTACAATGCTATTTTGATGAAACAGAAAAAATATAATTCATTCAATATTGTTTATGCCTGGTTTGAAGTCCCAGATGTTACAAATTGAAACTCAGGTATTCAGATTTTTTGCATCTTCTGAAATTTTAAGCTGTGCCTGTATGGGACAAAATTTTTGCCTTCCCAAGGCTCCTTCCCTGACTATCTCCTGTTGATTTCAGGGTGATTTGGTTTCTACCTGACAGTAGAAGCCAGAAACTGGCTAAAAGTAAGTTTTGTACCATATTAAGAATTCTTTTGCTTTCCCAGTAGCATTATCCTGTAAGTCTATACAGTATAAACCACATAGCAAAGGAATATTTATATATGAATTATTTCCATACAAAAAGGAACTGATTTTTTCTATCAGTGTAATATTATTGTACCACAAACATGGGGCTGTCTGGAAAGGTGAAACCTGGGGTACAAGGTGGGAAAAACCACTTGGAGCGTGGATTAATGGAAAATAAAGAGCTGGAAGATGTTCATGGACTCTAACACGAAGCACAGCAACAATTTAAACAAGGATCAATACAAATAAAAGTTTATATTGACAGAAATATTCCCTAATATAACACATGCCCCTTTATATGTAGTAATAATTAGAAAAAAGAAAAAAAAGATTGGTTCAACTGTGTAAATAATGGGAGCACCTACAACATTTTCATATTTTCCTGTCTTATTTGTGATTGTTTCTATAAGATTGGATAAATTGTACTACCTTTACTTCCCTTAGGAAGAAGAGCTCAGTTTGAAAGGATAAGCTCTGCAAACAAGGACTGGCCAAGGAGAGAGCAGTGTCTGTTTTGGGAATGACTTCACTGCATCCCCTCTAAAATAAAACTGCTATGAGAAAATAAAGAATTCTTTCAGGTACAAAGCAGTGTTTTATTTGTAGCAGCATTCATCTCATCCATTTTGAACAGCCAGAAATGCAGAAGGAATCTCCAGAGCCCAGAAAGGACAAGAGCTCTGAGGCCACATGAGAATGAATTTTCCCAAGAGGCACCAACAAAATTAGAAATAGGTGGCAAAGATAAAGCCAATTAAATGCTTATAAAAAATAGCCCCATGCACTATCTCTGCTCCTTCCCATCTGGAATCTGTTGTGAGGATGCTCAGTGCTGCTCACAGGTTCAGCACTCCCCATTTCACACCATGGAAGGGCTCTGGGAAGCGGGGCTGGAGCCGGCTGGATTTCCCAGGGATGCTCTAATGTGTCAGACTTGTAAAATAGCTCTTAGTGCTGCAGCTCCATTTAGAGAAGGACGGAAACTCACTTTAAATACTTAAGGCTTTAATATCTAGTCCATTACTCTGCAGAAAGGTCTTGTAAAGAGTCAATTATGGGATACTTCTGATTCGATCCACATGCAAGGGAAATCCGCTCCTTTGCCTTTAAACCTCGGGACTAAGTGTCCTGTTTAAATAATTAGTGACACTTTTTCTTTGATCAAATTGATTCACATTGTTATTCTTTTATGTTAATTTAAAGCTTAATCCATGTAAAATCCAAGACAGATCTTAATCCATCATTCAGAGGGCTTTTACAAAAAGGCACCGTCATGAGATTGTCCAGAAAACACGACAGGTTAAAGACAGCAGTGAACCAAATTGAAGTAAAATGGTAAAATGCCCTTTTTTCTTCTTTTTTTTTTTTTTTGGCTTTCTAAAAACCTGTCAATGACCAACCCAGTTAATAGCAGTAGCAGGGTAACAGTTTGGAAATAATTGTGAGTGGAGACACAAAGCTGGCAGCTGCTCTAGCACAAACCCCATTCTCCAGCATGTTTAATAATGAAGCCAAAATCTGGGCGTCTCCTGCTATTAAAAATGTGTTAATAATGGAAAATATTTTAAAATAAACTGCAGTTACTTTTACTTATATTCTTGTTTTCTCCTCAAAGCTTAGTTGCCCAGGTTACAGGGAAGTTACCAGCAACAAAGTTGGAATGGTTTTCAGACAGAGCTTGTTAAGGTGCTCAGCCAATAGAGTATGCAGGAGAAAAGCCACTTTCAATATTTATAATTTCCATATTTTGGTAAGATTTCTATAAATCTATGAACGAGAGACTGATAATACAGTTACCTCTATAAGTGCATAAATATTTAAGTTTTGCCCAAGCCCATAAATTCAAGAGGCCTTGTGAACTCTTTATTTGCTGTACACATTCAAATAATCAAAATTAGTATCTCAAAGCTGAGGTAAAAACTCGTTACAATTGTACTGGAAAGTGACCTGATAATTTCTGGATACCAGTTGCATTCTAACCATAACATTTCAGATGTTTTTGTGTTTTCTGATAATAATTAAGAGTTGTGTTTCTAGATAGCAGCACTGCTGCTAAATGACAAATGAGACACAAGAAATACTTGGTTAAAATACTGCTGGATGTGTCTTCAAAAGACTCCACAGAGGATTTAAACTCTCCAAGTGTCTTTCTAAAATATTACTGCAACACTGCAGAGGAAATAACAACAGAAAATATTCCACAACAATAATAATTTTAAAAATCAAGGCAAACAAGATGTCTGTTTTGTTTATCTCCATAACAAAACCATTGAGCAAAATTCTTTTCTGGAGTGACTAATCAAAGGTAATTGCTGCAAAATTCCCACTTGGGGATGAACAGCTGGGTCTGGAGGACCTCTGCTGTCCAGGGACTGTACAGCCACACTTCCAACACCAGCAGCCATGGGGAACAGCCTTGCCTGAGGAATTCAGCAATTCCTCTGGCTCTACAATCCCTGTGAAATTCTCAAAATTAGTTCGTTTAGCTTAATAAACTGGGTATTTCTGTAAAAGAGTGGCTCAGCCATCTATGATTTATAAAGTTAGAGACTCTGTGAGAATTTCCATAGGAATATTTTGATTCACCTGCTTAAATTTGTACAGTGGTTATGAAATTTGGGGCTTTGTGGATATTTTCCTTACCCAATTTCAGACAGAATGGAGTGAAAAGAAATTTACAGGTGACATTGGGGACACCAAAGCACAGAAGATCCAGAAGATCCAGTGTGGTCACACCAGACACAGCAGCTCCAGCCTGGTGAATCCAGCTGGAGAAAAAACCTTCCCAGGGTTCCTTCTGCACAGGAACAATCTCCATCCTCTGGGAGAAATCAAAATACACAAGAGCTGGGACAATGGGATGAGCCCCAGAGCAACTCAAATGGCACAAAACCACTGGGATCCATCCCCCACTGATTGAGTGTCAGAGACACAAGAGAAATATGTACAAGATGTATGTACATCTTATGTACAAGAGAAATACAAAATGTCAATAAGAAAAAGAATGCCTTGCTATTAAAGCAACGAGGCATTTTAGGGAGCATGAGAAAGGTAAGGATTTTATTCTGCTCTTTAAGCTTTGGAGAGATTCCCCTGTCTGTATGTTGAACCCTGGCCATGCAGAGTTCATACACAATCGACAGACTTATAAAAGCAGCTGGGGTATAGTCTAATCTTGGTTAAGCTACTAATTTTCCTTTATTAAGGAATAGATTTTATTTTTCAGGAAAAGCTGGCCAGCACAATGCTGCCCCAGCACTGCTGAATACCACATGAAGGGAGGCTGCCCAAGGCACTGCTCTGTCCCCTCCCTCAGTGTCCTGCCCTTGACAAGTATTCTCCTTTTAGAGGTATTAAATCTTGGCAACATCCACTGCAGTTCCCACTTAAGCTGAAGTAAGTACATGTACAGAAGGGCTCTGTCAACATATCTGGAAAGATGTTTGGATTAACTAACAAAACCTATTTCAAATCTCAGATAATAAAATGTCCTCCTAAATCCTAATTGCAACTTTCATCTTGTGTCTTAGGCCCTGGCAGCAGCTGATGTGCCGATACAGATCAAGTGTTTAGTTTGATAAATGCGGCTTACGAGGCTCTCGGTATTGCTGACTGACAGAGTGGCTGAATAGGATCCAGCCTCCTAAAGGTGATTATCTGCCTAAAGAAGGAAGAAGATGAGCACAGGACAACCTTGTTTGTCATTTTGTGCACTTAATCAGACAAAGCTCATAATGCTAAGAGCTTCTCTATACTATCAAAAATAAAACACAAGCAGCTTTCAAATAAATTACACCACCATTTTACAGAGGGGGAAATCCACCAGTGTGTGTTGCAGAATTATCTTTTAGTTGCTGTTTTCCAGCACCAGAACTTGGAACTGGAACATTAAACCATATTTCCAGAGACTTTTCCTTACACTGCTGAGGTTGGAGTGGGTTGCAGCCAAACCTCACTACACAGGACACAAAAAGCAGAATTTTTGTTTTAAACAAGATATCCAGGTAGAGTCACTAGTTAGATAACAAGATCTGTCCTTTAGGTTAAATTGCTGTCTAAAATAAATAAAATATATTGTTCTTTCCAGGAAAATATCCACCCACTAATACCCCTTTTCTGTACTGAGATAACACCAGGGGTTTGTGGGCATTGCTTTGGCTTTGAGTCTGCACAAAAAAAAAAAAAATAATAATAATAAGTGCAAGAATAAAGCAATTCTAGTGTAATCTGGCAGAGTGGGGTATTTCTCACTTATGGATTTAATTTACACAGCATTGTGTTTAAAGGAGGTCAGTGAGCAGTGTCCTGTTACCCCTTCCTTTCAGTTTGTTTTATATGACAAAGAAAAGAACAATTCCTTTTCATGAAGCTCTCTTGACTTTCAAAAGGGAAAATCTGAGATGGGAAAAAAAGAAAATTTACTCCTGGTTCTGCTTTAAGGTTAATACAAAATCCACAGCTCTGTGAACAATTTCTGTGTGGTAACATATCTGTGATATTTACTTCGCATTTCTTTAGCAAAGAAATTAAATTAAATTTAGGTAAATACTACTATAAATACAAAAGTGGTATTAAAAGCAGACCTACTCAAACTACATACAAATAAACAGCATTTTCAGTGGGGAGTTCTCCACCATTTAAATGATAAAACAAAACCTCTAAACTGAAGAAGCATTAATGGTACCTAAGGAATACAACTTTAATACTAGTGTTTGACAAAATTGTAGGAATCAAAATCTCAATTGAGCTGCATTCAATCCAGAAAGAATTATACATTTAGAATTGCCAGTAACTTGTTTCTGGCAGCTGATGGTAACTAATGTTATTCTGAATTTTATCACAATGTAACAGCAATTCAAGTCTTATTTTCATATTGAAATATGAAGTCAACACTTGCTTACAGCAAATGTCTATAATTATAAATATACTTCATACAGCAAATATTTAAGCAGCCTAAATTCTGAAGTGCAGGGTGTTTTCTCTAAAGGATGTGAGCAGGCTCAGTGACAGGAGCACTCACACAGTGCCAGGGCCAGAGCTGACACCAAGAATTTCACTTTTTGGTCATTAACTGATATCACAATAAACATATTTCAGTTCCCAATCACAACATTGTCCAACGAATTATTTCCAGTATCAGTTTTTCCTAATCATCTCATAGCTGAAAAGTTTTGATTCTCCACTCTGTCACTCCAAACAATTTCCAAGTGTGCTGTGCTCACACCGAATTGTCCATGTAAGTCATTAGAAGGATGAAGTTGTTACACTTGTAATGGTATTTGTCCTACTTTGAACGTTACCAAACTGTTTTCTCTAATCCTTTAGGAAACACCATAATGAGGCTCATCTAATGCCTTCCACTAGTTAGGAAGGCAAACTCCAAGATTTAGCTCCTCAGTCTGTCTCTAAATCTTCTAAGTGAAAGATGATTTACAGTTAAGCTATGAAAAATGTGACCACTCTCAAGTCTGGAAAGTCTCAATCTGATTGCAGGGAACTTCAATCCCGAGGAGAGGCTGAGCCTCCCTCACTGGAGACTGCCTGACTGAGGCAATCAGCAGCTGCTGTGAAACGTTCATTAACTTATAAAAGCTTTATAGACTTGTCTGAGCTTCTAGTAGGGAAAAAAATGGTCAAGTTTTGCACTGAAAACACAGATCTGAAAGGTGAAGTTTGGAGCTTCCGTGGTGGAGATCAAAACTAAGTGTTTGTCTGTCCCACTCTCAAAAATGTTATAAAATCAAATACAACAGAAATCGTTATTTTGAGGAAAAACAGAGTCATCCCAATACATTAGGACAAACATTTAAAGAAATTCAAAGAGGAAGTGGGGTGGTTCTTGTCATGGTGAAGCCAAATCTCCATCCTTTGGGAACGGAATCCAAAGGGGCTGGAGAACAAAAGGATAGGACTGACCTCAGAGGAGCCATAAAACATTCATAAAGACAAGACTACATTTTGTTTAGGATTTAAAGCAAAGATTTAATAACTAATTTCACAGTGAGCAAACCAGGAGGTGAAAAGGGGAATGGGACCTGTGCAATTCAATTAAAATATAAATTTATTTGTAGCAAGCTTTTGCAGATTGATGCTTGCTTTTTGCCTCGTCAGAGACCTTCCATCACACCCACTCCAAGCTCCATCTCCTCTCAACTCAGGCTCTACTCAGCATTCCCAAACAGGCTGGAATTTACAATCCAGCTCTGCCCAGTTAAAACAGCACCAGCTGATCCAAATTAATAAAACCCAAGTCTTCAATAAACCAGTAGAAGCTGCTTTGTTAAAGTGAAATTTTCATTTCATAATTAACCCCTGTGCAGGGCAAAAAAAGACAAAACTGAACATGAAGCCAACTCAAAGGACCAGAACTGAAGAGCTGAATTTAATATATCAAGGCCAATATTGAGCAAAATATGCATTTAAAGAAATGGATTTCAAAAATCTGATAAATATATAAAAGCTTTGAAGTAAAATAGCCTAGGGAATATGCAAATGAGATCTCTGAAAGTAAATTTGGGGTTGATCCTAAAAACCACTCCTAATTAGAGTCCAAAGGACTATTTCCTTACAAAAATATTCTTCTGTCTTAAAGTTCTGTACACTGAGCAGGAATTTTATTACCAGTTTGATGGCTCAACAATAATCACCTCGGTGTAGAGCAATTCTGCTCAGGCTGACACCACTGTGCAGAACTGAAACCTCTGCTCCCCTCCTCCAGAATAATGAAATGGCTGGAAAGAAAAGCAGAGTCTCAGAAATGAAATTTTAAATGGCTTAGAATAGAGGTGAATGCACATCCAACTTATTAATTTGTAAAAATCTTTGGAATAGCCACAAGTCCCTCACATGGAAATGAAAATAAAAGCAAAGATGAAAGAGTACAAGTTTAGTGCCCATTTTGCCTTTCTCCTAAGAACAAATTCCTGCAGAAATCTGGGAAAGGAGCTGTTTTGGTGGGCCCAGCATTGTGCAGAGCTGGGTGGTTTCAGTTTGAGCAGCAGTACAAGCACACCTGCTGAAACATTCTTCAGTTCATGTTTACCTGGGGAATAAGAGTTTGGGGTTGCAGTTTCTTGCTATGACAACCCTGCAGAGGTGATTTGAAAAGGTTATTTCAGCATCTGAGCGTGGAGCTGCTCTGGGCTTTTGTCTGTTCTGCTGTGCTGATCCAAAGGAGTTCTTTGCAACTTGCTATTCAGAGAAGCTGTGAGAAGATTAATTTCACTAAAGATCAAACGAAAGCATCTCCTGTGGCACTGGGTGTGCCCCAGAACTGGCAGCCCTTCACTGTAATTCTGTATCATTGCTTTAGCACATTGATGGAATCAGTTCTGGAGGAAACCAGGCACAGGAAAGCCCCTGCAGCGTTCAGGGTGCTCTAAAATCCTGGTTTTATTTCTCTGAATGCAGCCCTGACAGTCCCAGCCCAGGCTGATGTGTGACTCAGGCAGGGCGAAACGAACACCTCAAACAGCGCAGGGAAGCTGTGAATTGCTTATTTGTTCTGAAGAATTCATTCAAAGTGTGCTTTGAAGTTCCCTGTGCTGTGAATGGTGACCAGGAAGAACAGGAGAAAGGGGAGAGAGAACAAACAAATCCCATTTTCTGACTTACAGCTCCATTGTCCTCAGTGGTGCTTTCCCACCTTTGCCCTGGCAGTAACTCCAGATTTAAGAAGTTCCTTTATGCCATGAAAAGGTTTGATCTCATCACAGCATTGTCAGTCTACCCACAGCACACATCGATAAGTAATGTGCATTTTTTAAATAACTATTTCTATAATATTTCAGATTTTTTAAGGGGAAAAAGAATCCTGATAAAAGATAGACACAGTATTATTGCTCTCAGTAACAACTCCAATGAAAACCAAGGTAAAAATACTGTCGAATAATAAATGCAGAAGCTGCCTATGTTTGTCACAGACTCATTTTTTCATCTCCTATCTCTGATAATACAAATTATTCCCATAATGTTCAGAGAGAGGAAGGCAAACAATATAAAATATTCACTTACAAGCAGCTTATATTATGTATTTTGGTGCCACTTACAAATATTTGACTATTGTACAAAATTCTACAGGATTCTGTCCAAACATATCTGGCAAATCACCTGCTTATATTTAAACCTAGAGTGCTAATCTTATTAATGCTTAATATTCCCTGTTCTGGCTTTATACACAGAATATCACTGATTTAAAGTTAATTAAATAATTGTATTTCTGCAGGCATCAGAGAGAAAATCTCAGAACCCTGGCAGACCAGAATGCTCTGTAATACTGAAGAGAAAAACCATTCCTATTTGAAAAATAAATCTTAAAATATGTATTTCCGGGTTACAAATTTTTAAAAAAATCAATATTTTTCAACAGCATGATCAGATTTCATGTTACTAATTGGTTAAAAGTTCATTTAGATGCTGGGGCTGGGTGGAAATAACACCAGTGTTCTGCTGCCACCTGCAGCTGAACCAAGAGGCCTCGTTTCTTCAGCAGCAACCCAAGTATGGCTGAAGTTTGATATTCTTTTCAACAATTTAATATTATATATCCAGGGTTGTTATCCCCAAATCTGGCAAATTTTATTATCTTGCATGATTGAAGAGAAGACTGGTGAGAAATTCAAAAGGCTGATTCACCCACTTGAGTAATTTGGGAGAATAAATTTATTAAAGCATTGAAAAATACAAATATATGTCAGCTAAACATGGAATATTCAATGCTTGCAGAAGGAATTTCAAACTGGTCTTTATTTCATATTTAAAATATTTTCACATGCTGTAATGCCTTCTTTTGGTCTTCCCATATGGAAACTAGGACCAAATAAAATATAAGAATGTATTGCTCTTCTATGTGGGTCTGACAAAAAAGGTAACACAAAAATCAAATTATGTTTCTTCAGAGCGAGCTATTAACAAAAAAAGGGTAAAGAAGTAAATCCCAAGCACACATGCTGTGTTTTAAAGCTGCAAGTGTTCAAAAATCAATGTATTCACTACTTGTTATTCTTATCATTTCTACAAGCTTTGGATCTGTTCAACCTTTCATTACTAAAACACTCCAAATACTTCTGGAGCCATCACAAACATACTTGTCACAACTCCTGGTGCTTTCCTTGTCACCACAATCTATATAAATAGTTTCCTGAGATTACAGGTCATTCATCCAGCAATGAGGCAGCAGCAAAGATCTATTACAGCCTCCAACCACATCCTGATCCCTTTCTCTGGATGTGTTATTTCTAAATATTTATTAACATCCAGAAGTCACCCAGCCCTGGATCTGAAGTGACAAGTAAGACTTTACACAGCCACAGATTAAATGAACAACCTCCCACCCATCTTTCAGCGTTGTGTAAAACGCTCCGAATTTCTCAGTGATTTTTAAAATAAACAAAGCCATTGCCAAAAAAGAGTCTTAAAGCTGGAGATTAAACCAGAAACTTTTTGTAACAAATCTCCAGCTTTGAATGGTCAGTTCTGAATGGCTTAAATTCTTATGGAATTTATAGAGAATGGAAGTCACTTATATACACATATCCATGTCTTAATGCATGTGTGTTTATCTACAAGTGTTTGTGTGCACCCATATTCATCTATTTTAAAATAAAAGATATAAAGACATTCCCTAAAGCAATTATTGGGTATATATCTGTGTATATCTCTGTGTGTGTGTGTGTACCCATATTAATCTATTTTAAAATAAAAGATATAAAGCTTTTTGTCTAAAGCAATGCAGATCCAAGGTATAAACAGTCAAAAAATGAAACAGGTCATTCCATCCCGGATTTCTGCTGTCATTCCCCCTGGATCTCTGCTGTCATTCCATCCCAGATATCTGCTGTCATTCCATCCCGGATCTCTGCTGCCCTTCCATCCCAGATCTCTGCTGTCATTCCATCCCAGATCTCTGCTGTCATTCCCCCTGGATCTCTGCTGTCATTCCCCCTGGATCTCTGCTGCCATTCCATCCCAGATCTCTGCTGTCATTCCATCCCAGATCATTGCTGCCATTCCATCCCAGATCTCTGCTGTCATTCCCCCTGGATCTCTGCTGCCATTCCATCCCAGATCTCTGCTGCCATTGCATCCCAGATCTCTGCTGTCATTCCCATGTCAGCCATGGGAAGCCCCCTGGCCCATGCTCACAGTGATCAAACAGCTGCTATCAGTATCTCAGCACAGCTCTGGCACCAGTGAAACCAGATCCATGTTCTGTATTCCCGAATGTAGGAATTCCAGTGCATCATGGGGAGCTGTGATGGGTTTGACAACACAATGCTCTAACAACAAAAACTTCAGGCAACATTTGCTTATTAAATTCCAGCAGGATGCCATGGCTGGTCCTGGCACTCTCCCCCAAAGCTGTTCCTATTGATTTTGCAGCTTTTCATTTTATGAAATAATACATCTCCTCTCAATGTGTGAAACTCATCACTTCTGGTAATGTCATCAGCCATGAATTATTGCTGTGCTACATCGAGACTTCTTTCAGAGTTTCTTTTGGCACTTCATGTGCTCACTTCCACTTTCTGTCTGAAGCATTGCAAGATCATTAGCTAAATCTGGAATGCAATTGGAGAACATGCAGGCTGACAGAAGGATCTGAACCTTAGATTCCAGAGAGAAAAATAACTTATCAGGCAGATATCCTTATTGCTTGAAATATCTGGCACAGTGTTCCCTGGGAAACCACTCTGGCTGAATGCCACAGCACTCACATGAACTCACGCTGGGTTTACTGCAAATTCTTGATAGCAAAAAAATGCACACGTCTGGTAACAATCACAGCTGGGCATTATACCATCCTGTAATGCAATTCTGAGCAGCCAAAGAGGATAAAACCATCCTGACCCTTCTTAGCCATGGCTGAAGAGGAATTTACCCAGGTACCCTGCAGGAACAATAAAACTTTTCCCTCCATAGGTGAGGCTCATGTTCTGAGTTGTGCCCACACGCTGGCAGAGTGGATCTGAGTGTTCTCATCCTGACACACACAAAAAATACCCCGGGGATGCACAGTGATTGTGCAACTCCTCCTTTCTCCTGGTCATTTCTTTGTATTTCTTCACGTGGAACCTCTCTAACAGGTCACAGAAGAGCTGCCAGTGCCAGTTTTTCCAGATCAGGTGAGTATCTGGAGAATTTGACGTGACTCTCAACCCCAGCTGAGAAGTGCAAAGCACACTCACATCACAGGCAGCACTACGTGGGCCCTTCATCAGGAGCTGCAGAGCTGTCAGATTGCCCAAGCCCCTCTGGGGATGGATCTAAATGAATTATTCAGCAGAACATTGCCAAGCTGAATGGTTTTTTGATGGAAAAACAGGAAAAAAATGTTGGAACTCTAGGAAACATCAAAAAGAAATAAGAAAAAGAGCAAGGAAAAAAGAGCCTGAGCTCTCTCCGCTCTGTCGTGCTTGGAGCAGCTACTGGCACTTCCTGGATGGTCACTTCATGAACTAATTGGTTCATCATTTTTAAGTTGAAATGCTCTGTGCCTGGACAAGTTTTGCTTTTGTACTTTTCTAATTCCTTCATCCTTTTAGTGGCTTTAATGCAATTCAGTGCTGACTCAGTTCATGCAGGAGAGATGCACAGTTTTAGTTTGGATAGGAATTAAGAGGCTCTCCAGTAGCAGCAAGTTTTTCCTTCCTGCACAAAATGCTTTTTCCCTTTAGCATGCCATCCTTCCATTGTGCCCCTAATCAAATAAACTGATGAAAGCAAACATCTGTAATTCAGCAGGCGTTTGATCACTGCATTTGAAGCCAGGGGTTCTTTTACAAGTGAGCTGCCCACTCCCAGGGTGGGACACGTGATTACCCAAGTCCTGTTGTTACAACAGACATGCTTAAACCACCTATTGTGTGTTCTCTCCATAATTCTATTTGTGGTTTTGTTCTGTCCTGGCTCCTGCTCTGTGAGCTCCTGCCTCCCCTAATCCTCTTTAAATGAATGAGACACAGTTCTGAGGCCCAGAGATCTTGTTATCAACAATTACCAATTTCTGCCTTTTTGCAACACTTAAGGAATCAAAGGTACAAAGAGGATATTAAAGATCTTTCAAATACATGAATCAATAAGCCATATTGGATTAAAAGAATTTATCAGCAACCCTTTCATAAATCTGGAAGCATTAAAACTAAGAAATATTACAGTGACCCCAGGTTAAGTACAATAAGGAACAGAGCTGATGAAACATGGCTAATGATTGTATTTGAAATGCACACACACAGGGGGCTGCAAAGGCACTGGAGGTTGGCCCCCACCCTCTCCATCGTGCCCCACACCATTATTTTTATTGTGCTGGTGCATCATGAATGTTCCCATTCCACAGAACAAAAGAAAGCAAAAAGCCCATTTTTCGTAACAGAAAGACTCGAGAAATGTGAGGGACCTGCAGCCCTGCAAAGGCTGGTTCTGAAGCATTTTGGCCACTTAAAAAAGAATATTTCTTTACTACCAGCCCCCAGCAGCTCCATTGGTGTTATTTATGAGTTTTGAATCATCAGAGAACTCCACTATTGTTTAAACAAGTACCTGGCAAGGAAAAGCAAAGCCCCCTCCCCATCATGGTTAAACCTGCAGGGAGAAGGAGGAAAGGAATTTTATTAAAACTAAAGTAAACCTGTGGCACTTTGATAATTTTGATAACCCAGTAAGATTTCTTTTGGTAATTCTGTGGCAAAACACAGGTTAAATAACAGGAGTTTTTTATAATACACAGGGTGAACAAAATCAAAGTTGGGGAAAAAACCCACTCTTCAAAAGGTCAAATGTTTTTAAAGGTTGATGGAAATTTGAAAAAAGATCGTAATAATAAAAATTACATTGAATTTGGGACGCTACACAAAGTATAAAAAATTCCCTTCCATTATAAAGAGAGTCTTGTTTTTGTGTCACTTATTTGATGTCTAGAAAGTCTCATACCTGACTAAAGCTACCACCTACACCTCTATTGATTTAATTTATTTAAACAAACCACTGCAGGATTACTAAAATATATATTTGTTCCATTTCAATGAACATCTAAGCACTGTGTCCCTACAATAATCATATTCATTCCAGAGATAAATATTTTATAGCAAGACCTTACTATAAAGTTAGTATATTAACTATGTTCTTTACTCAAACTCAAGAGACAAATTAATAGTCAATCTATGTTGATACCACACATAAAAGGTACTTAATTTAATTGGAATAGCTGGTAGAGTAAAAGGAAAAAAAATATTAAAGACTGCACTGGAATACTAACACCCCTTTACAGCCCATAGTATATTTATTTCTTTAATGCCTAAGTCTGATGGGTTTATTTTCTTTTCTCTATGTAGAACCTTTACCTCCAAGTTGGATTGGAGAGATCAGAAAATGGATGGAAATTTTTCATTGAAAGAGGCCAAATTCTAAAAGCCCTTTTCACTGAATATTAATAATAATAATTTAAAAACACAGGCAGACCTGCATGAGTATTGGAAGGCCTCTGTACAGTGCTTTAAGGGGACAAGAATGTAAAAATTCAGGTACTCAGGAAATCAGGTTAATCAGCTAAAATCAGCAGTTTAATCCCATGCCCTGGTTCTAACAAGGTCCAGCATTATTTGATTCAAAGTCCCACCTGAGGTGACAGGGAGTGACAAAATGGAGATGCCCAGTAATAAACTGGGTAAACTGGGGCCAGTTCAGCAGAGGGGCACCAGGAGGGATCCAGGAGGAGGAGCTGGGGATGGGGATGTTGAGGAAAAGGGAAGTTCAGGTTTCAAAATGGCACCAGTTCCAAGGGGGGAACAGGAGCAGATCCCTGCTACCCCCAGGGCTCCCCAGGAGATGGAAGCAGCCCCCCATGGATGGGCTGGGTGGGACAAGGATGAGCTCAGGAATTCTGCAGGAGGATTTCTCACTGCACTGAAGGAAACCAAGCAACCAAAAAGTCCTCTCTGAACGATTGAGCAGTGCCAAGAGAGGCAGGGAAATCTCCACCCTTCCTCCAAAGATTTTGAGACTGGACAAATTCTCAAACAAGCTGGTCTGAATTCAATCCTGCTTTGAGCAGAAGGCTGGACTGGGGATCTCCCAAGGTCTCTACCAGCTTGAATAAAGCTGTTTTAGGGCAGACTCAACATCCACCTGAATGCACAAGACCATTCCATTCTTCTGAGAGTGCCCAGAAGCGACTAGGAAGAAAAAAATCAGGGCAATTATAATGACTCATAGTCCAGATTCCAGTTTATGGATTTCCAGAGCTGGTGGGGTGTTTATTCTTTATTAACTTCCTTTTTTCAATTCTTGGAATAATTAAATCAATTCTAGTTGCAGAGCTTTCTTCCATGAGTATTTCTAATTGCTTTTGGAATCCATTTACACACAAGGCACATGTTACAACCTGCTCCAAGGAGTCTCACAATTCAATTCAACATTGCAGGTAAAGCACCAGAGTCTTTCATGTACATCAAACACTTCTCATTCACTGCTGAGCTCTTTTTTTTCTCATTAGAAACCCTTTTTTTTCTTGTTGTTATTATTATTTTCAAACAAAGCAATCAAATGTAATCAAGCTTCTAATGATTCTTCTGGAAGTGAAGCAGCAGTGATAAAAATGTCCTTTTCAGGTTTTTTTCTCTCTCAGGCCTCCACACAGGTCTGGCTGTAAGCAGAAGGCACCTCCAGCCAGATGAGGCATTTTATTGCTGTGGCTCTGGACACAGAAGCTGGTGACTGTTCAGGATTTGATATCTATACAATTCTTATTTTGACTATATTATTTCTCACTATGACAGCTCCAGAGAAGAGAGGTTAAGAACAATAAAGAGCTGCCCTGCCTTGTCTTTCAGCAGCTGCTTCTCCTCTGCTGAAGGTTTGCAGTAAATTTAACCGTGCATTGTCACCAGAGCTGTCTCCTCCCAAACCTTTCAACACGAGTTTGATGATCCCTGACTGAAGAGCTGCTGCTCTGCTCTGTGCTGGGTTCACCAGGAGAAATGGGCTGAACCTGCACAGACTTGGAGGCTCACATGGAAAACCCTCCCAGCTCCAGGAGCAGCCCAGCCCGAGCAGAGTGCCCGGGGAGCCTCTGCAATCTCTGCCAGGGAAGGTTTTCAAGGGGACAAACATTTGACAAAGATGGGCTCCTTGTATCTGAGCTCATCCCAAACCAGAACATCTCTCTGCTCCCATCCTTCAGTGGTTTCTGTGCTTGATGGATTCTTTTCCAAATTCGGGCTTCTGTGCATTGTGCAAACAAAACTTTGCTTCCAAGGCACTCTGTTCTCCTGCTCAGGCAGCAGACTGTAAAGTCTGAACACACCAGAAGTACAGTAAATTCTAAACATGTCTCCAGTTTTATGCAACTCGAAAGGATTTTTCCTTTCTAAAGGTAACACCAGATTTTTGTCTTATTCTCCTTTTAAAAGTATCTAAATACACTCCTACACTTATTATTCAGGTAGAGACCAATACACACTAGAAAGACATAAATTTTTAAAACCTAATTCCAGAAAAAATGGCATTTCCTGGGCTCCCTTATTCTATTTTCTGAAGTTTGTTGTAAATTATTATAACTTTTACATATTAAAACATTTTTTATATCTATACATTGAATTTTCAAATTACGTAACTTGGGAGAGTCGCTTCTCCTATTTTATCTTTTTTAATAGAGCAATGAAAATATATATAAAGTTTGCCCCAAAACAGAAGGGTTTGATTTGGAAAATGGGAAGATTATTTCAATTACATCTGTAGAAACTGCTTTAAACTGCTTAAAAACCTCCTTGAAATTGTCCTAATCATAATGAACACCTTTAGATGCACTTTTAGACAACTAAGTTACATCAAGGGGGCAAAATTGGGCATGTTAATAACAAAATGATGAACTGAACTATGAAGCTCATTGATACTTTCAACAATGCATTCAATGTTACTATAACATATTTTTAATAGAATTTAAACTAAGCAGAACCCCCTGAATACCACATATAAACCTCCACTGGGAGAAATACTCAATTACTTTCTGCATGCATAATACCCCTCCATAATAATCTTAAACTTCTATAGGAAAGGAGTTGAAGTTTTTAACCAGGGATTTGGTCACACTTCATCAGTGTCATATTTACATGAGCTCAGCCAAACACCAGTGAAAGTTTTACTGTCAACTTACTTTGCATGTTCTGTTATTAATCCCCCCAAAGCCCATTGAGGTGCTCCCTGAGGTGCAATCAGTTCTCAAATGTTGGGAAGGGTGTTTAAAATTGAGGCTAAATGGATTTGCCAAGGTATGGAGTTTGTCCTATGGCAAGTTTCGAATGTGTAATGCAATTAAAAACATTCTGTAGGACCAGCTCTAAAGATGATAAATAATGCAGAATATGAAACATGGGAATGCTGTGCACCTGTATGATTTGAAAACATTTATAAATACATCATAAAAACATATAAATCTTATCTACAGACAAATCAGACAAGTCCTAATGGATTTAGACACCCTATAGATAAAAGATCCAACAGACAATACAAGCACTAAGTCCATGTGCCTTTACAAGTGTTTAATGTATATTTCTTTATAACAACAGCAATTCTTAGTTCTTTAACAAATAATTGCTGTGTATATGGGAATTTAAGGTCCAAAAAATAAGTGAATATGAACTATTCTTGAAGTTAGTCACATAAAGCTGCACATTTTAAAGCCATAAACTTCCCAGTCTATTAGAAATTGAGCACATTTGTATTTTAAGAGTTTTTTCCAAGTGCAAGTGTGATTTACATTGTTCAGACACTTCCAGTTATTATTCATTCCCATGAAGGAATGCCCAGGAGAATGGCTTGGAATGATTCATCTTAGACTTGCAGCAGTTCTGTACTTTCTGTTTACACCTGTGTCTATGGCAGAGGTTTTGGTCAGGTTTTTGTGGCTTTTTTTCCCTCAGAGCTATATTTTCCCTCTGAACCACCTCAACAACCACCATACTCCTTATTTTACAATATTTTGCCATCCTTACAGAGTATTTGAACTATTCTATGTGTTAGCTCTAAAAAAAGTCCATATAGTAGTCAAGAACTATCAAGGTCATTTCCTTTAGATGAGTTATGTTTTGTCTGGATTTTTCAATTTTTTTCCTCTGGCAACATATGGCCAATCAGAATAAGAAAATCCCATCTGTTTGCAATTGGTTTCAGCTACCATGCTTTAGTCTGCTGGTAATATTTTGAATTCTAAGCTAAGTAGGTCTTAAGCTGAGATTTTTTTTTTTAAACAGATCTCCACAAAGGAGAAGATTCCAAACCATGTTTAAATCAGCAGCGATACTTTGAGAAATAATTTTGATTTTTTGTTCTCTATTATTATCAGAATAAAAACATTTCTAGAGCTGTAGTTCTTAAAGATAAAAGCACAGGGGAAGTGACAGCCCCACTTAGAGTGTTTTTATATTTATATAGAGCCCAGTAGAGCATTCATTGTGCTGAGATCAATCATGGTGTGCAGTTCTGACTGAAAGCACCAGTTGATGACAAAGCCTGGCTGCTGCTGGCATTGGAACCACACTGGACTTGTCCAACCAGCCTGGAGTGAAGTTCCTCTCTCATCATCTCTTCCTGCTAAACAAACACCTGGGTGGGGAAAGGAGCTGATGAACCAGGGCTGCAAGCCTGGGCTACATTTATTTTTGCTGGATTATTTATAATCCACACCATTCCTCCTTTCTAAAACTCTACCACTGAGAGATATCCTTGGAAGAACTCACATCACCATTTTTAAAGCAGCAAAACTCCCTTTGAGAAACCCAGCTCAAAGAGCCATGAAATGATCAAATGGGATACTGAATTTATAAAAAAGAGGGCAATATTTACTGGATTGAAGTTTTTATTCACTTCAGGGTGCTGCACCAGATGCTATGAGCACTGACTTAGGAGATTTTCCTACTTGCTAAGCATCAACTAAACCAAGTTGCACATTCACAAGCCAAGGAAATCTTTCAGATTAGTGTCTGATAAGGGAGTAAATAAACCCCACACCAAAGAGGAATAATAATCCCAGCATTTCAGTTATTAAACCTACCGTGCATCAAATCATCTCAGCAGTGCCTCTGAGGAAAACTTTGGAGAAGAAACACCTGATAAATCATCCATGCAGAGACACAGTTAAATACAAACTCACACAATGTCCACAAGCAAATGAAAATTTCAGGGCAGATTTATTAGCTTGTGGATGTTCCTAATTACTTGAAAAACTATAGGCTTACTACCAATGGTAACAGCAATCTGTAATAAGACCCTAAATCTTCCAAAAGAAAGGAGTTGCTTATTGAAGAAATGGTTTGATTTTCTCTCTCCTTTTATTCTTCAGTCTTGGAACACAAAGCAAATATCTGGTGGGCCAGGGCAGTGGGCTCTGTTATCCTGTCACTCCCAACAAGGCTTCCTAGAAGAATGGCCTCAGAGATGCAAAGCAGAGGGCAGAGCAGGGCCTGATTTATTGCATTCAATTATTTTTGTTTAAAAGTTTCCTCTGGGGCACAAGCACGTAATATATTGTACTTTCCATTACCTGGTGCAAATGTAAAACATACCTGAAAAACACATTTCATGCTTAAAACATATTAAAACAACAAGTAAGATGTCATGGCATGAGTTTGATAGATTAACTGCCACTTACTGATGTTGTACTATATTAGTTAACAGCAAATTAATATCATCAGGCATATTTCCTCTTTTATACCTAAAAAATATTAGTATGGAACCAGAGATTCCCATAAATTCTTATCACTCAGTTCTAGAAGAGGCATTTTAATCTAATTTGGGACAAGATAAGCAGCAATTTCTCCATTTGTTTGCAAACCTGTTACTCATTCAAACCCTTTTCTATCTCAGTTACCTTTTGTTAATTAGAAAATTTTTATTCTAAAAGCCCAAAAACTTGCACAGGCATCCCCATGGGTTTTTCACCATGATTCTACCTGATTCCTACACATAGGAAGCAGCTCTTAAAGAGCATTTCAGTTTGTCCACAGGTTCCCATAACTGTCCCTGCCATGGGATGTGATCAGGACCTTTTGTCACACACTGATCTACACCAAGGGACAAAAGTTGATTTAAGGGAATTTTAAAAACCTCAACCACCACAAGCTTCTAGAATTCTCTAAATATGGCGTAGAGAATACTAAATAATTTTAAAAGAAATCATGAGTAGATACAAAAGCCATAGAACAGGGGTAGAATTGGGTTATGCTTCGAATTTTTAGGTCTAGTGTGGTCCTTATGGTTTTATATGGAGTGCACAGAGGAAGAAACTGTCTTTAAATGCTACATTTGAAGTTTTTTCTGTGGCTTGCCATGAAGCACCAAAACCATTGGTATTTATGTTCTTGTGCAGTCAGAACATCCCTGCTCCAGCTCCTTTCCAAAGCACCTTCACAGGGCTCTGCTGCAGATGAAGTTGTGACAATTTAAACCCAGCACAGCTGAGATTTGTGTCACTAAAACAGAGTCATGAAGGGAGAGTCAGCCTCCAGCCCAGTGATGACAAATGAGCTCTAAAGGCTGACATTCCCAGCTCCTGCCAAAAAGAAAAGCAAGAGCATCTTTAATGAGTAGCAATCAACTGCAACCAAACCAAAGAACTGGTTGAGAAGCCTCCCGTGAGAGGAGCAGGGCTGTGTTAATACAGTGAAATATCAGCTATAAAGTAGAGGAAGAGCTCTAAAGAATAGCTTGGCTGATGCCCAGAGCCAGCTGGCACAACTGGAACTGCAGAAAACAAAGCTTTGAAGGATCAGGATCCAGCTTATTCTAAAAATATTAATAATAAGATGATAAATTGAGGAGAAGAGAAAAATTAGTTACATTATTTTGGGCTATAAACCCAAATGCTGAAGTAAGTAAACATGGATCTCTATTAAATCCTTATCTTCATATTTTCCAGATCCAGCCCATAAGGAAGTTAAGAGTGGAGGAAGTGGGTTCAACTAATTAAAAAAGAGGCAATGCAGGAGTGCAGCTGTTCCTGCTTAAGCACAGCTTCAGAAAACTTTGTGCAGTTTTGCAACCTTGATCTCCAGGCATTTCACCCCAGTTTCCTTCAGAAGAGGATGAAGACCCTGAATAATGCTGTAGAACACAGCTGACCTTTCATCCAGGGTATCTTTTGTGGGTTTTGTTTTGTTTAAATTAGGAAAATGCTTTTTTAAAAGAATTTTTTTGGGGGGAAAAAACCCTGGTATATAATAAAACATAGAATTAGAAAGCAAAAGTGTTCTGTTAAAATTTTATTTTAATATTTTGGAGTGCTAAGCTAAAACTGGAATATAGCTCATATTGCACTTAGATTATTTCAAACAATAAAAAAGAACGACTGGGCCTGGTTTATTTAGAATCTGAGGAGTGTTGTCAATGCAAAGGGGGATGGAAGAAGTTCTGTACTGGAATCCTAAAAGAGCAAGTATCAAAAAACTAGTGAAATGTGCAGCCCAGTGAAAGGTTCAGCATCTAATGATAAAAGCACAGCAGTGGTTCAAAAGCAAACAAATCCTGCTAGAATGAAAAATCAATGAGCTTTGAGAAATTCTGACAATGAAAAGAATCTCTCCCTGTGAGATCAAATGGAGAAGCCCCATTAGCAGAGCAGCCATCTGCCTTTTCCTGCTCCTGTACCAGCACCCAGGCTACTTTCTCCTTCATCAATACAAGGACATTCACAGTGCAGCAAACAGGCCCAAAATTTAGGGAAAAAGGAAAAATAAATGATCTGGGGTGACACAGAAAGGTGCCAGAAATCAGCCTTAAAACCAAGCCCAAGCCAAGCCAGGCCAGTATTTGGAAGGCAGGGAAAGAACTCCTTGGTGCACAAAACACCTCCAGTGCCAGGGGAAGGGATGAATCCACGAGCCTGAGGCACATCCCACGGAGAAAACTGATTATTCACACACACACAGATTAAATATTGCTAGAAATTCTTCTGCAAGGTTATCCCACACAGCAGAGGGCTAAAGGTTTATGGCAGCCAATGTCAAACAAATGTGATTTCCCTGAATGCAGCTGAATAAACCTGGAGGTGAAGGACAAGTTTGGATTATTGATAAGTGTCTCTGACTTGTCCCCTTTGATAACCCTCCAGTGTCTTTCCAGCCAGGCTAAATATTTCTAAAATAATGGCTGCAATACAAACTGTGAGGGAAGAAATTTTACAAGAGACACCACATAACAAAGTGCAGTAGATAACACAAGTTTAGAAGGCAACAGGAGTAAAAATTGCACTCTCTTGAAGAGAAAATTGGCTCTGACTCATTCCCTGAAGGTGACATTCATAACAAAACCCAAAGCAACAAGTGGTTTATATTTGGGGTCTGTTTTATCAGCTGATAGTTGAAATCTGACTGTGAGAAAGGCAACATTCTGCTTCTATTCATGGCAGCTCTCTCGTTTCTTTGCATGACTTTCAAAGCAGCAAAATAGTTGGGAAATAAATTTTAAAAAGTTCAAGAACTACTCATTAACAGTCAGACATCTGCACTTCCCAAACCACCCAAAACAAAGCCTGGTTCTTAATCCCAGTGGATCATGTGGACAGCAGACTGTGGGGGAATGCAAGGAGTGTTTTGGCTACAGCACTAATTCTTTGCAGTGAATAAATATATTTGCCTAAAAAGTAATGCAAAACACACATATTCCCTTCCAAATTCCCCAAGTGCCTCATCTTCCATTCCCCATCCTTTCTGAGGGGCTCTATTCAATGGACAAACATTGCTCCTTCCAGCTAATGAAGAGGATGTGCCAGTTCTGTACCCCTGGAGTCCAGATCTGTTTCTCTTCAACAAACTCTGCTCTTCAATAAAAGTTCTACTCCAAGCATAGCAGGAGCAGACCGACTTTATACAATGGCTCTCCCATTTATGACATGAGAAAACCATTTTCTCTATTACTATAAACTCTAATGATTCATTTGAAACCAGTAAAACAGGGGGTTTAGCTGCCTTGATGAACTTACACATCCACCGTGGATTCATCTTTTAAAAAGCATAAATAGCAAAATGCATCAGAAAAACCCAAACCAAATCATTCCCTAGCTTGTGGCTTTATGAGTTACAATAAAAACAACCTTTATTTATTTATTTTCCCGCCCATAAATATCAGAGAATGTTCAAATTTGGCATGGAACCTATCTGCATCTCAGTATTGTGCACTGATAAAAGAGATGGCAATAATTTAAGAGATAACAACACCTGCTTGTGCCCCAGGGGAACGAGGTGTAAGCTCTTGGTGGAGTGGTTCAAACAAAATAACATTGACCCAAAAAACCCCACCCCAAACTACTCTGCAAACTACATATTTCTCCCTTTCAGAAAGAATGCACAGGACTATCGTGGCTTACTGTGATTTCTCAGATGATTTCCAAATGTTTCATTACTACAGAGTACGGGATACAATTTCTGATCCAGATGCTTAAAAGAACAAATCTAATAGAGAAACTTAATCTGAGCTAGACTTGGCAAATGTTTCCAGAAAAAAAAAAAAAAATAGAATGATATTTTGGAAGCTGCTCAAACAAAAGCCAAAATGGAAATATGCCTCTTTCAACCATACCCTAGGCTGCTGTTAAAAATAAGAGGGACACTTAGAGTTTCCACAAGTGTGAACTGCAGCTGAGGTTTATAAAATAGAAAACTTCGATGTCAAAACTGCCCAAGAACAGTTCTTTACTTTTACCTTAAGCTAAAGCCACCATTCTCTACACTGTATTAACAAAAAACACGAGAGGTCTTGCATATACATGGAATATTCTAGATCAATTAGAAGGAAAACATCCATTTTTAAAATTATTATGCTTTAAAAATAACCCACAGAAGCATGTATATGGCAGAAGGGACACAGTCTCCTACTCAGTAATAATGCAGACTATTTAAACTTTAACCTGACCACTTCAGAGCACCTAATGAACACAGGCTAAACTTACAGAGGTTTTTTTCACCTCCAAACTGAGAAACTGCAGGGCAGAGAGATCCAATCTGCTTGGAGTCACGTAGGATTTATGTGAATTCAAATGTGCTGAGGTATTGCTTTATCTGATAGCCTTGTTCCTCTCCTGAAGAAAGACAAGGCTAAATCTTTGTACAGCCATACATCTCTCTATAAACACCAGGAAAATTTCAAATCTTAGCCAATTCTCTTTTATTATTATTATTTCAAGCCATTCAGAGAGGAGAAAGAACCAAATTTATGTTTGGCTTCACTTACTTCTGGGAAAGAATTTGGCCAAATGTTTGTATTCCATCAAGAGGAAGAAACTATGAACTTCAACAATAAAAATAACCAATACCATATACAAATTACATATGGAAGAATGGTGGTAATTGTCTGTCTTTTCACCCCCCTACCTTATATTATTGCTGTATGGTTGCAATTTAAGAAGTAGAAAAGCTCCCAAAGTAGAATTCCTACAGTGAGCAAGCCAGACAGAACTGTACAGGGAGTATCCCTGCAAACCACAGGCTGTGTGGAGTTTAATTATGTAAATCTAGAATACCATATTCACGTTATATAAATCAATTTTATTCTAATTTCCTAGCAAGGAGGAAAGGCTCACAGAACACAGAGGAACCAGAGTTAGAAAACATCTGCAACAAATCGAATTCTTTTATTCTGCTACAGCCACTTGGCTCCCAAAGTGTGAAAAATGGCTATCACTTAGTAAAGCTGGTGTCCAACTACTTGAAAGCACACTCACTTTGAGAATAAAAGTTAAATTACAAATATTCTTACCTTGATTGGAGCTTTACATTTTATAATAGCACAGAAATTTATAGGAAGGGAGAGTTCAGTATATTAAATTTATGATGAGTTTAGATACTTGAACTTCACCTCGATTTTAATTACGTAACAAGATACCAAAGTACAATTTTAAAAAAGACCTGAACACGATCATTAATATAGACATTTAGACTCCTGTCAGTGAATTGTGGAGCTTTTAATTTCCCTGTGCATGACTGCAATGCTGGTTTGAATTCAGCCCCACAATGGCCAAGACATTTCCCAGAGTGATAACAAAGAGGGGTTTTGTTACGGCTGCTGGAGGGGTCAGTGGCAGCTGCACCCTGGGCCTGCCATAATCACTATAAAATACTGGCCTGCAACAATGGCTGCTCATTGGAATATAAAACAATTGGAATGTTGAATCTGGAATTTCAGCAGCTGCTACTGGACACTTTCCATAGCTTTGAAGCATCAGCTATCAGTGCACTCATTTTCTGCATCTTCGCATCCCAGATCGCATCTTAGTGATAAAAAACATTTGTGGGATTGTACCACGAGTCAGATGCCTGATAGAAACCAGTATAAAAATAATCCCACAGAAAGGGCAATATTCTTAATCCAAACCATTCCAGAGATGCATTTTGCAAGGCAGTTTTCTCCAGGAGTTGCAGAGGCACAGCCTGAAGCACGGAGTGAGATGGGAGAGGGGAAAGGGCAGAACCTTTCCAGGCTTTCCTTCCAAGCCACTTTCATACCTGAGTTTATTTAAGCCAAACTTTCTTTTTGCACCAGGAAGCAAGTAAAATGATTGCTTTTTGCCACTCACAGCTTCAGTGAGCACTGGCCTTGCCTGATGAAAGATCACTTGATTATCAGCACCAGGCAGACAATAAATCACAGTGCTGTGGCTGTCTCAGCACTTTAATATACATTGGAGCAGCTAATACCAGGTTTGTCAGTATTTTTAAATTTCTCTCTTTTAAAAGAATATTTAAAGAAATTATTATATATTTTAAAGCAAATTTCAATACAGTGGAATTCAAAAAATTCTGCTAAATTAGTTGTCAGGCTTTTCCTGGCAGGCATGAGCAGGGAGGAGCACAGGCAGGACAGGATTCAGAGGCTGACATTTATTTCTCACTCAGTAGGATTCAGTTTCACTTAAATATAGCCCTCAAGGAATTAAAGAATAAAATATTCAGTCTCTGACACCTAAGAGCTCTCAGGCTTCCCAGAGAACATGGATGTGATGATAAATACATGGCAGATTTTGCAAACACACATAGAGACATTTTCTTAAACATTGTTCAGCTTCTTCCCAGAGTTATAAATATATTTTTTTCTTCTTTAATAAGGCTTCAGCAAACAATATTCCCAGAGAGTTGCAAACAGCACTGACCCCAGTGAGGATCTACTGACAGAGACAGGAGGAACAAACACATTTTGGCTGAGTGAAAAGAAGCATATTCAGTGTCAAGCACAAGGAAAGCAATTCAGACAGATAATTCCTGGGAGACAAATGATTCTGGCACCAGCAAAAAGAAGCAACATGAAAAACCTTTTCCAAGGTCATCTCTGGATGCACACCATCAGAAGGGGAAAGCCAGACTCATGGAAAATATTTAATCCATTGACACAAACTCAGGTGAGTTCCAACATTCCCTGGCCATCAGAACATTTTTTCTTGGAAATTCTCAACAGGCAACTGCTCAAGAGTTGATGTGTGGGTCATAGCCTTTCATATGAAATACAATCACACACTGGAAAAAACGGTTCTATTTAAATTAATAAATTCAAATTGGTAACTAAACACATCAGTTAAACTGAAAGTAGCAGGGAAAGACAAAATGCAGAGCAGAAAAAGAACAGGAAAATACAAATTGTGAAGGAAAAGGAAAATTGTCCAAAGGAAATGTGACAATTTCAGTGTCCAAGCACTGTGGACATGAGTCCTTTGCAGCCTGATTTGACAATTGGCTGCAATGCTTGTGAGTGCTGCTTTAGAGAGGAGTTTCTGTGCACTGGTGGTATATTATAGACAAACACCAGTGTGCAAAACAACCACTGAAAATTCAGAAAGAAAATTATGATCATGGCTGCAGAACCTCTACATTAATAGTACAGCTGAGCCTGTTCATAGCAATATATTAATTTCAAATAATGCAAGTGAATAATTATTTCTGCAACTATTTTCAAGTTTTATCTGTCAAGGGATTTATCAAGTCAATATCCATGTGCCCAACAATGAACTCTGCAATAAAGAGAATTTGGTTTCCACAAAACAATTTCATTTTGACTTTTTTACAGACCTGTATTACCTGTAAGTGTAATACAGGTCTGTGCTTCAGAAATACTCAGTAATGATCTATGTGAAATGTTTAAAGAATATTTTACAGCTCACATGCTCCATTTATTTAACTTAAATTCTATGAAGCCACCACCACATTGAACTGGTGGTATCAGCTGACATAAGCAACTATGTAACATCTACCAAATGCAGCCAGACACTAAAATCATTTAATGTAAGTAATGTCAGATGAATGTTATTCTCCTCCTAACCTCCCAAGATATCTGTTTCAGTGCTCATATCCAATAAATAATTGCCAGTCACAAACACTTTGCTTAAGAAATAGCCACCCTTTCATTTAGTTTAGATTTAGTCAACAAAAGCAACGTTAGGAAAACCCAAGCTGATGTCATGGTTTTCATGGCATCTTTTCCACAACAAAGCCTGGATCCAAGATCTGACCACTCACAATTTCTAAACCAGATTATAAAGCTAAATCCATGCAAACCCTTAATGGATCAGGATTTCATTTTGAGCGCCGCAAAAACTTCGGTTGTGGCCAAGTCTTATCAGCCACGGTGGCAGCAGATTACAGGGGCTGTGCCATGGATCAGGGAGAGGCACTCCCAGCTTAAACCAATTACACACTTAGCACAAAGTTGTCAAACTGCAGAGCCATGCCAAATCCTGACATGTCATTTCTGTAATGCTTACAAATTTTAAGGAGAACTACAGTAAATGGAGAGCCTGGGAAAACGTGTGGTGGAAGGAGCAGCGTTTGGAAATCCAGATTTTAGTGGTGTGGAAATGAGGGATCCACACTGACTCAAGCTTCACCAGTGCAGAATCTACTGGATTTTTACCAGAGTCCATGGTTCAAACTCCCCTGCATCTATTCACGGGCAGACAGATCTATTAAATTATTTGCCAGCTGGGAGTCATTTCTTTTACAATAAGCAGTGGAGTGAGAGGTAACTACAAAGCAATCCAGAGCTGTCCTAATTACTCCTTCCAGGCAGGAAAATGTGTGATAAAATGCATGTTTTGTGATTCCCTTCCCCTTTACTTGCTTCAGCACTGTTAACCTGTAGCTTCTGATGGCCTTCCACAGTGCCCTTAAACCTGGTGAAAACCCCGAGACAGACAATCACTGTACAATTTAAGGCACATAATTAGCAATTATTTCATGCACACTTCACAATAATAATCTGTTACGTACTAAGGGGAAAGAAACATTAATGAGCTACTTCTGGTGCTGCTCTGTGTACTGTTTGCATAATAATGAGGCCCAATCTGCTGGAAAACACAGAAAGGACAAATTAATAAGGTCGTCATTTTTGTCTAATGATGCTTAATACAGTTTGAGCAATCTGCTCGAGACAAAAGCCGGGCACTCAGACATAGCCGATTATGCATTCGCGTGGCAGCTGAAATCTTTATTAAACAGAATGATGAATCTGATTAACATGTGATAACAAATATACAGTCTGGGAGCAGGGCCCTGGCACCTCCCGCCAGCTCCGCTCCGGCCCCTCCGAGGCTTTACTGAGATTGAGGTCACACTGCAATTCCCCATAGGCGCATTAAGATAAAAGTTTGCCAAATGTGGTAACGTGGTGAACAAAACAATATCCTGTTATATAAAAGCTACTGTCTCAACAGCTGACTGTCTAATCAGTGATAGCAACAACTCCTTAATAAGTTTAAAATTTTAATTGTGGGTTTCGTTCGCCTTTTAGCATATGAGGGATGATTTAGTACATTAGCTAAGCTACATCTTAAAGCACCCCTACATTCGTGCTAGCAAAATATTCTCTCTAATTCCAAAGTGCTGCCTTCTATTCCATTTCACAAACACAATTCTACTCCCCAAAAAGGAATATACAATTATTTAGGGTGTTTTAAGCAATAAAAAAAAAATTAGATGCCACTGATTTCATGTTAATGGAGGTTTCTAGGTCAACAGGGAACACAGGATGCAATTGAATTTGTAGAAATGTAGCAGTAAATTTTAAAAATCTAATTTTCAATAGAAATCATTGATAAAAAAGGAGATTTAAAAAATGCACAAGATGCAATTTGTTAATC
Organism: Rhabdornis inornatus; assembly: GCA_013397075.1. Classification (NCBI taxonomy): domain Eukaryota; kingdom Metazoa; phylum Chordata; class Aves; order Passeriformes; family Rhabdornithidae; genus Rhabdornis; species Rhabdornis inornatus. The sequence goes on from VWZS01000704.1 coordinate 429,012, forward strand.
CCACCTTAAATTTAAGTCATGAAAATACGGTGTTGCCTCTTTAAAGAGTGACCAAATCTAGGAGTAAATAACAGCTCTTAAATCCAGGGATCCTATTTTAAGCTTGCTTTGCTGGAGCAATGTGATTTCTATTAAATGAACAATTCCTTGCCTTCCAGAACCAACTGAACTTGATTTATAGTCAGCACATGACACGAAGCAATTTAAGATGACACACGATACCTCATGACAATGAACATGATTTACCACAGGGTGGGCAGCAGTAGGAACTATAATGTAGATTTTATCTGCATAAATATATTGCTCAGCAACAGCAGGAGCTCTGATTCAGGAGTATAGAACTGGGAGCTAAGACTGACTGAATCACAGCTTCTTCACTTTATTGCATCTGTGTTTGCTCTGGTAAATGATAGCACATCATAAATCATCATTTTCAACTCCTTGGAGGCATTCTGTGTGCCTTCATTTACATGAATATATTCCCAATTACAAGATAACAACAGCCAGTGGATTTAAAGCAAGGAGGTGATAAAATTAAAGCTGTATTCACCTCTAGCATCATTCATTCCCAGTCCATCCTACCTTTGTAAATAAACATCATATTTTCACATACAAAATCCAAAAAAAACCCCAAAACCGATAGTGGTTTCCTTCCTCACCCCCTCAAATCCCACATCCAAGTCACCTGGCACATTAATCCACCCCAAAGACATGGTTAGATCCAAAGCAGAGATGGACAATGGTTTCTCAGCTCTCTGGAAGATGCTGGGATCATTTTTTTCTCCCCAAGCCTCTCCTGGAACAAAGCCATGCATTAAGAGATTAGATGTGTCTCTCCCAAAGCCACAAGCTCCCAGTGACTCCCCAAAGCCAGAGCTGGGGGTGTTCAGCCTCCTGCAGACCTGCAAGGTTCTGAGGGTTCTTTCATTTCAAAGAATGCAAGTAAATACTTATTTCTGCAACTATTTTCAATTTTTGTCTGTCAAGGGATTTATCAAGTCAATATCCACGTGCCCAGCAATGAACTGTGCAGTAAAGAGAATTTGGTTTCCACTGAACAGTTCTCTAGTGGGTACAGAAAGAGTAACAGGGAAGAAGGGGAAAGGAAGATATTAATTCAGAAAATCTGCAGGAGTTAGCTTAGAGTTTTTAGCTAAAAAAACCAGAAGTTCAATCTGCAGGTGGGCTGAGAAGAAAACACTGGTTTGTTTGTCATTTTGAAACCAGCTGATCCCATATTTACACCTGATGGGATGGAAGAGCCATAAAAAGACAGTTCAGAAGATAAAACAAAAAAGCAACTCATTCTGCCTCTGAGGATCCCTTTATTTCATATTCTGCCAGGATAAATTCCCTCAGTGTAACATTTCATTATGTTTGATACAAAATGAATGCTAGAAATGCCATGAAATCTTTGTGGTGGTGTTTGAAATCCCAAAATTCATGGCAAATAATGCTTCACAAACCTTGTCCCATTACCACACTGTCATATTCTGCATTTCAAACAGCTTGGACAGCTGCTAATGACACACACAGGCCAAAACATGAGGATCATATTCAGCTTTTGGCAAAGATTCAGTCTCAAAAATCTCTCATGAAACTCAACTGTATTCATATCCATGGAAAAAACCAAGGAAAATGCAGGGAAAGTGTCCTGGGCTTACCTGCACACATCACTCAAGATGGAGCCTCATCCTCCACTTCTAAGAGAAAAACAGAGTTTTCTTATCTAAATTTCAAAGGGTCCTATTGAGAATTCCATTTGCTCACATTGAAATACAATACCTATAAATAAATTTCTTCCTGTTGACTCCATTAAACCGTGTCCATGTTCACCCTTCAGGGGCTGATTAACTTCTTTTTCTTAGTGCCAAAACTAACATAAAACTACATGTCTGAAAATTCAAGTCTACAGCACTTGTGTAAATATGTTTTGTTCTGGTTTTTCTTTCATGAAAGACATGGATGGCTGCTATTTTCCTATCCCTTTTCAGATGTAATATCAAAGACATTGCAACAAATTAGGTATAGACAAATATATTCAGTGACCTGAACTCAGTTCTTAACTATAATTTCAAATCTCTGGTAAAAATCAGATAAATCATATAAAATTATCTAGATAAATATTCATTCTACCTTTTACAAAAATAGCATTTTAATATTTCCTGTACAAATCACTCCATGATTATTTTATTACACAAAAGAAACTGATCTGACTTACCCATGACTGCACTTCCTTACTGAAATGAGTAACCTCAGCTCCTATCAAAGGACTTGGAGAAATGGACTGAAGGACACAGCTCCTGCACTGCAAGTAACTTGTCAGAGAAGATTCCTTCTCATTCCAAATAGCATTTAAAGATAAACTGCCATTCAGGTCTTTCAAAAAGAAAGAAAAAGTGGTTTCTATAGGAATCAAGAGAGATTTTTAGAAGAGATAAAAGTAATTTTATCAGTTGTATTTCACATTTCAAAATGTCAGAAAGATGGTAAGGAATGCTCAGTAATCCCTCCTAAAAATGAGTCCTTGTGGCAAAAATCACATCTCATTAACTGTGCCATCCTAACACCACTGGATGGGCAACAGAATTGCCCACATATGAAATAAAATACTTCCTTTTTGGTCTCTGTCACCTGAAGAACCAAAGGGCTGCACATTCCATGGGCTGACACCTGGAATAATTTCCTATCAAACACAGAATTTCTCCTTTAACCACAGGGTACCCGTGGCCAGTTCATGGATTTTAACTTGTAAGGAATGGAAAGGATTCTGTGCTCATTATCCTTTTCTTTTATTCTTCATCAGGATACTCTGAAAGGACCCAACAAACCTGGGAGTGCAGGGGACACTGGAGCTCATCCTCAGTGTTTGTTAAACATGCAGAGCCCACAGAGATTTGAGGAAGGAAAATCTCACCATGAGCTTCCCAAAAGGTCCAGGGGAAGGGTGTCAATGTTGTAAATGGTATTTAAATTAATTTAAAGCAAAAGGGTTTGACAAATGTGAGTTGGCATTTATCAGCAAGAATTTACCTTCCACTGGCATCTGATAAATCTTCAAAGTTTCTTTAAGGTGACCAAGACTTGCAGCATCTGAGATGACCATCATCACATTATCATCTTCTGAAATGGCCTCTGGTTTACACTTACAATTATTAATGGATTCTTTACTTCTTATATTGGCATTTCTGAAGAATTTCCAGATTATTTGCAGCTCACTATTACTGTAGCAAGCTTTTCTCAAAATTCCTATAATTTAAAAAGTGGGGTGTAAGACTTATATACACACATGGTTTTGAATACAGTACTGTTCAACCATGCTGCAAACTTTCCACATTTACAAGATGGGAATTTAGGCCCTGATCCAATACCCACTGCAGGCACTGAAAAGACTTCTATTGCTGTAAATGGCCCTTGGAAGAAGGCCTTATTTAAAATTTTTAATGTGTCTAAAATTTACTTTTCAACAGATAATTTTCCCCTTGTTATTACTCCCAAATCAACCAGTGAGCTTGAATCCACTTTGAATAAAGCCATTTATTTTTCATTTTCAGATTTTTTAACTTTCCTCAATCAACTGGCATCTGAGATTCAGTTTAAACAACATAAAACTTCTTGCTGACAACAGCCACCCTGGTAAGTGCAGACATTCCTGGAGCTCAGAAAGCTTTTCCTGAGCTCTGTGGTTCCATGTCACAGGTCCTGCACCAGGGATGATGACACTGATCAATTCAGGGGGTGACTGGAAGGTTCCTGATGAGATTACCCAAATCTTTAAGGTTCTTTTGGGAAAACAGGGAGGTAAGAAGTGCCTCCATGACCTGGGCCTGCCCAATGTGGACTTTTCTAACTGGTCTGGTTTTAATAGTTCCAGAATATGGAATATCTCCCATTCTCCCTGAGGCACAGGTTTGGTTTGCTGAAGAGATTTTTGTCCTTTCTTGGTTTCATCAGATCCAGACTGTTTAAGCATGAAGAATCTCTAATTGTTCCTGCATGTAACTGATGAGAATATCTTGTAATTAGGTCATTATCACACATGGCCCAGTGGCCTGAAGATGAAGCTTACTTTTAAAAAACAGAGTTGCTGTTACTTTTATCAGCTTTTAGACATTCCCAAATTAAAGTGTCTCACAAAAACACAAATAATTTCCAGGAGCAGCTCATCCCCACTTGGTACAATGTGTCACAACACACTAAAACCAAATTAATACAAGGTAGGTTACACACTGAAGAACAACAGTGGAATTATTTGGATTTTCAGTCAGACTTTTGACAGTCCCATGCAAACATGCACAGAATTCATTGAGTTACTGTGCCAAGGTATTACCAAACTTCTCACAACAACTGGTAGCAAATTAACACCTAATCCTGGGAAGGAACAAACCCCAGTGAATGGACCACTATGCTGCAAATAATTCCTTCCAGCCTCCCATAATGGCAGAAATTGCCTTCAGTTAACCCTCAAATATCAGATTTAAGCTCAAGACAGGTCAGTGTGGCAGGACTGCCAGAAAAAAGAACTTATTTTAAATAATTCTTCTTGTCACAACTCCCTTCTCTGTCCTCAAAGGCTTTCTGCAGGTCTCATAACTCATTTATCCAGATACCAAACCCAGTGGAGAAATGACCCAATTATTCTAAAATAACCCTCCAGCATCCAAATGTGGGAAAGTAAAAGGGTGGATGAGAAATCCCATCCTTCCCAATGACACAACTGATCTTACCCTGTGCTTTGGGCAGGATTTCAGCTCCACAGACAACACAAGAAAGTCCTTTCCTGCAAGGCTGCTTGAGTGCTTCCTTCTAACAAGGCAATGCACAAATGCATGTAAATATTGGCTTGTATCTAGTAATGATGCAGATTGAAGTATTTAAATATAAATAAAATTAAATCGATCAAAACTGCTTCAGAGAAATACAGTACTTGAAATACTCAAAGAAGTTTGAGTCGATGTTTATAATTTATATTAGTTAATAATTCAATATATGCACCATGCTAAAAATATTTAACCTTATTTAATTAGTAAGACTGTCATATGAAATATGAGGGATTTTATAGCCTGTAACACTGCAGGCTATCAGTTTGTTGGGAATTTTGCAAAGCAGCCTGGGATGGTTGGTGCCTTTGTGTTTCCCACAAGAAACAAAGGTATCTATTGAGTGTGTAAATCAGAGCTCTGCAGACCAGGAAGAAACTATTTCATTGTATTATTTCACTTGAAAAATGATAGAATAAATTATTTTTAATTCCCTTGCACCTTAACACTCAGAACAGGTATTTAATCCAGGGATGTGGTACCTTTCTCTCTCGGGAGGAGCCACTTTGCCTAAGGGCAGCTTTCCTTCTGCTGCATCTCCTCTGAACTTTCAATCCTTGAATAAATTCAAGATGTTGTCATTATTGTAGGCAATAGAGAATATACTGAGCTGTTATATCAAAGTAGGAAAAGCATTTTCAATGTTTTAGCCTTGATAAATCCAAATAAATAATCCTAAGAAATTCGGTTTATTGACTTCCCTTCCACCTGCAGAATAGGCAGCATTTAATTCTGAGAACTACCTTCAATATATTACATATAAAGAATATTCTTCCCTCTAACACATCAAATTACACAGTTATTAAATATAAGGACAAATTAAGAATTAATTTACACCAGAAGAAACAGTCCACCCCTTACCTTCCAAACCCAGCAGAACACAAAGGGGTTTTATCCCCCTGTTAATTTGAGTTTTTAGAGGACAGAAATTTTTTCAAGAAATCACAGTATCAGGTGCTGATGTTTCAATAGATGTTTCAGAAATAATGGTTAATTTGATATAAAGTTAAATGAGTGTGATTTGACACAGAGCAGGCCTTGCCTTAAAGGATTTCTGATCAAAGGAAGAGACACCACAAACTCAAGAAAGGAACAATCTGCTCCAGATAAAGAAAAGGAGATGGATTTTCTTCTCTCTTTTTTTTTTTAATGTTATGGATTTAAAGACAGACAAATCTCCTGAAAGACAAATAAGAGGCTGGGGGCCACTGGATGAGGAGACAAGTCACAAAGCTTAAGTGATTTCTGTTATCTGTTTAGATACAAAAATGCAGAGTGGTTTGGTGCAGAGGATTTGCTTTAGGAAAACTGAGGGTGGACACTCCTGAGGATGAAATCAATGATTTTGGGGATGTGGCTGCAAAGAACCGGCCAGCTCTAGAGGCTCTACCAACAGCAACTCCAGCATTATTTAATAGAAATTAAGAATATTTCTCTTTAGATGTGTCAGAGGTTTTCAACACTGGAATTTCTGCCATATCAACTAAATTAAATATTGATAATCCAAAGTGAAATTCAGGAAACCTAAACCAAGGAAACTTGATCATCAATATTGCAAAAATTGAACCAAATGCTTTATGTCAAATGCTGCCAGCTAAAGAAATTCTTCTTCCCATTCCTGCAAACAGTGTCCAATTTCATAAAGATGAATTTGTTGTGTAAAAAAGGGCACAATTGAAATCCTACTGATATAAGCATGTTCACAGCTCTGTAGAGATGGATTCAAAATGTTATTTAGATGAATTTCTATAGAAAATTACCAGTTAATAATTTAACTTTTACTCTCAAACAAAAAGTATCAATGCCCATGAACCAATCTGTAGATTGCAAAAATCTTGCATCTTCATATAAGTGTAGGATGGCAATGAACAATCTTTTCTTGAAAAGTCAATATGTTTTATTACAGAAAAATCCTGGCTGTTTTCATTGCAGTAAATGAAAGAAACATTAAAATACTTAAAAAAATATAGACTGGGCAAGATTCAAAGAGCTTTGTGTACAATTTACATTCTGTATGTTACATGTAAAAAGTGCATGCAGGACACACAAATGAGAACAGGTTTTGACATGAAGAAACACAGAATCCAAGCAACAGAAATTAGATCCTCTCACAAAAGGAAAATTTAAAGAAACCTCGATTTTTTCTCTAAAGAAGCTTCTTATCTTCATCAAATATTAAAATGTGCACAGCTCCTGCTGGACATTTTGATGTTAAGGAATTGGAAGGGGTCAAAGTACTGCAGAATGCACCTGGTTTGGTATTTAGGCTCAATCTATGACTTGATCTGCAAAGACACTGCTCTAGATGTTTTACTAAAAAAAACTCCAATCGAACAAATGCAGAAAACCATAATTTGGTTATATGGGTGTTTTGATTTCTGAGGAAAAACCTCATTATTTGACTGTATTTAATGGTGATTTAATTAAATCTGGAATGGACAAACCAATAATTCCAAGTCAGATCCTACTTGGGTTCTATTCAGAATTTCCAGACATGATGTCCTTTAGCCATGAAGTCAGGATGAAGAATCTTCATTTTATCTCTAGAAAACTGCCCATTGCAAAACTCTCCCAGTGAAAACCCCAAAAATATGATAAGAAATGGAGCCTGAGGGAAGCCTTTGCTCCATGGGGAGAGGGAAGCTGTGGCTGCCCTGTGGTGTTTTGAGGGCTGCTCACCACAACTCCCACACAAAGTGTCACCAGGTGCCACTGCTGCCCAGCAGGAAGGATGACACACCTTTATTTCGGGATCTGGAAAGGCTGAGTTTCCTTTTTGGGGTCTCCATCTCCTGAGATCCTCCCTGCTCTGCTCCTGCTGCAGCTGCCACCTCGACAGCATCAACTGCACTGTCCCTGCTCCTTGCATTTTCCATAATTCCATGGGGATTTCTGCCAGCCTTGTCCCTGCTCTTTGCATTTTCCATAATTCCATGGGGATTTCTGCCAGCCTTGTCCCTGCTCCTTGCATTTTCCATAATTCCATGGGGATTTCTGCCAGCCTCAGCTTGTTCAGCCACACTCTGTGTTTCTGAGGTGTTGGTGCCAAAAAGGTCAGCAGGGACTGTGGAGTTCCCACATTCCACCCAATTCCCAGTGGTACAACAGGCTGGAAGTGGGGGCTCAGTTCTCTGCTCCTCTGGCTCTGCATCATCATAGAGTTCTGGGGTGAAGTAAATGCTTTCATCCTCATCCTCATCCACATTCAATGGTGAGGGCTCAGCTCTCCCTGCTGCTGGAGTTTCCTTACCAGGATGTCCTTCAGCAACTGCAGCCTCAGCATTTTTAACTGAAGAATGAGTTGTTTCCAAACATGATTCTGCTCCACTTGGTTTCTGTTCTGCAATTAATGATGATTGGCATTGATTTAAATGATCAATGAGGTCACCAGGCCCATTCACAAGCTCCTGGCTGCTGCTTGTGGCCCTGCAGTTCTTGGCTACAGGGCTTGAAGTCAGTGGTTCAGAGCAGCAATTCTCTTCCACAATATCAGCATTGGTCCAACCATTCATTTTTTCTGTCTCTGTTTTCATTTCTGGCATTTTGGGGGTGCAGTCCATATGTTTTCTTCTCTGTTTTACATGGTGAGAATGGCTCTCTACATCAACTCGCTGGTCACCTGTGACAAATCACAAAACATAAATTAATTGTATCTGATTTACAGCATATTTAGCCCATCAGAATTACCTTTTTTTTAGGTTTACACTGATTTTACAACATTCCTTCAAAACAATAATACAAACAAAAGCCCAGATGTTATAACCGTCTTTGCACATGAATTGTCTTAATTAAATGAATAGATTAACAGGCACATAAAGGTAGAGTGTGACTGGATTTGAAATTTGTAATCTTTTATTATTGTGCTCTTTCTTGATTGAAATTAAATCAGCACCTTTCCTAAAATTTAGGGATGAATTTTACTTGTGAAGCTGGAACTAGAGGAGATCACATGGAAGGTGTCTCCCAGCAATGTCTAAACAACACATGTAGCTTGAACCAGGGCTCAACTTGCACTAATGCTAATGTTGGTGTGTTTCAAATATATTTTAAATTATCTTCATAGTGTTCAATGGAAAAAGAAATTCAAATGAAAACATTTTGATTATACTATAAACTTATCAAAGATTATTCTTTTAAGACAACCAGATGGAACGAGAATTAATTTCAGTCTGTTGAGCACAGCTCCTCCACATTTGTGAATAATTATCATTTTCCACTATAGCACTTCTGTAATTTTCAAACACATTTGTTTCTTCCAGAAAAGATGCAACTGCACATTTGAAATTGCCAGTGGAAATGAACATACTTTGTGTCACTGCTGCCATGCTGTCACTTGGCTGATCCCACGCTGTGGGATGAACTGAGCTGATGGTTGCAGTCACATGAACTTCTGAGCCCAAATTCTGCTCCTGACTTTTAGCAGCAACATCTGGGGACAGAGGAATGGTGGCCTCCTGTTGAGAGCCCTGTGAGAGGTCCCTGGAAGGAGCAGGGAATTCAGAGCTGGGCTCTGGGGAAGGATCCCCACCCCTCTGGTTCCTGAGGGCGAAGGCGTGCAGGGATCGCAGAGCGCTGCTGAAATTCCCGTGGTGCTGGATCTGCTGCCGGATCCACTTGGACAATCCTGAGAGGAAACAAATATCTTATTCCAAAATAACAAACACCTTATTCCAAAATAACAGCACCTCTACCAGCTATTTCACAGCAATAACCAGCACCCTAACAGTGCAAATATTTCTGTGTAGGTATAGTCTCAAAGATTTCAAGAATTTGCTCATGAAGCTACAACAATTCCTCCTTTCCAGGGCTGAGAATTTGATTTATTCAATGGCCCTGTTCTGATAAGGAAACTAAAAATATCCTTTTTCTATTAAGAGCCTTTCCCTTTTCCACTAGTCTTCTTTTTAGGTTCAAACTGCTGCCTTGCATAAACACCATTAGATTTCTTTGATGCCTGGGTGTTCATTCAGCTTGTTATCACGAATTATTTAAAAGCAACCTATACAGAGTACAGCTATTTATTATCATATTAACCGGGTCTAATAAAAATTTGAATATAATGAAGCTTTTACAACTTGTGTCAGATTAAGTACCAGTAACTCAGAAAGAATTACAACTGTTCTACAAGTTTTATTATAACCTGCTCCTATCCAAATAATATTTTAAATTCTTAAATATCAGATGTCTTGAGCATAAAAGCTTTTAAGATGATGCTGGAGCACACAGAGGTCAAGTAAAAACTGACTGCCTCGATTTCAGAAAGTGGTTTTGAACTCATTTAAATATTCTTTGAATATCAATTTTTCAAAAAAATAAAACACCAAAAAAACCCCAAACCCAGAACAACAACAACAACAACAGAGAAGTCCACTCTTTCGTGAAGTTTGACTTTTTAGAGAAAGAAATCTTACCAAGTCTTGAACATATGGATTATTTGTGCTCCTACATGAATTTCTTGTGTTTACTTCAATAATTTTGATGGATTTTAGTAGAAGCACATCAGAGAAGGAGCTGGACTCAACTGCAGCAGCTGAGCTCCACCTGCTGACTGAGCCCAGCACAGGCTGGTGAGCCCAGCTCTGCCCAGCAAAAAGGGCAGGAACAAAGCTAAAAACGCATTCCTAAGCAGCTTATTTTCTAATTTTTATTTTTTCAAAGGTTGTGTGCAGGATCTGTTTTATTTCACCTGCATTTATTTCTACCCAGTATAAAACTACAAACAGAAAACCCTTTTTGTATATTGAATATTCAACAGTTCAATTTCTGTTCCATGGCTGTGGCACATTCTAACCCTTCCTACTCACCTGTATTTGTACAACCACATTTCTATAAATCAGAATTTTCAGTATTTTTCAACATTAGGAAGTTTCCCAGGAAGATTTTTATCCCTTACCAGTTATGTATTTATTTGGGTTATTCCTGAAGCGGTCATCAACTAAAATAAGAGCCCCCCAGTCATTCCTGTGCCTTATACACCTAAAAGTGAGGAGAAAAAAAGAGTGTTTATATAATTAGAGAGTACAGAGCAAAAATCTGTGGGAATTAGGAAACAGGGACTGCTCTGAGTCAGTTGGAACATGCAAAATTATACAGGAAGTGCTCTTCTACTGTATGCACCAAAAATTGGTATGGATGTCACAGAAGCTTCATTTTCCTTCAGCTGTTGAATTTACATGAAAACAGCTAAAGTAAAAATAAAACACTCAAATATTCAACAGCCAATCAAACCACATCATTTGTCTTCCTCTCTTAAGTAAGCAGTGTAAATATTACAGAGCTTCCTGCCAGCTTGGTGGAATGTTGTGGTTTTATCAAAATCCTTCCCCACACCTCAGGTTAGCAAGGGCTTTGGCTCCTGGTTTTATAAGGAATTTGTATCTTTATGTCAGAATGGAAGCCCTTTTTCTCCATTTAACTTCAGACATCCAACTGATAAATGAAACAATAAGTAATTGTCACTAAAACTTGATTTATGTACTTCAAGCTGATTTCACAGTTATTATTTCACTATTGGTATTCCACAACTGAGGCTTCTCTTAACCTGTTTTAATTAATGCTCTTTGATGCCAAAGAGGAATTTAAGAAATCAGGCCTGTAATAACAAGAATCCACAATGAACTTTCCTAATGTTACAATTTCTCTCAATTTTCTCTCTAAGCCTTCATTTATGTCATCACATTTGCATTAGGACTAATTCGAATAAGGAGACTTTTCCAGCTGATGTTTCTGTGGCTCTGTATCCATGACAGATGCACAGCACCTATGATAGATATGGATGACAGTTCTAATCTTTATTTATATGATAAATTTTGTTGAAGGAGGATGAATTAATTCTACCCTGTTAATAACATTTGGGGGAATTTTTCCATCTAGGAAAGGGAAGCTGTACCACTTCTTCTAAATCTGGGAAGAGATCAGTGAGCACAATAATTGAATTGACCTTTTGCAAAGGTCTGAAAAACCCCACTGCTATTTCTCCCTTTCAAAAATACTTGTAGGCTAAATATCAAACAACTGTTCTGAGCCCACTGAGAGTGTCAACAATTAGTGCATGGGAAAAGTCCTAAGGATCTTCATTTGATTTAAAGCTCAAGAACTATTTGTATCTGCTTGTGCTTTTTTTTTTCTCTGTATATCTGGACTATAAGCAATAAAATTTCAACTAAATTGAAGGGGGTTCTGAATGTAAAACAAAATCTCTGAATAATAACAATGCTCAAGAGCACAACAGGCTGAAAAGCAGAGAGTTGTCAGCACAGAGCAGCTCAAGAGACAAAATCTGCAATGTGAGAGGTTTGGCCTCACTTACCCCTTAGTCCTAAAAGTGGGGAATAAATCTTTAAAGATCTCCCTAAAAAAAAATCCACAAATTTCTATAGTTTTAGTTATGTTTATCTCACCTTCCCAGGGCTTGGTTGAGAGCTCTGTAAGCTTGAATTTCATACCACTGACTCCCTGATAAAAGGCCTCTTGTACTTTTGTGCTGGTCATTGTACTTCCTTTTTAATTCAACCTAAGAAAGAAACCATAAAATACTTGGTTTATTAATGCTGTTAAAAAGGAGATATTCTAAAAGAGGAAAACAAGCAAACATTGATTAAATAAGAGAATATATAAATTGTGATTCAGTCTTTCAACTCTGTATTTTGTACACTAACCAATTCTGGCTTCTAAAACTGCCCTTAGCTGTGATCTGTTCCAATCATTTAAATGTATTGACATGAGCACCACACACTCACCCACATCTCTGTGCCAGTGACAGAAGGATAAACTGTTCAGACAGGTGAAAAAACCCCAACCCAGTAGAAGCAGATGGACTCCAAACCCCAGATTTACTGGTTCTTCCAAAAGGAAATGTCCCACTGGAGCTCTCCATCCTTCCCTTCATCACAAAACCCACTCCTGATGCAGAGCTGGCACCAGACCCTGCTTTTCCCAAGGAAAGGTGAAGCAAATCCAACTTTTCTTCCTCTACAGAAGCTGCAAAAGAGCTTTAGAGACAGAGGGGCCTCTCCCAGGACCAGGATCAGCAACACCAAGCAGAATTCCCAGCTTGGCATCACCTCCTGAGGTTTGGAAATGTTTCACTGGAGATGAGGCAGGGAAAAACATCTTCCCCTTTTTAAAAACACATCCCTGATGCTTCAAAATGTGGAATGAGCTGCCCAAGAAATGCCCTGCCTCCCCTTCCCAATCACATGGATAACCACACACAATATCTGCTCTCAACTGGAACAATTTGCATTAGAACATTATTTATATCAAAAGGATTTATTATTGTTATTCAGTGAGAGGAACTGAATGTTGTTTTTTTAAACAAGCATAAAACTACACCAAAAAGGGTCTTTCTGCTGCTCTTTTGTACAGTATTAACCTTTCTAAACTGACAAGTGAAAGGACACGCTTCAGGAGAGAAAACAGCAGACTTCTAACCTCTTCTGACAGGTAACTTTCAAGTTGCATTTGGGTAAGAAATTTTATTTTATGTACTTATGCCCTTTAAATTGCCTGTCAAATTTACAAATTCAATCTTTACAGCCAGAAAGTAAATTCAGTTTGATTTCACAGATTTAATATTTGTTCCAGTCACTCAGAATTTACTGACTGGCATGTGAGGTTTCCTTTGTAATTTTCCAAACAGAAGATGATTTCTTCTGAATGGTTTATGAACATTAAACCATTCCTTAAAAAGGAGTTTGGCTTTATCTGTGCATTTCTACAAACTGAAATACTACCTGGAGAAAGAAAAGGGTACTGCCCACCTTTGGAAATGAGGAATGATATTGGAAAAGTTCACTGAAGCCTTTAAAACATAACCATTGACAATACATCCTGTGTGTGTTTTGCACTTGTCTTCTAGTCCTGGGCAGTTTTATAACAATTTATTTTTTTGAAGAATTTTGTTCTCAGTGTGGTTCTGGCCATTTGGAACAAATGGAGATCTACCAGCCCCTCACCTTGCCAGCAGACTGTGCAAACAGTGTTGGAATAACTGCTCCTGTGCCTTTTGCTGAAAAATGACATTATTTTTAAATATGTCCATAAACTCACTGAAGTAGCAGTAAAATGCAAGCCAGCCAGATCATCTAAATAAAATACATTACTTCCACATTCTTCTAATACATATCAGTGTTAGCAAGTTTATTGCTTGTATGCACACCACCAATGACATTTCATTGCTCAAATTATATAAACCCCATTTTTTAATATAAAACCCCGTGAGTTTGGGGGGGTTTGAACTCCAAGCCCTTGCTCTAAGTGTGTAACATACCTCTAAAACTTGCTTATATTAATTTTAAAAGTGTCACCAGAAAACAACCATTCCATTTTCTCCCTGCAGTGCCCCTGCCCCAGCAGAGATGATGCCAGCCTGCATTGTTGTGAGTTCAGTTTGCAGGGGGAGGCTGCTGCAGGTAAAAGGCCAGGGCCTGTCATTTTAATGCAATCAGAATCTATTTCATTGTGGAACTGCTGCATTCCCCCCCATCAATTCCATGCCAGATTCAAGCTGACATGTTACATATGTGAAAAAGCCAGTGCCTCCTGCTAGCAAATATCCACAATGTGCAGGAAAGCACAGGCTAGAAGGGATTAGTTAAAATGTCAAAAGACAGCCTTTTACTTTTACCTGTTCATCCTTAAAAACATCCTCCCAGCTCTGGGGCAGGATTTGCAGACAAAGAGCTGCACAAGGCCCCTGGCAAGCTCTGCCATGCTGTAGCTGTCACCCAGATTAGGCTTTGATCAGTCTGGGAGGTCACGGGCACAGCCACGCTCACTCCAACCTCCCCACGTTCCACCTGCAAAGCTCTCCTGCTTTTAATGCTTAATTACTTCGACATCTTTCACTCTGCAATATTAACTGGGAAACAGCAGTGAAAAAAAGATAAATGCCATGAACAATTTTTTTTTTTTAAGGTTTGGAAAGATACTTGGAGGCAGTTTGTGCTGCAGCTCAAATGCGTTTTTCAAACAGAATTAGCAATAGAGGTTTTTCTCCAATGACAACAACATTAAATGGCATTTGTTACATTAGATTTTAAAATAAGTTACCTGTGGTGATATTCCTCCATGGGAAGAAACTCAAGACTTATTCAGGATATAAATTGATTGATACTATGTTGACCACGGGTTATATGAGTTAGTTCATGGCACAAAGCTGAAAACAGGAACTCAAAAACTACAGCTTGGTTTTGACCCCCAAAATAACCTGGACATTCATACACAGAACCTGCAGCCTTTCAGCAACACACCAGGCTGAACCAGGTTTATTCAGAATGAACAAACAGTATTTAACAGCAAGGTACACAAATATCAGTCTATTATGGACTAATTATTCCTAAAGAAAAATCAATCAGAATACTGTAAACTGATTTATCACTGCCAGTACCACAATATGAAGGTTGAGTGGGCTAAGCCCATTTGTTTATTTTGTGCAATTTAAATCAGCAAAATGAACTCTGTTTGCTTTTATTTCATATACAAAGTTTTGAGGGGTATTTATTCTGCATTACTTCACTGAACCAAATGCAAACTTTGCTTTTTAAGAACAAATATAAGTAACAGTTGAGAATTGTTTTTGTTTAACAAGTCAGGCCTATTCTTTGGTAGGACATCACTCACCTCACAAATATCTCCAACTGCCTCCTATTTGCTCTGGTGGGTTAAAGGAAGAGAAAACAGCAGGAAAAGGCCAATAAAGCTGGGCCTGTGTCACTGCAGGGACAGGTGGAGGTGGCACATCCACACCTCCATGGAAAGAAAAACCAGAAAATGGATAGAAAAGTTTTCTGCCATTCCATTAACTTGTTTCTCTGGTTTTATAGAGGAAAAATAGTAATGAAAACAAAGAGCATTGCTCACATCATCCAAAAAAATTTTTAAAGACATTCATGTTTAACATCTACTAATTCCTCACGTTTTAAAAACAAACAAGCAGAAAAACTACCAGGTGGTCACTCCCCGCTTCCATCCCAAAAAAGACATAAAAATGTTTTTTAAGCAAATCTCCCCTCCTAAAAATCTCATGTGTCCACTTAGAGTCTCTCTTCCACCTGAAATAGCAATAATTAGAATTTTTCAGGAACACTCTTGCCATCTACTTTCCTCCTGACGAATGCCAAGGAACCATAAAAGTTTGTGAGTGCAGGAAAGTTAAGACATGAAAACCCATTTCTTTTCTTTTACATCTGAAAATTCTTAAATAGAAGCAGCATTGAACAGTGCAGCATTTCACTCACTTCAAAAGCAGGAACAAGGGCTGGGAGCTTTAAGACAAATAATGCACATGGTAAAGAGCTGGGTGAGTCACAGAACAAGCTTCAAACATCCTCAGCCCTCACAGACCCACTCAAAGCCATGTCTAAACACAACATTTCCATTTATTAGCCCACAGGAAAAAGATATTATGGCAAGATTTTTATCTTTAAATGTTCCAAACATTCCAAGTGCAGTGTTAATACATAAATAATATGGAATAAGAAAATGCTTATTAGCTGAATTTTACCAAATTAGATTCTGTCGATTACAATAATTTATTAAGTGCATTCTAATGAGTTCATGTAACTAAATAAGGCCACTAGACACAAATATAACACTTTTATTTTCACATATAAATACTGCATTTCCTTATAAAACAGCAACAACCTCCCAAACTGCAAATGAGACATGATCAATACTTGTACTGCTCAATTATCATCAGGATGCTGTTACACAGAAATTGCTCAGGTGACCTTTTCTGCCTGAAAATTTCTATGTGCACTTATCAAAACTGCCTTCCCTGGATAACACTGAATAAAAAAAGGAAGCAATGCAGATCTCAGACTTGCTCTGTCTCAGGGGACATGGAAAGATGTTGGGATTGAACAGTGCAATGTGAATGGAGATATAACCAAAACTAGATAGTTACTGAGAGAGAAAAAACAGCACAAAAAAAAAAACCCACATAGGGAAAAACACTGCTGGCTTGCTTCTCCATAACCCAAAAAGCTTAAATATGAGCTACAGCTTCAAGGGAAAGGCAAATAAGCCAAAGGCACTCGAATGGCCAGTGCCACCTCCAGGGCAGCCAGGCTCGAATGGCCAGTGCCACCTCCAGGGCAGCCAGGCAGCACCTCCTGCTCTGTGCAGAGCCCAGTTCCCCTGATCCTGAACCCCCAGGTATGCCACGGCCAAATCCTTGCCAGCATCCTCCCTCTGAATCCCAGCCTGAGACACGGGGAGCCCATGGAACACTGCAAGCACTGAACACTTTCTGTAGTGGCAGCTGCACCCTGTGGCACCCCAGATGTGGGAATTTTCCCTTTCACAAAGCTGGTGGCACATTCACCCCAGAGCCACCAGCTGGTCCCAGCCCCACAGGCTTCCAGGGACTGCGAGCAAGGGACTTGATTAAAACCTAATGCAACCAAAGCTCTGCTCTGAACAGGAAATTCAATCCACTTCCAGCGAAGCAGAACTGAAAGAAATCCAGGGGGTTCCTTTGAGGTCCAGCAGTGGTGCTGGGGCTCTGGTGTGAGTGTCACTGGTCCCCACAGATCCCCACGGTGAGAGCTTCACTCCCAGAGCCCCAACACACTGTGACAGCAAAGCACAGACTGAAAGGTCACCACTGCTTGCTAAGGACAAGATAAACACAAGAAAATCACTCGGGAATTTTTTTTTGTGTGGATGGGAAAAGTGAATTGTTAAATGCAAAGGGGAAGTTTGGATTTGCTGGATTGTTTCACTGGGGGAGATGTTCAGGGATGTGGTCTGGGCCAAAATATTGACATTGGCCTGGCACCAGCAGGACAGAAATGCCATCCTCTTGTGTCACCTGTCACACTGAACTCACAAGTTCCCATTCCCAGCCACAGGATCTTACAGCTACTCCCACTAATTCAGCTCTCAAATCATTTTGTTTCCTTAATTAACACAATTTCTGTTGGATGCAAGAAGGGTGTGAATATCTTGGACTATCTATAATCATTGTTATTTGTGGAAAAGTGAGAAGAAAAAGGCTTTGGAGGTATCTCAGTGCTACCACAGCACCCATGAAAGTTCCAGAAATGGTTTTCTGCTCTCCACTTCCTATTTGGAATTTTTTCTCACAGTACTGGAATAAAGAAGAAATTAAAAGTCTTCTATCCCTAAAAAATTCTTAATTTCACAGGGAATTTTCTACTAAATATAACACAACAATGACTTCCCCATAAAATGCCATGTTCTCTACTGGTTTTGCCCATATTTCTTTATTAATAAGTGAAAAAATATTTTAAGTGATGCAAAGGCAAGATGAAATTAACACAGTGCAAGAGATTTTTCCCAGCTCTGGTTAAGCATAATAATAATTTAAATTAAATTAAATGTTAAAATAACAATAATTTTCTTAGAAATCTTGCTTTTCCCAGAATATGGTTAATAAGAAATGAATTTTTCCAGCAATCACTTATATAGCACAAGATTCTTTCTCCCTTCAAGGGACACGAAACATAAAGGCTTAAAAACTTCCACAAGGACCAGAAATTCAATATTGAAGCATGTCATTATTCTGAAATGATAGAAATATCTCAATTTGTTGAGATAGGAGAAGAAGAAATTTCAGCCAAAGAGCTGCAAAATTTTTCTATCATTAAGTTACATAAAGCCCAGAAAATTGGAATTGAAGTGATGATTTCCTTCGTGTTACCAGTCATGACACTGGAAACAAGAAAGGAAATATTCCCCTATGGCAGCCATGGAAATAATTCCCATTAAAGGCCAACTCAAGCAGTGTCACTGCTCAGAACTGCCAGCCACAGTGAGTTTATTTGCCTTGCACATGTGCTGATGTGAAAGTTTGACTTTGTGCACAATCTGCTGTACTTTGGTGCAGTTCTGCTGGCTGCTCCATGATTAATTCACTCTTCTGTAGCAGGATCAAAAGCATCTGGAGAGGTGGAAGTGCAGAAATGCTCTCTGGGCAGGGGAGCTCAGTGCCTGCACTTCAGAGCTGCCCATTATCAACATTTTGGAGCGAGCTCTTTATTTCAGCTCCCCAAGGTAAGAACAGTAAATTATGACTTGAACTAAACAAGTCACACTTGGCTCCAAAATCAGATTTTCCTACCTCTACTTTCAGGTCCCAGAGGTAGGCAGAGGAAATCCTGGTCACAGCCAAAGAAGTAATTTTTGGCTCTGAAATAAATTTTCCTGCTTTACTCAAGCCAAACTCTACCATTGAGAGCACCACAGCTTTGAGCAATCCTTGAACATTTTCTTTTATATTATTTTGTTTTAGCAACCTGATTCTTCAGCAATATGAAACCCTTTGCAATAACACAGAATTAGGGGGTTGGCCTCTTTCTTCAATCAGTTTTGTTTATAATCAGGTCCTACTTCTGAGCCTGAATAATTTCTTTCTCCTTAACCCTGAAAAAAAATGTTTTAGACTCTCCTCTTTCAGTGAACCTAAGATACAATATGTCTAAAAATGCTGAAGTGAAACTAAATTATTCTCTTGAAAGCCTCCACAGAAAATACTGTAACTTATAAAAGCCCACAGTTACTTAAGGAATTCAAATATTTGCCATTTAATACCAGGATATGTGGCATATATTTAGCACAAACATATGGAAAAACTAAAATTGGATATCATTCATCACGCTTGACAATGAGTTTCATGCCCAAGATTGATGTCTGGATCCAAAATGCTACACTTCAAAATATCTAAGAGAAGTTAATTAACAGTATGTTAGCATCAGATAACACATATGTGGGATTATCCATCTCTGCTTGTCACATTATTTATGTTCTCTAATATTACAGCTCACTGCTATTCAATCAAGTTACAAATCATAAAACATATTTAGAAAGCAGGTTGATCACAGACAAGTCATATTAGTGGAGATGAGCCAACATCAAACTGCCAACATAAAATATTGCTCTCCAAAGGTCCAACCCACAAACCCTGCTGCTTGTGCTCAGCCCTGGGAGTATTAAAGGGATTACTCACACAAGTAAGAGCTCTGTGCAGGAGTAAGGGGTTATGGAATTGAGGCTTAAGAGGACTTTTATTAACCCAAAAAAACAGACATTCAAGTGTTTTTTCATGTAGAAGCCGAGCACTTTTTAGTGATTTAAACCAATCTCAGAAGCAGATCATTCATGGCTATTCCAAGGGAATTGTTAATCACCTGCATTTCCTATTTTTGAAGGAATGTCATTATTAATCATCTTATCAGTTTCCTCCTCTGGTACCTCTGCTGAGCACCTATTGCTGTGTGAGAGCCACAGATGCACAATTTTCTGTCTGAGTTCAGCCTGACCTGTGTCACTATGGTTTGAATTTTATGTCTGCTGAAAACTCAAGGTCCTTCCCAGAAGTTCCAGGTTTTACCCAGTTTTCTGCTTCACCCACAAAATCCAAAGAAACACCAACCAAGGGCATCACCACAGCAAATGTAACTGTTTCATTTGGGAATTCCAGTTTCTTTCCTGAGCTGAGAAAGATGCTTAATCTTCCAAATTTCTTTTATATTTCTACAAAGGTACTAATAATCTTCTTCAGAGTGACCCTCTTTAATTTTATCCTTCTTGCAACTCAGCTGGTAAAAAAAACGAGCATTAATCCAGAATTTTGGGGGATCTGACAACCCTAAAGCTTTGAGCAAAACCAAACCCTGTTCAATATAAAGACATTTAAAATCAAACCCATTTTCTCCAGCATCCTGCAAGAAGCTCTGCCATGCAGCAGCTCTGCAAATCTCGTGCTGAGAGACTGGTGCCTGCCCTTCTCTCATCCAGAATTGATCACTGCAGAGCTTTGGGCATTCCCATCCCTAAATAGACTCACTCAGACCTTGAGCTGCTTGCAATTTGGTAGCTAGTGTTTCTAGCCCTACTGAAAAATTTAGGGGTTTTCTTCAGTCTAATTAAAAAAAATAATTCAACAGAACACTGATTTTTAAAATAGAGTTATCAGGAATGTGCTGTAGTGCCTGTGATTCTGTTATTTGAAATATTTGGTTGAACTCAAGGTAAAATGAAACCATATCCACTGTGAAGATAATTCACCCATAACACATTCTTTTCAACCTAATTTTGTATCATTTAGAACCCAAACCCATTGATTTTCAGGAAATCATTTGGCATTAATTGTAAATTTCCAGCCCTACAACAGACAAAGGATTTCCAAAATACCTTGTCAGCACATGCCCCTAACAAACCAGCATTCCTAACTCCAGAAAAGAGGCTGAGTACTCTTTAAATGTGAATTTTTACACTACAGTAGAGTGCATTGTATTTTAGAAGGACAAAAAATATTGTGGCTGAATGAGTGCTCCAAGGAATTCTGCAAACATTGGAAGAACTGCCCTAACACAGCCTCCCAAGTCCTTGTAGGATGTGGGTTTTTCCCAGCAAGGCTGGAATTAGGCACATGCTGCAGACAACAAAGAAGCCTTTGCTTGTTCACTTAAGCTCAGAACACATCTCTCAAACCAAAGCTGAGTCTGTTTGGCCTTTCAAGTGCAAACCTATGATTTTCTTGTTTGATTTGGCATTAGTGAGAACCAGAATCCAGCTGCTCCTGGTATTTATTTATTCTGTATCCTTCACTTTGTTTCTTGGCTTCACAGAGCAGTCCCAAAAGCTCTCAGAGGAACACATAGGACAGAGCAGTGACAGTGACTGGGAGCAGTGGCAGCACCTCAGTGGCACAGACCACTAGAAAGAAATGCTATTACAAACTAACCAATAATAAACCTTATTTTCAATAAGCAGAAAGCCTAGAAAAATACTTTTCTATATTCATTGGCTTTCTTTTCCTCTCGGCTCTGAAGTGCCTGCTCTAATGGAGCATTATCTGTCAGACAAGCCCTGCTCAAGTCAAAAGGAAGGAAGTGTTGAGGTGGGCAATTACACAGCAGTGCAACAGGATGCTGCTTTCACCACCTCCTGAAAAACACAAACAGTTTCAGATTTATTTCACTGGAGCCATTTCAAAATGCTATTTTTACAAGGCGCTTACAAGGGTTTGCCTAAAGTTACATGGAGGTTGAATATTCCAAATAGTGCTGTCCTCAGTCTCCAGGAAGAGTTTATGTTGTGTCATAAATTCATGCTTCAAAATTGCAAGCTAATAAAGAAGCACAAGCTTGGAGAAAGTTTCCAGTTCCACTCTGCTGAAGTGGGACACATAATTACACTAAAGAAGGCAATGGGATTAGAAAGGTGAGATAGTGCAGTGGGACATACACAGTTCTACTGTAAAATAATAATATAATTAAACAATCTTTATCTTTCCACCTGTTTTCTGCAATAACCTGCCTTATTTAAAGTTGCTCCACCTCTTACTTGTGCAAGGTAACTCCAAGAATTCAAATAGGATGGAGAGAAGTTCAAGGTAAACACAGAGAAAAGGTATTTTGTGCATATTTAGTGTTTTAAAGATGACATAAAAATCAAGTACAACTCTGAAGCGATGTCCTACCTGAAGGTCCTTCACATTTGGGAAGGGGATTCCAATGGTCACAACTGCCCTGGCATTCTCATCACAGAAATCCAGCCCCTCACTGACCTTCCCTCTGCACACAGCTATCAGCAGGGCTCCATCTGCAACAGGACAGGAACACTCTGATCATCCCAGGGGGAAGCTGAGGATCAGGAGAAACTTTCACCACAATGTTTCAAAGAGCTATAATTATAATAGAGTACAATAGACTGGCTGGAAAAAGTGAGTGGCTCTAAAAATAGAGACTTGTTAGAGGGGTGAGATTAACTCCACTTTGATCAATAATATTCTCATTTCAACCATCAAATGGCAAAATCATTTTACACGATATAATTAATTATATAGTAATAATTCATTATTGCATAATTAATTATGCAAGAACAATGTGTATCAACAACAAAACGTTAAACCTTGAATTTTACTTGAAGAGTCTGCATCAGCTATTTTGAATGGCTGAAAAATGTACCTTTTTCTCCTTTACATTTGATTGCATCATAGTAGATTTTCAGCAGCTCATCAAAGTCACTCTTGGCCCCTCCCTGGGGCTCTGCAATGACTGTTTTAACATCCTCCAGGTTCCTCCACAAGCCAGTGTGCATCCAACGATCCTTTAACTTGTCCAGCATCTGAAAAGCAACAGAAAAAATCCATGTCAACCACTTGAACTGCTCAAATGAAGCACACAAAGACATTTCTTTTAGTGAACTTTTATATGATTCAGGTTTTTTATTTGTAAATGCAAGTTTTCCTACCATGCACAGAACCTCAGCTGTGCAGCACTTGGCAAACAGGGGGGCTCTTATTTTGCTAATTAGAAATAATTCAGATTTTTGAGCTGTCAAAGCAAAACTCCCTAAATCTATGACAGTGGCCACTAAAGAGCACCTTGTGGTATTCCTCAAAGTAGAGGAATGTCATCCAAAGAAAAATGGAAGTTACCTGTTTTTTTGATTACTAAGTAAGATCAGAAACAAATTCCAAATTAATTTGAAACAAGCCTTCATATCTTAAATCTCCAGAACATTTCAATACTTGAAAATTTACATAGAGAAGTTGGGAAAGGAAATATTGATGTAGGATATATCAGCCTCCTCTGCTTCTTGAAGAGCCCATCAGCTTTGTTACACCTAAAATTCTAAAATTACAAAGTCTGAACTATGCACATTTCACTCCAAGTCAGGACATGTTCAAATCTCTCAACCAAATAAACTTGTCCCACTTTTAATGCAAATAGTGAAAATGTTGCATTACAGAAATCAAAGTTTAAAATTAGCACACAACCTGAAGTCAGCTGGGTGGGGGTCATTTAGCAAATGCATCAACTTAAAACATTGAATTTTATCAATTCAGGGAGTAAAAAATTTCCGCCTTGAGCTGCACAGCACTGCCCTGGAGACAAGGGGAAGGCAAGAAACACATTCCAGAGTGAGCCAAGGAGCCCTGGTTCAATGGACAGAATTAAATCCTTTATTTCACCCTTCTGCTGCTCAGGGATCTTTAGTGTGTCACTCCATGCAGTTACTGAGGTTCATTTCTGAGATTTAAACTCACATTCTGCAATAAGGGCTGTGCTCTTATTGTGTCTGCACTTCACTCCCCTCCTGAAGACTTTTCCATATTTTGCTCCAGGCTACACAAACTGCTCCATCTGGAACCTGCACTTGCTCTGCTTCATTCCTCCAAAAGCCACAGCATCCCTTCACTGCAGCCCACTTGTTTCCAGTGCACTCCAGCCAAGATCCCAGGATCCTGAATGGGTGATTGTTACCAAAATAATCTGTCCCGTGTCCAGACCCACAGTTTAAGTGCTACTGTGAAGCAGAACTAATGAGCAACAACTAATTGTTGTCACATTTGAAAATTTATAGGAAATTGGTTACAAGAGCCTTTGCATTTTTCATGTCCTCAGCATTAAAGATGTGAACTCATTCTCTGACATGAAGAATTTGGATGGGTTCCTCACAAGAGGGGACAAATGCTGTTATTTGGAATTTTCCCTGTTTTGTGCCAGCCTCTGCTCAGGGAATTACTCCTGCTTTACTACTGATGTGACACCATTAGCAAGCAAGCACAGAGAGAGGAAGTGATGAGTAGTAGGAACAGTTTCCCTCACATACAGCTGTAGCTGCAGAATAAATCATCTCTGCTAAATGTGTCTGTCCTCCTGCCTGTCCCCTTCCCTCCCAGCTCTGCCATTTCCTGGCAGCATCCTGTCTGTAATCTCTTTTTCTATAAAGGTTGTAATCCTGTGACTGAGCAATGAGTGTCCATCTTGCCATCCCAGCCTGCCACTGTGGCCTCAGTTCTTGGATGTGATGTGGAAATAATTCTGGGAAAGCAAAGAAACAAACACATTACAGCTCTAAGTACATCCATTTGGGATGTGCCAGGGGCTGTAACATCATTAACTGCCCAATTTCATTGCTCCTCCTGTGGAGCTGGGCCCCACTCAGCAATCCCTGCTGAGCTGGCTCCTGGCACTGCCAGGCATGGCCAGGGACAGAACACAGCAGATCCTTGGGTAGAGCTGAATTTCACACCTACATCCATAAAACCATCCAGCCTTTGTCTTCTCAGGGTCACTCATCCCTGATTTTCTCCTCTCCTCTCATCCCACCCCGTGGTATTTCTCACCAATACACCCCTAGGAAATGTTCTTGCCACAAAGGCAAGATTCCTCACAAAAATTCCTTAATCTCTCAATCCCACTGTATTTCTCTCAGGAAAATTTATATCCAGAACTGCAAAGATGGCTGGAGAAAACCTTTATCCAAATTCTTAAGAAAACATCTTTTCTCTTTGTGGGTTCCCCAGCCTCCAAGCAAGTCTGTCCTGCACCAAGCTTCAGGTTTCTTGTTTCATTGACAGCAATCATCACAACAGAAAATCTGTGATTTCGATGGAAATATGGGAATTATTTATGAAATCTTTGGCAAGAATGGAGCAATTCATTTAATTCACACAACAGCTATTACCTCTTCCATTAATGGACTTTGCTAGATATGGAAACTTTCCTTGTATCCACAAAAACACAGGACCCATGGCATGGACAGACACTAAAACAACAAGAATTATGGAGCTGACTGAATACAAATAAATAAAATATAGAACACACACATGCCTCAGACGAGCCAGGAACCAAGTGCGGGTTTCTCATAAAAAATTATTTCACTTTGGGTTGGAAAAGTGCAAATGGGAGCAAGATCTAATGCCAGGAATCACAGGAAGGAACCATTAATGTCCCCAGTCAGTCACTCCTCCTACCCAAGGGAATAATAGTTCCTGCACTGGAAGGCAGCCCGTGTATATTTTATTAAATCCCTTAAAAATGGATCCTCAAATGGCTTATTAACAAATGGTCTTCCTCCAAGAGAGCAGAAAATCTTGTTAGAAAGAATCTGCCATCTTCCCATGCACTGAGGGATGTTTACTGGGATAGCTTCTCCCTTTTAGTCCTTCCTGCAATTTAAAGACACCTGTAAGCTATGATCCACAAAAACCTGGAGCTGCTTCCCTTTTGAAGCAGTTTTTGAAGTATTCTGGAAGTTTGGGGATGGGGGGAGCTGTTTTCTCACCACCTCCTTCCATTGTGCTGCACTCCAAGGCCAAACCCTCCTGTGTGTGCCCAAAAAGGAGAAGTTTTGCCTTTTTCCATTTGCTGCTTTGCTTTATATACTGCCAAAAATCACATTAGGGGGCTCCCAGAATGAAGCAAACCCAGAGATTTGTTAAATGTATTTTACCCTAAGGCAAGTTGATTGTAATTTCCACCTCTGGATCAAACCTGGGGATGTGCTTTTCCTGCAGGATCCATCACCTCCTGACAGGGAGTTATGGAGTAGAAAACACCTGAGAAAAGGCCTAACAGAAAAATTCTGGCTTTTTTTAGCTCTTGTCCTGCTAATTTCTCTACATAAAATATTCCTTAAATATTTAAGCACTGGTTCACGTCATGATGGATTCACATCTTTTCAGCAGAGAAAAAAGGTATCACAGAAATAATCAAAAGTGCTTGGGGAGGCAACAAAACACCTAAAAATATCCAAGGATGCTCCAGAGCAGTACAGGACAAAAGGATAATGACCTAAGAAGCATCTGACAGAGTAAAATAGCTCTGACTTTACTGGGTAGTTTAACAACTCTTAAATAAAAATAATTATCATTGAAAGTGCATTGTGAACCTGTAAAACTACAAGCTGTCTTGTTTCCCACACATTTATACAATAATTGCACAGAAGGTATTTCAAGGTGAACAGAACTTACACAAACATTTTGTAACCCTTCTTAAAAATCTGCCATTATACTTTAAAATAACCCCACTTCTCCAAACTTTGCTTTTTAAAATCTTGGCTCTCTGTAATGATGTGAAGTTGCACTTTTCATTGTTATTCAAATATTCAGGTAGCTGGAGGGGAGAAAGGGAAGAGCCATTAGGTTTTTCTTAATAAAAATCACAGTATTGGTACCACTGTTAGTGCAAAAAGTCTGAGCTCCCCAAGGGAGCAGCATTGATCTAAAAGCCTTTTCCCTGTGTTTGCTCCCAGGATTTTCTTTGTGAATAAGCACTGCTTCAAATCAAAGTGTGTCTCCAGTGGGCTGGAAATGTGTTTGAAGGGTCAAACAGAAGTTCCACAGGCAGAAAGGCAGCACAAAACTCCAGAGATGGCAACAGGAGCTGAGCTGCTCCAGGCTGGGCTCCCTCCAGAACTTGTTCTGG
This sequence comes from Rhabdornis inornatus, assembly GCA_013397075.1. Taxonomy (NCBI): domain Eukaryota; kingdom Metazoa; phylum Chordata; class Aves; order Passeriformes; family Rhabdornithidae; genus Rhabdornis; species Rhabdornis inornatus. Next base: position 456,022 of record VWZS01000704.1, read on the forward strand.
TACAACAACAGGGCTCTGCTCCAGCTGGGAATGACAGGGAGAGACTGGGAATGGAAAAGGGAGAGACTGGGAATGGAAAAGGGAGAGACTGGGAATGGAAAAGGGAGAGACTGGGAATGGAAAAGGGAGAGACTGGGAATGGAAAAGGGAGAGACTGGGAATGGAAAAGGGAGAGACTGGGAATGGAAAAGGGAGAGACTGGGAATGGAAAAGGGAGAGACTGGGAATGGAAAAGGGAGAGACTGGGAATGGAAAAGGGAGAGACTGGGAATGGAAAAGGGAGAGACTGGCACAAAACTGGGCTCTCATCCCCCCACCAAACACGGAGAGTGCCACAGATTCCCAGTGCTGCTCTAACCATTGCTCTGCAGTGTTTGTAGCTTGCCAGAAAAATGACAGGTGGCACAACCAAACAAAGAAGCTTTTTTTTTTTTTTTTTTAATCTGAAAACCCTTACATTCAGAGAGACTGTTGAGAAGAAATGCACCTCCCTTGTTTTGCTACAAAATGTTCCCCACGATTTGGGCTGCCTGCAAAGAAACCAAGTACAGAACAACTCAGCCTCCACCTGCATCAGCTGCCTCCCCTCTTTCTTTCAGTGGAAATAAATATAAAAATAAAAAACCCCCATACACTCTGACAGGTCCTTCTCCAACTTGAAGCTGCTAGGCTGGAGGATATCATATTTTCCACTCAAGCAATGCTCTGCTGATCCCAAGGCACAGATGTTTTGATCATGGCTCATTCCAGAGGCATTGCATTTCCTTTCAAAACTTCCAGGAGGAGATTTGCTGAGTCAGCTGCTTACCCACAGCTGGAAGTTTTTGTTCCAATCCCTCTGGTCCCAGGAGAATCACCTGGATGAATTTTCTACTTCCATTATGAAAGGATGGAACTGTCCCTATATTAGTGATAATCCTAAAACATATTCAGTCATTAAATCAAGGCATTGCTTTAAAATAGTGGCCTTAAATTCCTGTTATTTCAAAGGAATCCTGGAGAGTGGATCTGGCCAGACCTCACCCACTTTTTTTGGCATTACAGATTCCCATTAAATTAATTCCTTCAAGGATTAAGATGGTTTGGAAAAGTAGAGAGTTAGCAGAAATTATTTGACAGTTCTTGAACTAAAAACTTTGCCAAAACTTGGTACTAAATGACCCAGAATCCTACAGGCAACTCCAGGAGCTCCAGGAATATTGGAACTCTTCACTTTGGGGGAAAAAAGAAGATTTTATAAAGAGTTTATCCATGTGGGGTCATAGGATCACTGACTTATTCCATTTTCACCTTTAGTTAAAAAACAAACAAACCAAGCCCAAAACAACAGGTTAAAAGTGAACAGAAAGGAAACAACAGAAGGAAGAAAGGAAACAGAGGAATGAAATGGGAATAAAATACTGAAAGCACAAGAACAAATTGCCTGGAAGGATTGGTGTGAAAGGAAAATCGAGTTTCCTTCCAAAAACAGGAGGCAAAATATTTCTGCTAACTAACCCTAATGTCCATTATCCCAGTCTTTGAAATCAGTTCAGAACAGCACCCTAGAACTATTTTAAAAAGCACCATAAAAAGCACAATATCCCTCAACAAGAGCAAAAGGGATGAAAAGCAAGCAAAAAAACCCAACCACATTTATCAAATGCACCAAAAATTATTCCCCACTTTGAGAAGGACTAAAACAATATTCACCTCTGGGCCACAGGTCATCTACCCAATTGGCAGAAATAATTCACATTTCACCTTTTCTTCTTCTTAATCACCCCGTACACTTTTTCAAAAGGTCATTTTAATCATATTTTTCATCCAGAAAAAAAGAGAAAAGCCTCAATTTTGCTCAACACCCAGACACTTGCACTGCTCTGGGCTGGGACTCCACCAGCCAAGAATAACAGAGGCCACTGAATTATTTAAAGCAGTTGTTTGCACTCAATTAGATTTTCATGAAAGGTTAAGCAAGAGACTGATTCACAGCCCCTCCTCATGTTTATGGGAGGGTTCTAACACAGGACAAGGTATTTAAAATTCATTCATTTGAATGACTGAGCCAATGCAAAATATAAACATAGTTTTTCATTTTAAATTTCAAATTTCATTTTCCCAGCTCCCAATTCTAACAGATTTAATTCCGAGAGAATGTGAAAATATCTGTGCCAAAATATTTCATTTTTGAAGTAAAATTTACTTTCAAAATAGAGCTTTTAATTCCCATTCCTAATAGGAAACTGGAGAGAAATACTAAACATCCATATAAATACATGTGCACAAGGTAATCTTGTCTTCATGGACCAAAAATAAATTGATTTAATGAAGCATTTTAATGGAGAGAAGCCACACAAGGATGTTTCTCTTATCAAGCAGAGGCTCCACCTGCTTTCTCCTGCACTTTCAAATTTCCCAACTATTTATTATTTCAGGGGGCATCACTCAGCCATGCAGAGAAGGGTTCTGAACCTGCCTGGTTCCCACAGTGCAAATTCCAGGTGAATTCCTGCCTGATTTCCTTTCCCAAAGACTCACAGAGCCTCTGGAACGAAATGCTCCAGAAGAGCAAAATAGAAAATTATTTTAAAAATACAATTATTAATCCAAAGGGCTGTGCAGGGAGCTGGAGCCATGTCACACATTTATTCTGATATTTTACATTTCTCCCAGAATTCTGAAGGAAGATCACAGAGACTCTGAATTGTCCTAACAGGTGCTCATGGAGTTTGTCCTCCCCACTTCTCCTGGGAAAAAGCTGTGCTGGATTGGAAATCTACAGCACTGTGCTATTCCAGGAGATTTTCCACTTAATCTACTTCTTCACAGCAGAAAATGGGTTTGAAGGCTAAAACTTTAAAACCATGGAGGTGTGATTTTCAAGAATTTCCATGGAAAAGGTGTCTTTTTAAATTGAGAAGTACTGTACTTATTTTCTCAAGGAGAATTTTAAACAAACATGAAATAAACCCAAATATTTAGGACCAAGAATGGTGTTGAGATCCCCACATATGGTGGGAAATGTGGGGTAAAGTCTGTGCTCGTCCACACAGACACTGAAAGGGAAATAAAAAAAAAAGAGGGGGAAAAAAGAAAATAAATAAAGCTACTGTGCAACACAATTCCATAATTCAGCTAAACCCTGACCATGGTGAAAAACTCTGTATTATGAACAAGATTCTGATCACCATGTGCACACTCCAGCACAATAAAAGGTGAATAATTCATCATCATTTTCAAAGGCAAAGTATGCATCACTCAGCTTGGGGGCAGCACGGGGGATTTCACTGGCAGCGCTTTTCTTTGGGGACAATGACAAAGTGCCGCTCAGCAGCAGGAAACTGAAGCACTGAAGTGTGTTCCATGTGCCATAAATCAACACTGCAGCCACAGGATGTCTCTCTGCTCCCAACATACCATCAATTTTTCAAGAACCCCCTTAAATAATGGAAAACGTGAACGGCGACAACAGTAATGAAAAATGAAATGTTTTGCACGCCAAAGAATTTAGAATAACACTGTTAATATGTTGCTTCTGCAGCTAAAGGAGCTTTTTAATAGAAATCTTCTCCCAAAAAACCCAACATCTTGCCCCCCAAACAAGCTTTGTTCAGTCCTTGAGCTCCATGGTAGCTCTTTAGGAACAACCTGGTTCAAAGCAGGATTTCTTTTGTGGTTTTAAAACTAACCAAGACAACAAGTTCTGTGTTTCAGGCACTGCTTCTACATCCACCCTAGGCTATCATTACACCTTCCCATCCCAGAGAGGGAAAATCCTTCATGCAAAGAGAGCTCTCCAGAAAAAAAAAATAAAAAAAATTAAAAGGATGGTTTAAATCCTGGTCTGGAATAAAAAGGAAAATGATGAACTGGTCATGGATGAAGTCAACATCTCCAGAGCTGCTCTTCCCCAGCCAGAAGCCAAGCTCAGTCATCTCTGACCTCTTTGTTTTTGCAGAATAAAGAGAAAAAAATAATCCAAGGTTGTCTTAGTGGCACATGAGCAATGAAGCTCAGAAGGCCTGGGAGGATTGAGCCTCACCCCGGGCACGGGGCCAGGCAGGGCCACGAGGCTCCCCCAGGGCTGGGCCAGGCCTGGCATGGGGACAGCTCTGAGCTGCCTCTGCTCTCCTCCCCAAGGCCAGCGTCCCACAGGAAATCCTTCGTGTCCCTCCATCACATGAGACAATTCTAAACTCATTCATTCATTCATTGATAAGCTAAGTATTTCTTCCAAGTACCCAGCTCGATCCCTTCTCCCTCCTTCCCTTCTGTCCCCCTAAAAAAAAACAATTAGAAAGAAATAGCAAACTTTTCTGATTCTTAGGAAAGTAATTTCTCACCTCATGATCAAAAACAGAAAGTAAAAGATGAAAAAGTTTTTACTGTAGCACATTGCAAGTTATTTGTTTTGAAGTATTTTTGCTAAAAATTAGTTCATTACTGAGCTGTAAAATTAATCAAAATGCAATGAATACTCTTTAGAACACATCACTCAGTAATTAAATGTTCTCACACAGGAGCTTGCTTACCCTATCAGGAGGTAAAATTGAGGTATGATTTTTCTAATTTTCTAAGACACAAGTTGAGGGATCCCAGACCCCCCAGTGATGCAGAATTTCTGTGAATTTAAAACAGCCCAAGTATTCCTTTTAATACATTTAATATTCAGATTCTTGTCCCACAGGAAATCCTGAGCTGTTGCACTGCTGATACAGACCATGCTCCCTAAATAAATCCTCTCCAGTAATTTTCTCTCATATCTGGTGCTCTTCACACATCTCTCCCATATCAGGCACTGAATCTTTCACAGCCATGGCAAAGGGACCAAGAACTCTGCAGGTTGTAAAGGTTCAGAACAACATTACTGTTCAAATAACCTGGGCAGGATGCACCTTCTTAAGAAAAATGTTGCTTATGGATATTATTCCCTGTTCACAACTGCTTTCTTTCTCTTTTATTAAAAGTTCCTGAGGAAAACAACATGTCCATGTTATTTATTATTAGGACTCCATCATTCACAGAGTGCAAACTTCTTGACTGTGAAAATTCATTTTCAATGCAGTTCCTACTTAGATGAGAGGAAAAATATGCAAGCAGCAAGTGTTAATTACAAGGGAAATTGGAGCATGTGTTAACGAGCTACAACAATTCAGCTTGCAGCACTTTGACAAGTCAGAGCTCAGAAGAGAGAAACAATAATAGATTTTTTGTTTATTTTCCTGATGCTGTCTGCTCAGGGTATTTAAATTAACAGTGTAATAAAATATTAAGCAGCCCAACTCTCAGGGTGTGAAATTCACAGGCCAAACACTCATCTGCCAGCACGGCAGATAATTTTTTTAGACATAATATCCAATAATCTGCCACGACTGTCGCTCCGGATTGGATTTATGTGACGAGCAGCACCAGCAGCAAGGAACTGCTCTGTGTAAAAAGCAAGTGCCACAGGGCACCTGAATTATTGCACAGCCCTTGCTGGTCACCACAGCAGCTCAGCAAGCCATGAGCAGTGTGTCTGCTCATTCTCTGCAGGCTGGAATGCAAAATGAGAATGTGGGACCAAAGTACACGTGGGGATTTCCCCTGGGCTGAGGAGAACATTCCAGCACAAGGAGGAGCAGAGTGGGAAAGGGACAGCAAAGAGCTCCAGTCCCACTGCTGCTGAGGCTCTGCACAGCACCAGGATCACAGCAGGGCATTCCTTTCATATCACCTCACCCACATTTCCAGTCACCCAGAATATTCACCTGAGTGCCTCTCCAGGTCTTTGGTTAATTCACAGCCAGACAGAGCCAGTTAAGGATGCTGCAAACTCACACCAAAGCTTCAGAACATCAGCCACAGCGAAAAAAATCAGGATTTCCAAAGGAGGATCTTGATAGGTTCTCCAATTACAGTCAACCACTGGAAAATATATTAAAAAAACCCCCAGAAACATGAATATGCTTCATCCCTGAGACTGAAAACAAAAAAGGATGATCCTGGAATGTGCAATATCATCTCTTCCCTTGAGCTGTCTCTGACACTTCTCTGACCTCCTGACGAGCCACCACAGTTCACAAAGCCACCTGGAAACTAACTAGGAAAAAAATGAATAAAAAGGATAAAAACTTTTCCTTTGCTCAGGAGATCCAGAGTAGCACAAGAACAGTCACAGGGGAAGAACCTGCTCATCCAGCCACAGGCTCCTGGACCATCTCCTCTAAGGTCTCAAAGCATCTCTAATGTTTGGATTGTCTCTAATTTCCCAGAAATCAGGAAAATCACTCCATAATTGGTGTGTACATCTATGATCCTGTCACACTATTTAAGGAGGAAAATACATTGTGCAATTATTCAAATTGTTAGTTATCGTCCCCAAAGATAAAAATTTATCTTGGCCTGCTGTTGGTAACCAAGCAGTAGGGGAAAAAAAACACACCAAAAATAACAAAACTCAGACAACTCAAGGTCAAAAAATTCTAAATTAAAACCTTCTACTAAATCATTAAAGTTTACAGGAACTTCAACTAGCCAACACTTCAGTTATTCCTTTGCAGAATCCAGCACTATTCTGGCTGGGGGTTTGCTGTAGCCTCTGTGAAATGATCCTGCCAGGCTGCGAATTGCCAGCTCCATCTGCAAATTTAGTTTGGCAGGGTTGGATTGAACTGATGACATTAAAGATAAATATTACATACCTGCTTATACAAAAACTCTCATTCCAATTCTTTTTGTATAGTTTATCATTCCTTCTGCTACTGTTTTTTTCTATTTGAAGCAATTTCCCAACAGTGCCCAAAGCAGAGCAAAGTGCTGAGGGAATGATTAAAATAAATCTTCCCTCTCACAAAGGGATTTTTACAGACATTTCTATGCCCAAGTCAATGGGAAAAGCAAACTGTAGACTTCAGGAATCACATGCAGATTTACAGGAGCTCTTGGAGCTCTCAGAAGGCACCTCAGATAATTGTATTTTTGGATGACTTGAGAGGCTCAATAGCTAGACAGTTTATATGACTGATATTGAAATGATGGAAAATAGAGAATTAAAATGAAAGTAGATACTGTATATGATTAATGGGGAAAAAAAACCCATAAAACATTAAGAAGCTGACATAAAGTTCAAAAAGAAAACTACCAGTGCAGGGGAAGAGCAAAAAACAAGCAATGAAGAAATAAAAATAGACAAGTAAAATGAAATTCTATCTGTGTTTATAAGGTGCAAATGTTGAAATGAATAATTTGGGAGCCATTAGAATGCAGCTTTTTTAGAGCACATTTTCCCCAAATCGTGGCCCATCAGACAGAAATCACTTCCCTAAGATTTCCATCAGAGGAAGGACAAAGGACAGCTTTAAACCTGGCCAGGAGCCTTTCCTTCCAAAGAGAAATAAAACCCCAAAGGGTCACTGAGGTGTCAGAGCCCTTCCAGGGGCAGCACCAAAACAACTCCTGGCACTTCCAGGGCACTGCTCAGTCCAGGACAAGCCCCAAGGTCTCCTCAGGGCTTGTTGAATTGCTGTTCCCTCACCTGCTCTGCTTTTAGGCAGAAGTTTGAGGCAGAAAGGTGCCAGGATTCTGTCCCTCGAGCCCTCTCCAGCTTTGGGGGCTCCCAGCCACTGTCACAGCACCACTGCAAACAAATGAGGCTTCTGCAGAAAGAGAAAACCCCTCCCTTGGGAGCAGAAAGCAAATGCTGGGCAGAAAGTGAGAATCATTATTAATTTACAATTATTTTGTAACTCACTCCTGAAATGCCAGACCTGTTTAAAGGCATCTTCCTTTCCACCCCAGGGATGTGGGGCATTAGCTGCAGCCAAAACATCTAAAACTGGATGACACATTGCAACATTCCCATTTCCTGTAGCATTTTAACTGTGCTACATTTCTGTAACTGTGTCAGTTACATTCTCTAACACTACAATTATGCAGAAAGTTAATGTTGATGTAACTTGAAAGAAGAAATTTCTGTGGTAAATGACACGAACAGATCCCTACACCCTGCAAATATTTACACACAGGAGTAAATTTCTTCTTCAAAGCCCTCCTACAGCTGTCAACAGGAACATCAAGGAGAATATTCCTCTTGATGAAGCATTTATCCCTGCATATAATACAGAAATACACCCAACAGAAAAAGTTCAGCATTTTTATGGAACTTCACAGATAATTCCTCAGAGCCCCATCTGTGGTGCAAAGAACCATTTTCCTATTTAATTTCAAATTCACCTTTTAGTTGCACAAACCTAACGGTCTCCAATTTTTCCTCTGTACATAATACAAGCAAAAAGACACTGTGGAATGTTTCTCTCTTATCTGGATATTGTCATTTTACTGTCTCCAACTTCTAAAAACAAGCTTTTGGCTGGGGAGGAAATCAGTCAGCATCAGACCTAGTGGGGAAACCCTGCACTTGCTCAATGTCTGTGGCTCTTACATAGTTCCAGATGTTCAGAACATTAATAATGCACTAACTCAAAACCTCTTTTTGAAACTTTAGAATGTGCAAATTGCATTAAAACCTCTTTGCCCTCATTAATGGTATTGTTACAATCCCAGTACTCTGGAAAATGTTTTTTGGCATTTGTTTAACTTTGTGATATTGCCATTTACTCATTTTAACAGCCAGTGCTCAAATCTTAATGCTTTTAATAGGCTGGGCTAAGCAGACTACCATCCTTTGGAAATTTATTGAAGTAATTTATTAAATAAGTAAAAGTTGTCTGAAAGCAGCATTGCTTTGTTTTATTGATGGCAGAAAAAATGCGTTTCTTATAATTTATTTACAAACTCATGTTTCAGGAAAGTTTTAGAAATGAAAATATTGTCTTTTCAGAGTTCTATTCATTGTCTGTTACTGAAACACGTCTTGAAAACAAGAATTTCTACCAGTCTCATGTATCTCAGTAAGAAAAGGCTCTGTCTGAAATGAAGAAGAGCCAGACATCGAGAATTAATCATGAAATGATATCCCTCCCTCAGCCTGTCATATCTGAGGGTGCCACATTTACATCAGGCCAGGCTTTAAACCCATGGACACAGCCTGAGGTGAAACTGAGGTCCCTCCTGTTGGTCCCAAACAATTCCCCTGAAGCTGAAAATTCTCAGTGTGTTGAAAGCAGCTCCACACTGCTCAGAGTTAATTAATATTGTTAATTCCTGCCTGCCTGGAGCTGTGGGAGGGTGCCAAGAGTGGTTTGTCAGCACGAGGGCAAACAACACCTGCCTGAGACTCCTGTGCAGGTTTGGTGGATACCTGACACAGGGAGAGGGAGCCAAGCAAACAGAGGAGCTCCAGCCCAAAGGGATTTGCTGGCACCCAATCCTGGCTGCTCCCACTCCAGAAAAATCATCAGCCCAGAGAGCAGGAAAAGGGGATGAGACTGACAGAGCCTGAACTCTGAATGAGCAGCTCCTGAAGTTATGAGACAAATAAAAGCTCAGCTGTGAAATTTAGCATTTATTTTTTGCAAGTGGCAAAAGTTGCTGTGTGTCAGCACTATAACCTTACCCCAAAACTCGCAAGGAAAACAGTCAGTGCAACGCAGCATTAATCAATTATATGCTAATTTATGCTAATTGTGATCATGGAATAGTTTGGGTTGCAAGGAACCTTTAATTGGGATCCAGTCCAACCTCCCTGCAACGAGCTCAGGTTTTCAAGCAGAGAATTCTATCAGTTCCTAAGTTTTCCTGCTGAAAATATGCATTCAAACTCTTTTCAACTACAGCTGTAAAAATTTTGCTTCCAAGTAATGACTCCTCAATTAGCAGATCCAAATTAACCAACAATGCCTCAGAGAACACAACAAACCAAACCAACATTAACATCATTGTCCAAAGCTGCTTTTGTTAAAAAAAAAAAAATAAAAAGCTACTAAGAAAGGTCAGTTAATTCATCATGATGGATTATCACGAAAATTTATAAGCATTAGCATTTTTCTCCTTGCTGGATAGCCTGACTTTGATATGACACATATTGAATGAATCATCCAAGATGCAGGCACCAGGCAAGATATATCTTAATGCAGACAGGTTGGCAACGTGAGCCCTAATGGGCCTTATCTTAATCTTGTTTAAAAGCATCTTACATTTCTGAGCAATCTTTTCACCTTCTGATATTCTCTTTTATAGAGTGTTTTTTGCTGGAGTTGCTACTGATTTTCACATAAATGCATTTTTGTTGCATAGTATCACCAGTTTTAGGAGCCCTAAAAATGATGGAGGCTTGGAATTTAGTGAATGTTAAGATCAAGCTGATTTTTAAAAAAAAGTCAGTGTGCCACAACTCAACAATGACACTAAAAAGGTCCATGCTGTTTGTGAATTATCCCCCATGAACCATGGCAGCTGTTCATAACAGACACCTATCAGATGTGGGGATGTACAGCTGATGGGTTGCTTGCCCATCCATATATTTTCCTCCACTGCACTAACTCCATATATTTGTAACACATATATTTTAAACAGTCACTCTTCAATTAAAAATATATTTACTCAAATACCTGATTAAGATAAAGGGAAATTTCTCTACTATTGCTTTTTCCCCATTCATATTACAGGTAGTAATTCCAAACTGAAACCCAATGTACAAAAACTAAACCAAACTAAATTCCAGCTCCATCAAATTACCTGGATAGAAAGTACTTAAAATTCAGAGCATTGTCCTCAGCCTTCCAGAGAGGGAAAAAAAAGCCCTTTATTTGTCACTTATTCCAAAGCTGAAACTTCAATTCATAAAACAGATTGAGCCATCAAAAAATCTGCTTAACTCCTAATACTGAAGTCCATGACCATGTGTATTAATCAGATCTTGACAGTCTTGAAAAATTCCTTTGAAGGCAGAGGCAACAATTCCCTGTGAAAATCACTTTTGAAATGCAAACATTCTGTATGATGATGAAAGAACAATACCTTGTTTTCCCTGTACTAATGTGCTTACATTATTCTGTATTTCCAACATATTAATCTCAGACTTAAAGGCAACCCAATCCCGAATAAAAGTAGTAGGAAGAAAAAGGGCATCCATAGAAAAATATTGGCAATGTGATTTTAAAATATCATCCTTCAATTGTCTGCAATTTCTATTTATCAATACTTTGCTGGGCTCAGGGAGTGTTCCTCCAAAGAACAGAACACTCAGCATGTGCAGGGTGACCTTTCAGTGAGGCAGAAGGGCAGGGAGGGGGAAGGTTCCAGAGCTGGCCAGCAATTGTTTTCCTCCTTTATTAAATGTCATTACAAAGCCTCCTTATACTTGCAATTCACATTACTATTCCCATAAAAACTTTCATAAATATTTGTCAGGTATGGATATGGAAGATCAACTCTCCAACGTGACACTTGGAAAGATAATGCTGCAAACTGAAAGATGCTCCAGTTAAATTTTTAAATAAATTGGAGATTTCTTGTCAGATCATTTCCTTTGCATGGAAGTGCAGGTTAAATAAATTTATGGTCAGTAATCTGCTTTTTTCAGGGGCTTACATTACCTGGTCTAATGTGGTCACCTAATGGTTATTGTCAGGAATTGCACCATGGCTCCAATTCCTAAAGACACCTAGGCAAAAAACAACCCTCCCTTTGCAGCCTGCCAGCTAAATAATAAAAGATGAAGGGTTTGCAAAAAAAAAAACAACTGGTTTTTATTTAATTTTACAAAATATTCTCTGTTTAGGAACCTTAGCAATGAAGGGATAGGTCTGAAATTCTATTTCCATCATGTTGGGGTTATTAATCATTTGGTAGGATTTTTTTGAGAGGTCTTTGTGTTTCGTCTGTTAAGATGATTTTTAAAAATCATAAATAATCACTGAAAATTTAAAAAGTCACACTCTTGCAAGCACTACAAGAAAAATGAGTATGAGTTACAGAATTATCTTGCAGGTTTATATTTCTGTTCCTGACCATAAACAACAGTAACAACAAATAGAGAAGAAAGCAGAACTACTGGGAGATCCAGATTAACCATAATTAGATAACTGTTGTCAGTGAAATTAGATATTACATAGCTTGAAATGGAGAAATTTGATTCCTTTCAGCCAATGTCAGTGAGCAATTCCCCTGACTAAAGAAAAATACACTCCAATCTCCAATGCAGTGAAATGGAACAAGAAACAAGGGAAGGAGAAATTCACTGGATGAATTCTGCATTCTGATAGCACAGAAAGAACATGCAAAGGCATCCTTGCTGCTGAGTTATGCAGAAAGTATCATTTCATGATGTGTTTTTTAAATTTTTTTCTTAATAAACAACTTCCAGGCCTTCAGGCAAACAACATAAGGAAAAGCTACGGATCTGGCTGGTTTTATGGTAATGCTAATTGAAATGATTGTGTTAATAAGTACATCTGTTGAGAAAAACCAAACATGTTTGCTCATGAAAACAAACCTGAATACCAAGAAATAACAATATAATCTCACTGTGTTACTACAAAACATTTATTTGATGAACATTTCTGTATGTTGATGTATAAAGCAGATCACAATGCATTTTAAAGGTGCGTGATCTTGATGCCTTAATATTTAAGTTTCTCTGTTCAGCTTGGGTGTGCAGCTTTTAGTTTTATATTAAGGGTTACCAGGGTTTCACAGAGTGGTGAAGACAAACCAGTTCTATTCCAGCTAGGGACTCAAGGACAATCTCTTCAAACTTCAGGTCCTAAGCATAAACAACGTGAAAAGAGGAGGGCAGGCAAGCAAGCAAGGAGGTTGAAACTTCATGATTTGAGGCTGTTAATTGGACAGCTGACTTCTGTATACAAATGGATTAAAACCTATAAAAATGTGAGATTTTGTGACCAAGCTCTCTTTTGCTTCCATCTTGGGACCATCCAGGCAGGGGCCACCACTGTGGCACTGGCACTGCCAGGATGTGGCCTTTGAAGGCCCCTCCATAAATATCCATTTTATTCCTCTTAACTCTGTCTAGCCTCTGCTCCAGCTCCTCTAGGCATCAGGGAAGAACGGGAATTCAGATTTCCTTACCTTATAGGATGGCAGAAAGCACAGAATTCCTTGGCCAACTGTGTGGCACACTGAGAGCAGCAGTGCTCCCACCTCGTCCTGGAACTCGAAGGTCTCGGTGTGCTGGAAGGTCGCGCACAGCTTCCGCCCGTTGGGCCCCGCTCCCACCGTGCCGACCCAAACCTGGGGTGTTCCACGAGCACAGAGTTAATCCTAAACCAGGCTGGATGAGTCACAGCAGGTTCAATAAGGATATTTTAAGTGTTAAAGAAATATTGAGGTATTTTTCAAATTCATTTCAGTACTTGAAGTGCAGTCATTGATATGAGGTGGCTGTTACCAATATAGCACAAGGCACTTTTCCAGGGAAATGTGTCTAAAAAGTGCCTCTTTAACGTCCTTTCCCATTGCATTAAGCCAAGCAACAGTCTGGATCTTTCTTTTAACTGACAGAATGGATTTACCATCACTTTTATTTGGTTTTTGTACCATGGGCAGCATTAGAGCTCAGGAGAGGGAACAGCCATGCTCTGTTTACCTGGGAATTCCGGATAACGTGATTCGCCTCCAGCTGAATGGAAAACTTCACACCAAGCTCTGAGGAAAAGGAATCCATGGGAGAGAGTGTGCCTGATGTCAGAACAATTGTTCTAACTTCATTTAAGTCAGAAAAAGCCTAGGTGAGAGAAAGAAAAGCAGGAATTTAGAACATCAACACAATCCCTTCCAGATCTGATGTGCATTTGTTATCACTCAGATTATTTTAGGGTTTTTTCACACTCAGCTCACCACAGCAGGGTTCAAACACCAAAAATTCAGCATGTGGACAAGGGTTTTCTGCCTTGAACTCTTTTTGTGCTTGGGCCTCGTGAAGAAGGGACTTGTATCTGCATCATCACGTTGGTTCTCAGTCATCCAAGTGTAAGTTTGTTGTAGAGCAACCCTGTAATCATCTGCAAACCTACACAGAGAGAGAAATATCAGTAAGAACTCCAATTAAGCAATCAAATTGTGAGTGTTCAGCTCATAAATGTTAGACCTGACCTGTTGTTCTCTTTGAAGAGACAGGAAAGGACCATGAACAGGCCTTTGAGCACGATCTGTGTTGCAGGGCTCACAACTGGCACCTCAATAAGTTCCTCTCTCCCATGCATAGATACATTTTCTTCTTTTTCCAAGACAGCAGCAAGATGTTTCTGCAAGAGGCAGATTCCATATCAACAACATTCTAAGTGACTGACTTCTCAAAACCAAAGTTAATAGAGACACAAGACTGTCAGCCCACTGCTTCAAAAGGTCATTTAAAATACCTATAAAGTCAGAGGGAAAGGGGCAAAGAAGGGCCAAGGAAAAAGGAACAATACTTTCAATTTTTTACAATGCTTTTAACATATCTGGCTTACACAGAAAGGAGGGGTGAACTTGAAAATAGGGTAAACACATTTCAAAGCTCGATAAAAATGCAGCTGGATAGAACAGGCAAAAATATCACTGTCTCAGTGGTTCAAATCAAATAATTTTATGTGAGCAATTGTATCCTTCAAAACATTGATTGTCCACAAATCCAGTAGCTCGAGTGGATTACTTCTGGTTTTCCTCAGGAATCATTTCCAGACAATTTTCAATATTGCAGTAAATGAAAAGATCTGTTTGCATTTAACTTCTGTGCATTTTAAGCTGTTTAACACCACTAATATTATGCATGGTGGTGCTCATTTATACAGCACGCAACATTACCTGCAAAATGGGAAAAGTAATGCCAGTTATTCCCATTTTGTGCAAAAAGTTGAGCATTTCTTTGCCACTCCACACCTTGCAGGCAGTTTCATAGGCTCTCTCCACCAGCTGCCCTGAGCTCTCCTGCAACCAGCTGGGAGAGAAAGAGCAGAAATCATTTCAGCATTGATTTCAGAGATTTAGAGACACTTTGCACGTACAAAGCAAACCTCAAAAATTGCACCAGACTTCTAAGATGATGATAAATGTTGGTTTTTTTTCTCCTGCATGTAAGGAAAGAGATTCTGCTTTTCCTTTATGCCTGTTTCTCACTGTTGAACTCCTCTGGAAATGCTTTGGATGCAGCTCATTGAAATGAGAAGAAAATTTCTCCCCACATGTTTATACTTTATAGAGTAAATAATAAAGAAAAGGAATTAAAATGTAATTTCCTCTTATGATATGTCAGGTTAATCCAAGCAAGACTTCTGCTGCATGTCCAAAGCCACTCATCACTACTCCAATTGCTGCAGGTTGGTTTACCATCCCTGTCAACTGCTGACTTTCCAATTAAGAACAAATCCTGAGGCATGAAATGAACACTTTTCATATAACCTCATGAAAGGGAAAGTGGGGCAATAAAAAGTGCACACTTAAACCTACCCACAGGTATTGGCAACTGCTGCAGCTTGAAGCAGAATTATAACTGTAATACAATGCAAAATGTGATTGACTACTAAAAGCATGAGCAAAACATGGAGATCATCTCATTTGTGGCAGAGCTGGAATCTTCTGAGTGAGCATGTCCTCCTTCATCCCTGCAGTACCACAAGACCTTGTCTCTGCTGGAAAAGCAGGCAGCTCCCTCTCTCCCTCCCAGGAAAGGCTGGAGCTGTCTGCTCCATCAAAAGGCAGGAGGCATCAAAAAGACAGCTGTCAGTGCTGCAACAGCTCAAACTATTTACCTGCAAAACCAGTTCATCATTAGCAACTCAAGAGCAAGGCTCTGGGACTGTTTCAGTTCTACATTTCCTGCCCTGTCACCACAAATAATCTGATCCATAGAACAATTAAAATTAATTTCCCTTCTGCCAGGTTAAATGCAAACAAAACCCCATCCATACTGCCACAACAATCACTTCTTTGGCTATAATTTGCTTTATCTCATTAAGGAATAGTGATCACTAACACAGGCAGAATTTGGCCCCAATTCCTCAAATGTAACATCAAAAAGACTTGGAACTGAAAGTAGGACAAAGCCCCTGTGATAGGAATTAAACAGATTTACAATGGGTAAAACACTTCAGGAAATGTAAAATGTTTTCCTGTTATGAACTTCAAACACCATCACATACTTTTGTAATAATAAATGCAAATACAAACTTAACACAATGGCTAAATATCACTAAAAAACATCCTAAATTCTCAAATGAATTCCGTCTAACATGAAAGTATTTACTTGCAAAGCCTGTCAAATTATTTTTAGAGCTAAGTAGGAAGCATAAATAAAATTAGCTAGATTCCCAGAAAGGTCTCTCTGGTTTTGAAGCGACAATTGCTGTATGCAGTATTTCCAGGAAAAGAATGAATGGATGTTGCACACATGCCTTCAATTCCAGGAAGAGTATTTGCTGCTTCCCTCACTACCAGAAAATTCCACTGTTGACACAGCATATTCCATTGAACAAAGTGCTCAGTCCTGCTAAATGTGCATCTCAGCAGAGCCTGCCAGCACACCTCCACTGGTGCATCTGCAAATTCCTCACAAAGGTCACTGCAGCACCTCTGTGGCACCAAGCCCATCCTTAAGTGCTTTCTGGAACGAGGGCCCAGGATCTTTGGAAGTGAAATAAGATTTTTTCCTAGCTCCCCACGCATTTGGCAAAGCCATGTCACTGTGCAGGGGCATTTTACCTATTACTGGCTATTTACACCCAGTCTTCTACTTTCCAGCAACTGCTTTTCATGCTGCTGGCAGATTTGCCAGGACAATCAACCTTAGTTTTCCTGATAAGGTTAAAAAGCTTGAGGCAATCAAATCTTCAGCCATGCTGTTCTTATCTTTTACTAAAGTTCAACATTTGAAATATCCAAGGTAGGAGAACTGGCTTCTGCCAAGCAGAAAAAGTCCCTTGTCTCTGTGGGACACAAACTTTAACTCTGAGAAGAGAGTGAGCATGGGAGAGTGAACTCCTCCTGTGCTGTGCTGCACGGTCTATTGCAGCAAATGAAGATACTGCACACACTGAAGCTGAACTCAGTTAACTGTGAAGCCACTTGGAGCATTATTCACTTTTTTTCTGCTGACTTTGATACTTCTACTTCACCCAAAAGACTGCCCTAGACGTCTCATTTCTTCCTGGGCTTCTGTCCATTTGCTTTTGTTACATCCCCTCTCATGACTTCATGTTCAGCTCTTCCCCTTCCAGGAAGCTGTTTCCCAGGCAAAGCAAAGGGCATGACTGACAAATTCACTAGCAACTATGAAGAATTTGGTGGATTCCAACCTGATTCCAAGAATACATTCCAACCTGCTCCAAATATTTCCTGTCCAAGGCTCTGAAAGCATTCTATGAACGTGAACTAATTAATTCTTTGACAAAATAACGCCACTATTATTAGTCAAATAAGCAAGCAAAAATGTGTGAAATACAGAACTTCATCTTATGAAAATTTTCATACTGAGCTTTATAAAGCAGGAGTCTAAAAAAGCCCCATAAAGAGCAGCACATCATTCAAGAGCACAAGACTTTTCAAAAGAGTACTTCAATGTTTCCATATGAGACCAGCAGTTTAATTAACAGATCAAACCCTTTGGATTCATCAAATTAACATAAATCAAACAACTGCATAATTCTAAGTGTACCTCTGCTGCATTCTATCGGCTGTGACAGAGTAACTTACACCATCAAAGGGAATCTAAAGGTAATTTTTAAAAGTATTAATTGATATAAAGCAATAAGGAAGTTGCCTTACTTTATCAGGGAGCAGCACACAGCTCGGAGGGGCTCATGGTGCTTCTGCCTGATGCCGTTGGTGACCATGAGATCCAGCTCCTCTCGGGCAGCTCGGAGCTGGCTCTCTGTAACCCCGTAGCTCACGGCCTCCCGAGCACAGTCCTCAATGTTGTGGGCTTCATCCAAAATGACTACTTGGTCTTTTAGATTAATGTCCATCTAAAAAAGAAAATTACTGTCTAGTAAAACAGAGTGAAAGACATGAGAAACAGCAACTAACAGGATCCTGTCAAAAAAAGCATATTCTGCATCACAGTGCAAATGAAGCTTTTCAGGTTCTGAATCAATTTTCACAACCTGGAAAATAACCAACGGGGAAAAACCCCAGGAGTTATTTTGTAGATAGTATTTTGCACATGAATAGGAACTCAGCTGACCACAGAAACATAATATCCAGTGGGTAATTTCTGTTTAACTTCTGTTCTTGCCACTCCTCATCAATATACTCACACTGTCCCGGATCTGTGGGTCCAGGAGATAATTGTATGGACAGAACACGATGTCTGCCCCCACCATGAGCTCTCTGGCTGCAAAATAGGGACAGGCACGAAGCTTCCTGCCCAGGCTCACCAGGTCTTCAATGTCCCAAGCCCTGGGTACAGGCTGCAGGGCATGGTGCTCACTGAGCTTGTGAACACCGTGGTAATAAGAGCAGGACTTGCCCTGAAAGCAAAGAAGAGCAGGGACTTAGTGGTTACAAGAAATAACGAAAACCAAGCAGGCTAAAATCTTCCCATGTTCCATGCATTTGGCTATTTCTTGGAAACATTTCTAACAGCTGCTTTTTATGCCAGACAATAACACCTCATATCAGGTAAATCCATGTTTCTAAAACGTACATCAATAAAGGACACTTCTTTCTTCCTCATTTATAAACCCAGAGATAATTTAAGTCTTATTACAATGTTAACTTGGCAGTCAAAAATTTTATTCCTGTCATAAGTTTCTGCATTATTGCTACTGTGTATTAAATTTTCTAACAATTAATATTTAATTTTCATGTCACCAGGTGGCACTTAACCAAGATAATACAAAGAAATAAAAAATGTTACTCATTCCAGCTGTTAAATCTGTTTTGTTTAATGAATGCTCATTTTCTCAAACAAAATTACTCACATGTTTTCCTTCCAACAGTTCTACACACATTTCATTCCTGTTACCACTGTTGGACACCACTGGATGAATACAGGTATAATCCCTGCTGGAAAGGATTGTCATGGGGACACAGGAATATGCTGTCCTCTTCAGCTCCCTGCTGATCTGGGTTATCTGCTTGTGTGTTCGTGTCCCAAAAAAAATTTTGGGAACACACAACCGATCTCCGTTTTCTTTCTTCTTTGTGTGACTGGGATCTTTATCAGGTTCTTTCCCAGAAGAACAGGAACACTCAGTGCAAGGGCCAGGAGGCTGCAAACCAAGACAAAAAAATGATTCACAAATCCCCAGTACTGGATGAATGTGCTAAATCTGCTTATGGTCTTCAAAGTGGCCCCTGGGATGGCTGGCTCAGTCACCAGGGCTGCCCATCAAGCTGCAAAAAGTTCTAAAATGTTAAAGCACCACATCCTTGTGCTTGGAAATCCCTAAGAAAAACCTTCCAGCAATCACAATTTTATCATAACCCAATCAGAAAGAATTATTAATCCAGTGGAATATTTACACATGTGACTCATGCAAATTAAGCTTCTCACATTGAAGCTTCAGCTCAGGACACTCCTGTTATAGAGCAAGAATCCAAAACCTTCAATGAAGAAAACTTGGAACAGACACTCAAAATAATTTTTTTCCTTAAAGCAAGCAGAAGAACTGCAGACAGTTCAGGAACTCTGTGTGCAGATAAAACAGACTACACCACACACTCTCCACTAGAAACATGTTGGCTGTGCCATTCTGCCAAAGGCACCAGGAGAATAAAAGAAACACAGGGAATAATTCTAAACAGAACCTAATCCTGTAAAATATTTGTTAAAAGCCTTTTTTTTTTCTTCCTGAGAAGCACTGTCATTCAGAAAATTAAATACTGGAACAACTGACATGAAATTGTCATGATGAATCCATAGAGACACATAGGAAACAAGGAACTCAAGTGTAACCAGGTACAAACACACCTCTCATGAAAAATAAAGAGTTCTTCCAGTGTCAAAGAGTTTGTATTTGGGCTCCAGGTGGTAGTGCAGGTAACAACACGTAGGTGCTCACTGCAGTACTCCTCCCTCCCTTCAAGTGTACCAGTCAGATTATCCATTATAAACAAATGCTAAGTCATGCTGTGTGTTACTCCACAATTCTGGGGATCAAGCTGTCTTCAGCTCCACTCCAAGGAAAAGCAAGTTCATGTTACCCACAGCCCCACTCAGCCTTGTCTGCCATTAAATATTACAATACATGATAGAGAGCATGTAAATGTAACCCTCTGGAGCTGCCACTCACTGGGATAAAAGGTTCACTGATGTGCCAAATAAACAGGCCTCAAAGCAGATAAAGTTACACCCATACTGGAATTGTTACATTCCCCTCTCAGGTTGCCAGGAACAGCAGATTTCATTACCCTGTGCTGCCACATTAAATAGCCAGTTCCAAATATCCTGCCTTCTATATTGAATAATTACTTATTCACTGAAAGGATAAAAAGAAGAGTTATGAATGGGGCTCTTGTCACCAGGCAAGCAGGAAACAGCTGACATATGGTATATGTTACATATGTGCAATGCCCAGCTCTGGGCTCACACAGAAAGCTCCAATGCTAATGCTACCTTGATATTTCTATCAGTTAGATTCTGCTTTGCTCCTGGAAATAATGAAAAACGCATTACCAAGCTAAAAATTAATTTAACTGAAGCAGTGACTGTGTAGGGCCTTTAAGAATATGTCTATCTTTTAATTTGAATCCGAGTCAGATTGTGTTTTCAGAGGGAAAACAATCCACAGGACACCAAGATGAGACTTTATCTCTATATTCATAGAGGTAAACATATGAATAATATTTCACTGCCATGCCAAGCCAAATAAAAATAATAGAAAAATATTAGGACCCATCAGGCAGCTGTTTTGCAAGAGTTCTTAGAACAACAGGAAAATGCAGCTCAAATTAATATATAAAAACACGAACAGAAAGTTCTCCTATCGTGGGCTTAAAATACCAGATATTCTTTTCATAAAAAGGAAAGAAAGTGTTCTTATGTGTAAGGCTTATAAATTACAGTATTTTACAGGTGGGCTTAAAAGTTTGGTTTAAGAGGTTTGGAATTGGTATAATACTGGCATTAAGAAGCACTTTAGCCATTATTTCTGTACTAAAATGCTACCTTTAACTTTGAAAAAAGTTTTATGTTCAAAAAACACTCAAACCCACAATATTGAGAAAGTTGTAAACTCAGGCTGATTTTATGGTAAGTAGTTAAGAAATAAAACTGCCTGCAGTAGTCACAGCATTTCTGAAAGCCACAGACACCATTAGCCTCAAATACATTAATAAATAAAACTTTTTTAGAAGGCCCTTCGTAATGAAGAAAAGCTTTAGAAAATCGGTTAAAACACAGTTTAAAAGTTGAGTTCTTCATACTCTTCCACATTACTCAAGCAAGTCGATTCGCACTTGAATCCTTAAAATATATATTTAAATTTTATTAAAGGCAAACTATTTTAATTCTGTATCTCTCTAAGAAGAACCAACTGTGGATATCATATAGCAACACCTAAAGTGGTGTTCCTCTCCCATTTCTACAGCAGAAAAAAAGAAAAGTCTCCATGAACAAGGGGTTTCATTGGCAGTGCTGCCTCAAAGTACAAATTTTTACACTCATAACCACAGAGATACTGGTTAAGATGTAACAAAATTAGCAAATACTTCAATTTATCTGTGATTGAATTAGGAAAGGAGGCTGATATTCATATTAGGACAACAGAATTGTATTTCATAATACCCTCTGGCTTCAGAGCTAAACCTGTTTTCAGCTGTTGGAATCTGAAAGAGGGATTTTCATTTGGAAGAGAGTAAAAAAAAGATCCTCCTGTACTTTCTACAGTATTTAATCAGAAACACCCAGGAACAGATGCCATTAGAGATCAGATATCAGCCTATATGGACCTTAGGCTAATGCAGCTTGTTTGTACTTCTGTCAGGGCTAGATAAAACAGCCTATCACATCAATATTTATATGGCAAAAACGTGGAAGTCTGATTATAAAAGGAATAATCGAGTCCACCACCCTGTCCCGTGTGTAAAATAGAGCTAAACAAACACTGGGGCTGTGATCTTTGAAACACAAAGAGGTAAGAGGAGTTCTTCATATCTCCATCTACATTTCCCAGTTACAAAGCCACCTGAATGCTGCAGCAGTGAATGTCTCTTGTGTGAAATATCACACAAGCACAATCTAGGGAGATATCAGCAGTGACATTACCAGAGCTTTTCAACTGCTCCTTTGGAAGCTCTCAAAGCCCAGTATTCTGCTGCTGCTGCAGCCTCTTGTTTAAAGCACACAAAGCAGCTGTTTATCCTCCCCCAGTCACCAGCAGGTGAACCCGGTTCAATATTTATCACAGGCTTTCACAGATCACTGCTAACCAAGCAAACGTTTTAATTAAGCTGGAACTTGCTTCAAAGAGCTCATTCAAAACGTCAATCAGCAGGAAAAGGATCAGATACAGTGTCAGGTGAGAGCATGTAATACAAATCCACAACTTTCTTCATCCCATCGTGGTAAATTAGCCCATTCTGGAGTCCAGACCCTGATTGTAACAGGCTGCCAGTCCCCTGGAATGTGTAACAGAAGTCACTCAAACCCCATTGTGCAGGTTGTAAGCAATATGTTAAACTGCAATGGGCTAGCACATTAAGACAGATTCTTTTCACAGTTGTTTTTTGATACCCCAAGTGTTTGTTACACTACTCTCCATTTACTGTTTACTTTCTTTCCCTGGTAGAAATGGGGATTCCTTAACCCAGCTGCCCCAGTTTCTCAGGCCATATGCTTTGACAGAAGTAATCAAGAGAGTACCCTGAGGGTATAATTTCCCCTCTAAACTCACACTGGAACTGCCCTCCCTTGCAGGAGTTAATAGCAGAGGGCCAGGGATGGATTCCCAGGCTCTGGAGTGAGAGCAGGTTTGGATCCTCAGGCACACATCGGCAGGGCTTGTGATGGATGCAGCAGTGCTGGGCAGCACCTCTCCTGCTCTTACAACAACCAACCCGTTCTCCCTCCTGGACTATAAACAGGGCTTGATAAGAAACTAAATCTGCTTTGAGCAGAGGACTGAGCACTGCAGAACACAGCTTATTCAAAGGCAGGGTTGCCTCAGTGAACAAGACAATGCTGTTATCACATTCTTGTATCACCCTGAACACACAGTCCATTAGGGTAAGTGTTGAACAGAAGCTCTGTTGGCTTCATTTCCTAACCACACCAGAAAAGCATTTTTATACCTAACAGCCTGTGCTGTGATGCTCTTCCTGTTGTAAACTCAATGCAGTTAAGGCTCAGAACTACTAATGAGAAATAAGACTTTATTTTCTGCAATTTTCTTCATACCAGACAAGTTCTCAGTCTGCTAAAAGAAAAGTTCATCACAGCAAAATAACACGTTATTCTTTCATCCTTAAGAAGAAACTTAAACAGAAATAACCCCCTTTCTTTCTTCTTAGGTCACTTCTTCCTAAAGATGCAGCAAACTGTTTCGTTTTCAATTTTCTTCTAGACAAGAAATTTCTTGAAGTTTTAAATCAAATTTTTCATGTACCCACACCTAAGTACCAAAGGAAATTTTATAGTCAAGAAGAGAGAAGGTCTCTATTTGAAAATCAACAGCACACCCTGGTGGTGATTGGATTTCAAGCTACCAATTGAAGCTCAGTGGCACAAGGTATTTCAAATCCTACTCGAAAATCCACAGAGCTTTCCAAAACTAATAAAAACTACCTCCCATCAAATGCCTACAACACAGATTCACTTTTGTTAAGAAAATAATTAGCTCCCAGTACCTTATAGTAATCCTATAGCTTTCGGTTTCCTTTGTGGTTACTTCATCACTGACTTGGCCTCTCACATTCAACTCTCTACTGCCTCACATTTCTTCTTCTACTGCTTTTGCTCCAACAAACATCTATGTAAAATCTATTTTCAAATAGTAAGAAATGCAGAAAATGCCCAACAAAGCTGCAGAAACAGATGCAAATCTGTATCTTAACTTCTGATGTTATACTTCTGCTACAGAAAGTGGAAATAAAAAAGAAAACACTGAGGAACCTTTGCACTAGCT
This sequence comes from Rhabdornis inornatus, assembly GCA_013397075.1. NCBI lineage: Eukaryota > Metazoa > Chordata > Aves > Passeriformes > Rhabdornithidae > Rhabdornis > Rhabdornis inornatus. The sequence continues at coordinate 479,949 of VWZS01000704.1, forward strand.
GCAACGTTTGCCCAAATTTCATTAAACTGCATTTCATGCATAACCCTTCCACATAAAATATTGTTTAAAATTGTTCTTGAACTAACACTCCTGATGTAAAAGATATTACTGAATTACTCACTGTTTGGGGAGAAAAAGTAGCAGTTTTCATGCTTTTTTCAGAGTGAACAGTCAGCTCTCCATTTTTTCTCTGATTATAAACTTCTAAAGCATCAACCAACTGCACTCCTTTTGCAAAGCAGTGACGTTTTCTAACCTGCTGGGAAAAGAAACAGTGTAAAAATGCACTGGGCAGAGGGATGTGCTCACACTGGCAGTCCTAGTTTTGTTTCAGCTGAGTCCATTTTAGTAACTGGGCATCAACAGGTTAACCAAATCTAAGCCACACAAAAGTCATTAGGGAAAGCTATAAAGTTTTAATTATAAGAGAACATGTAGTTATTGCTGAGCTTTTCTGCTTTCCTTTCCCACTCTTACAAAACTTACAGAAATTACAACACCATCAACTGGGAATACAGATATTTTGGGGATATTATTTGTTTAAATGTGAAAGATTTTAGAACAGGGTATCATGAACAATTTAGTGCAACAATGGACTCCTTTGTAACAAGCAACAATAAAAATAAATTAACAAAACCCTGTCACTCTAAACTGGGATTGTGATATGACTCAGTTATTTCCTACACCCTCCTCTGTAACATTAACTGGGATTTGAGATTTTGGTTGAGCTATATCCAGATAATTTCAGTCTGCTCACCTGCTGCTCTGTTTCTAAAGGGCGAATCCTTTTCCTGTCTACTTGAAAATCATCGTTCTCACTGTCACGAAGAGATAACTTTTTTTTGGCAGACAGTTTCGAAGCTAGGGTTTCATTTTCCTTCCATTCTGTAATTAACAAAATAAAAGGCATGCATTAAATAAGGGCAACATTTTAAGTAGTAACTGCTAGAATTACTATAAATATATATGGTGTAGGAAACAGTGTTAGACATTTCTAGACACATTAACCACCCCACAGATTTCATGTAGGGCAGAACCATGTCTGTTATTATGATGGCAAAAAAAACATCCCTGGCTTGAAAGCAGCAGAATTTTAGCTGCCTATGGATGAAGTTACCTGTGTTTGTCAGTGGGCTCCCAGGTTTTCTGGAAGTTCCTGTGTCAGGATAATTGGCAGAACAAGGAGCACTGTGAGAACCACTGGGTGAGGCCTCGTTGCTCTGAGGCTGGGAGTGACACTTGCAGTGACACCGTGGCGATGGCTCTGCCTTCCTGTCCTTCTTGTCACACGATGAGGTTGGCACTGATTTCTCTAGGGGACAAAGTCATTTGTCATTAAAAGCCACTCCGGATTCAATACGAGAGCCAAAGGTGCACAACAGTGAAGATGAAAGTTCAGGTGCCAGTCATAAGCTGACCAAGAACTGCAGTGCACAGAAAGGAAAACACCTCCCTCTTCCCATTCAATCCACACAACCACAACCCACCAGGATTTTCTTCCAAAGTGCCAACATTCCCCATCAGCCTTATGGGAATTAGCCACATTCCCTTATGGCATCTAAACCCAGCTTAGCATTACTGCTTTATGCTGCCATTAAGCCAAGGTGTCCAGTGGTGGACCCAGACCTGGAACCAAATGTTTAAAGGCTGATAAAAACAATGAATTATTTTATATTTTGTAATAAAAATTGTGCAGACACTTAGACACTCACCATACAAAGCCTGCTGCCATGATAATGCAGAACAAAGCAATGCCAAGCTTTTGCCACTTCCTGTGGGGCTCTCCAGCAAACAGTGCTGCCTGCTATTCAAGCCTTTAACAATCTTTAAGGAGAATAAAAGAAATAGAATTAACAGAAAACATAGCAGATGTTTGTAGCTAATCTTAGCAATAACATCCTGATGTCCAGCCTAAACTTTCCCTGGCACATCTTAAGGCTGTGCCTTCTTGTCCTGTCGCTGGTTAAAACTTCTTAAAAATGTTTAAATATAAATGCAATAATTCATTTTGAAAAGTTCTTCCAAAAAAATGAAAACTTATTGAAGTATTACTATACATAATTATTCTGTTTAAACAGCGTGTTTTACTAAATCATTCTCCCCCTAAAAACTTGAACATTTGTATACAACTGTTATTACAGCACCCCTAGATAAATAACCACATACTTATACCACATGGAACTTGTTTCTTGACACAAATGCTCCCAAATCCAAGAAGTCCTTCACCATTCCCTACCCACGGTCCAGATACAGGACAGACAGCACTGAGTGATTACATCTGAAATTCTCAAGATACTGCAAGCTCTGAATTTAATGTGTCAGCTTTCTAAACGCTGATAGAGATTTTGGAATTGCAAATACTGGAAAACACAAGCTCTTAGCCTGGCAAGTTCTACTCACAGCATTCATCATGGCGAGCTGGGAGGGGTAAGCCTTGCAGGGGAAGAGGATCTTCACCCCCCCAATTGTATATTCTGCCCCATCAGAAGGCATTGCCAGTTTTTCTATCGTTTACTTCAGGTTTAAAACTGCAATTAAAATACAGAATTAGTAATTCAATGCTAACAAACAAAGCCTGAAACAAAGCAGCACCAAATAAAAACAAGAAGCTGTTAACCTGGTAACAGCTCAGGATATTAACAGAACTGGAATAGAGGAATTTATCCCACACATCAGCATTTCAGAATATTAAGTAACTAAAACCAGCCAGTTTTTAAACTCTAGAGGTCCATCAGCTTGAACTACAAGACATCATGAACTACAAACATACATCAGCTTGTACATTTTATAACAACAAAAAAAAATTGGACAGTGACTTTAAAAATATGTTTAAAAACATCTTTCTTCCATAAATAATACAGTAATTAGTCAGGGGAAAAGGAGTATCACTCACTTTACTCGTCTGTGATTATTATCTTGAATATGTCTAGATAATAAAAGCCAATTTCCCTGTGTTAAAAATGTGAGATTATTGAACTAAAAATATTGAAGAGGCATAAATGGCTTTAAGAGACAGAATTTTTGAACAACACAAGGGTTTTTTCCTCATAATTTTTCAACACTGATAAAGTAAAACAGCAACCTTAAACTGGAAGATTCCCTGGGATAAAAACTCACTGACTTGTGTCCTCATATGACTTTTAATAATTAAACAAATACATTTAAAAAAACACCATGCATGGCACGATTCAGCTTTACCATCGAGCTTCCCAATAGGAAAAAGCAATTGTAGCAAAAGGGAGGGCCCGGGACGAGTTATCATCCAACCCCTCCTTCCACAAGGAAAGGCCACCTCACTGCAAGCCTTTTCCCCAGCCCATCCAGGGAGGACAGGCTTAAACGAGCACAACTCCGAACTAAGTTTGCCCCTGAGGAGGAGGGAGGGCCCGGGACACCACAGAGACCCTTCGTGGTGTCACCACATCCACCAGCAGCGCACCGGGCGCTCGCCTCAGCGACATCTCGACCCGGGCAGAGCTGCTTTGCCTCCTGAGGGCAGGCGGCGCTCAGGAAGCGATGGGGCCGCCCCAGCCCGGCCCACAGAGCAGCACCTGGGCGTTCGCTTCCTCTGTGTGCTCGGCGAGGCGGAGGCGCCGGCAGCCGCTTCCCCGCGCCCCTCACGGCCCCGCAGCTGCGGCCCCTCAGCGCCCTCCGTCCTTCCCGCCTCCGCCCCAGCCAATCAGCTGACAGGAAAGGGTCGCGCGCAGCCAATCAGAAAAGCGCACACTGGGACGCTCCGCCTTTAACCTCTGCGCGCCGAGAGCCAATCACAGGCCGCGTCGTTGGCTTCCGGGTTGTACGCGTTGCTAGGCAACCGCGCTTTTGGCTCATACAGTTATTCTTGGCCTTTATTATTACGAAGAATAATATATTTATTGTTATATTACCTTGTTTTTGTATTTATTACGTTTTATAATATTTTATAAGTATTGCATACTATTATTGGTCTCATTACCATTATTATCATATTATTATCATATTATTATTATCATGTTATCATCATATTATTATCATATTATTATCATCATCCTTGTTTTAAGCAGACAGCACATAAAACGCCCTGGAAAAATGATTATTTTTTGAAGAGTCATTGTCTTTTCACTACTGCCACACACAACTCCTGGTCTTGTCAGGTGTCTGTGCCCTGAGGTGTTTCCCACAGGTGAAATTTGGGATAAACATGAAAAACTTAAAAGCAAAACAGGCTTTGAACTTTGAACTTCAGTGATACTGTTGTTGGTTTTTTATTTATTTATTTATTTAAATACCACTACAGCATATAAAATTACGCTTGGAACCGAGGAGAAAAAATACATACATTTAGATTATTTACATAATTTACATAAAGATGACAAAAATACACTCGGTAGGCAGATGGTGACAGGGGGTGTTACACAGGAATCCTGGAACACAAACCCACGGGGGTTTCCCACATTTCCACATGGGAATTCCATCCTTATACACAAAAGAACCAACTCCATGATGGAGCAGAAAGGATTTGGCCTTGGAATTGCTTTGGCATGGCTGAAACCTGTCCCTCCTCTCCTTATTCCTCTGCACAGTCACCCTCAGCATCCAGTTCTTTTTTTAATCTTATCCTGATGACAGCTCAAGATACCTCTGCACTCATTTCAAGTCTTTTTTATCTCTTTTTTTTTTGAAGTTAAAACACACAAAACCATCTGAGCTGTAGTCTTTAAAAATCCCATTTATACGGCTCATTTTTATTATCAGTATTTTTTTTTTAAATAAACCTTTAGACCAGTTTCAAACTCTCAGTGAAGGCTGGTTGATCTTCAAATTAAGTTCCTGATCTCCTGAACTGAAGCTTTGACCAACGGTTTGACACACAAATCAATTTTCTAATTTTCTTAGAACTCAATGTGATGGTACAAGTTTTTGACACCACTTTTTCAAGTACTCCTTGGAGTTCTTTATTCCAACTTGCTCTGGAACAGCAGCTCACTTACCTCAAGCAAAGCACTTCAACCTCCAATTTTTCTCACCCATCATTTTGTTGTTTGCCCAACAAAAAAAAAAAATACTCATTTTTCAGTGTTATAAAACCCTTCCAGGTGTGTTGCTGTGTCACTTCAGGAGCTGAGCAAGCCTGAAAATCACTGTTTCCCTGGAAATTATTTACTGATCCATCAGAAGTTTCCACTGGAAGCAACAAAATCCTGTTGAAGTGATTTTCTTCTCAGCCATGACTGAATTGAATGAATGAAAAATGTGGACTTCTGCTCCAGCTCCTCAGTCCACTTTCACAGCTTTTTCCAAATTTAGGCACCATAAAGAGAGGGAAAAGCTACAGGCTAACTTCCCTGGAGTTTTTTCTAAATTCCACTGACACTCATGTTAATTATTTCAATGATGGTGTTTTCCACACACTGGCACAGCCGAACATCAGGGTCCAGGCTTGCAGTGTCCCTGGAACAGCTTTTGCTGGAGGAATCTTTACAGAGTCCTGAGAAATCGTGTGGCTTCTCCTTCAGCTGCTGGAGACCTAGAAAACGAAGCAGTAGAAGCAAAGTAAGAATTGGGAATTGCTATTTTCCAGCCATAACACAAATATAGATGTTATGAGATTGCAAAGCTGAGCCTGCACCATTCCAGCTTCACCCACAGGTTATTTCCAGACACACCAGGACATTCCTGCCTCATTTCCCTGTGTCTGACCCCCCTGGGGAGCTTTCCAAGGCCCTTGACTTACGGGTGATGATGGGGTCGAAGTCTCGTGTCTGTGTAGCAACATCAGAGGCACAAACTTGTCCAATTTGGATCAGCAGGGACATGATGTCCTCGTACAGGGGAGGAAAAGCTTGGCAGAAGGACACCAGGCAAGGCAGGGTGGGCATGAAAAATGTGTAACGCTTGGACTGGGTCAGAACTGCCAAGGAGGAGCAAATGCAGAAGTAAAAATAAATTATTAGAAAATCCAATCAAGAACTGTTGTTACTTTTACAACAGCAATTAGACAGACAAAACTGCATTCAGCCTAGAGAAATGACCCTGGCTCCCAGAGCAGGGGGTTTGGGGGTGGCTGGGGTGGTACCTGTGAGCAGGGTCCCCATCACATTGATGGCCAGACGAGCCACACTGAGGGATTTGGGCAAGGCATACTGGATACACAGGTAGGAGAGCAACTGGATGGCAAAGATCTGTCAAAATAGAAAAGCAATGAAGTTACAGGATGTTTTACAACTTCTATCCAAAGCTCTTCACCACACTTAACAGTAAGGAAATATTCTCTGTTTTACCATGAAGGAAACTGAAGCCAAAGAAGCATTAACAATAGTTACAATGATTATTTTTCTGCTGGTATTAAGAAAAACAACCCACACACATTTAACTTTAATCAAAGTATTTCAAAATCTCCCCCTGACATTATTGCTCCAACATTAATGATGAACAATAAAGCAACACACAATGTGCAACACAACCCTTGCAGAAGATATCTAGGTCTGATATATTCTAGTTTTAGCCTTAGTTGATCAGCAGGAACTTAATACTAGAAAGGATTAAATAAGAGCAACTACAAAGTTGGTTTGATATGGAAACAGAGAATCTTTAGCCCAACAAATTCCAGTTGCCTTCAATGCCAGGCCTTTAATTTAAGGTAAAAGTGCTGCAAATATTACCTGAATATCCCAGGAAAGTTAGAACAGGATGTTTTCAGTGCCTGTTTTATTCTCCCCCCTCAGCCAATATTTCATCAGGGTTAATACCCACAGGGATTCTCCAGCCAGGTGAGTGCACTGTACCTGTTTTTCCAGTTCAGGCTGGGCAATGAGCTCAGGAATGAAATCCAGACAGATGTGCATGGATGGGATCCCAGCCACTGTCAGTGCCAGAAGTTCACATGGATAACCCTGTGGGATTAAGAAAACAGATGTGTCAATGTGTCACAGGTGTGTTTTAAAAGTTCTGCTTCAACTAAGATTTTAAATTACACCTGTGTTAATGCTTTGTTTCAAAACAAATATATTTATAACCCTCTTTGTTCAGAGTTTGCAGCAGGCCTGTAATGCCAAGGCAACAAGAGGCAGGCTGGATACAAACCCAGGGTCTGAATCAGTTCTTTATCCTCAATATTCAACAATTATTTGCATGGAAGCTCTTTCTCCACTCCCAAAAGGAAAGCAGACTGCAGTGACCTTTTCCTTCTGTGTCATTCCTGTGTTCCAAATTTCATCAGCAGCCCCAGCTTGCTCATTTCAAAACTGCCCCATAATGACTTTTTTATCACTTAATCAGTTCCAGGTCAAGGTAAATTAACTCCTTGTAAAAAGTCTGCCATCTGGCAAGGAGAAATTTAATATGCATTAAAAACACATTTATACTTTTTTAATTGCTGATCTTTCCCCTCTTTTTTTTTTTTAAGGTGCTGAGCTGCTTTTGCAGAGCCAACCTTTGTCCTTCCCCTCTAAAGAGATAAACTGTGCCCTAAGAACAAGGAAAGATAAGGAGATGTTTATATTTGAAGCCAAATTAGTTTTGAATAATGGCAATGTTAATTTAAAAACACGGCCAGAGAAAAGTAACCCACAGAAGATGTGGAACAAGTAATTACAAGATGATTAGGGCAGTTTCCCCTGGCCTAGATGGACAAACTGAAAAGGGAGAGGCACAAAGGAGGGGTTTAATGATGAGGAACAGGCAGAGTTTGGGTGCTGCCTTCTCACTACAACCAAGAGACCAAGCACTGAAATAGGGAGGAAGTGTGAGCTCTACAAACTGGGGGAGACAAGAAGGAGAGCAGTGGGTTGTTATCATTTCTGAGGAGCATCCAGCAGCCCCTGAGCACTGCCCTTGGCTCCCTCCCACCCTGACAAACCAGAAGAGAGCTCAAGCAGTGCAGAGCAGACCTGGAAATGCACGAGTTTGACGATGTTGGGGTCAGCAATGTACATCTGGTGCAGCAGGCAGCAGATGAGGCACTGCACCTCCCGCAGGTTGCACAGCAAACTCTGCTCCTCCTCCTCCTCCTCCTCCTCCTCAGCACCCTGCGGGCTCGGGGGGCTCTGAACATCCCTCAGGAATTCATGAGCACTGCTGCTCTGGCCCTTCTCTTCCTCTGTAGGCAAGCAGATCTCCAGAAGGATCTGCACAGCAGCACTGTCCTGGGGAGAAAAGCCACAGATGTTTAAAACCCCCCACCGTGAACTAAAATCAAATACAAAAAAAGGACAATTTGAGAAATGGAGGATTGTCATGTGATTAGGATTTCTACCTATAGATTTTTTTTAAGTACAGAATGAAAATGACTCAGCTCAAGAATCACAATCCTGTAGAACATTTTAAAAACTTCAACACTTTATCTCAATCAAGATGCAAAGAAAAAAAAAGGCTAAATCTAACAAAATATCATAATCACTGATGAAAAGAGTAAATTCAGTGGAATCTCATATTGTTTCAAAATAAATTTCCACTGGTCCCTTAAAGCATTCAGAGCAGACAAAATATGCACAGGGCCATGTAATTCACAGTATTCATCACCCTGCTCATTTAAATATAAAACTTCCTGTTAACTCAAAAATTATATTATAATGGGAACTCCCTATGTGACATCTTTCCAGACAGAGGGATGAAGAGATGTCTGTGGAATAGGATTACTCAAGAATTTCCATAATGTCAAGCTAAGGAAGTGAACCATCCTTCAGCCTCCCACTTTCCAGTGCTGGCTGCTTCTCTGAAACATCTTTGAAATGATCAGACATGGGTCTGTCACTTTATTGATGTTTTACTGCTCCAAATCCAACCACAGGAACAGCCTCTGGATCACACGAGCATCAAGGCAAAAGGGCTGGTGAGCAGCACCCTTCTGTTCTGACAGAACAACCACTATCAAAGCAGTGCATCAGCACAAAGCTTCAGACTAGAAAAAAGAAAATATTTAACCATCCGAATACAGAGACAGTTTTCTTTTCTATGGTTACAGAAGCTGGTAAAAAAAAGGAGTTTAGAAGACCTAATTTTTTAATTTCCTGTTTCTGCCTTTCTCTTTCTTCACTGTTTTTCCTCACATTGTGGAATATCCATTTCTTCCCCCTTACCTGAGCAGCAAGCAAAGCATTTTTTAACTCTTCCCTTGTAACTTCTGGGGCTTCTGGACCCATTGCATTGTTTTGGGATGGCCTAATGTCCTGCTCTGCTGTTTCCTTCAGGTGAGCATTAAGGTAAGCTTTGGAAGCAAGAAGATATCCATTCAACATGTGCAAAATGATATCCATCAGAGGAGGACTCCTGAGATGGGAACAGTAAAACAAAGACGTTTTCAGCAACATGAACAAACTAAAAGCATTCCCAAAGGCTGTAGCACCACAGCTCCTTCTCTGTCATCACTGACATCTGGAAGAACCAATTCCCAAGTACTGCAACGACTCCCCTGGGAAATGAAGCAAACCTGCCTCTGTCACATCCATCAGCAGCACCCACAGGCAAAACCTGTTGCCCAAAAAGATGGAATAACCTACAGCCACAAGAGCTGAAGGATGTTATAGCTAAACCTCACCCACCACCACGTGGAAGCAGCCATTTCCAACACGCTGCAAAGTCTGGTTACCACAAATTCACACACCCACATCCAAAAGGGATGAGCCACGTGCAAATCCCAAAGTTTCCAAAACACAGCTGGACAGGATGAAATGCTGGAACAGCAGGCCAAGCTCCACAGTCCTCAGACCAAGCTTAAAACAACACAGATGCAAGTGCCAAGCTCCTGTGATCAGTCTGAAAAGACGTTCTGAAGTGCTGAAAGCTTTTAGAAGTTTTCTGTTGGACACTTTTATGTGAAGCATTCACTGTGCAGCAGCACAGATACTCACCTGTGAACTCTCTGATCACACCTCAGTACAATCAGGGGATCAATCATCAAATCATTCTGGGTGTATTTCTGCTGACGCACTATTTTTGCTGAAGGCTGCAGGGCATTAACAGTCATCACCCACAACCTAAAACGAGAATATTTTCATTATTTTTTTAAATAGAAAATTTGTGTAAGAGAAGGGGCTCCCTAAGCATTTGGTCACTCAGCCATGTTTTCCTAGGCCTATCAAGTAGCAGCCCCTGAAGTCAACCAAGGTGCAGTTAACTTACACTCCCTGGACTTCCAGCAGTTTTCACTGCAGTAGAGTATCCACTTCATAAAAAAAGGCATTTTCTGGTCCAAGTGAGTTCCTGTTCTATCAATAACTCATCACAAACAATGGATACTAAAAACCATACACCTGTATTTTAAAATGAAGACTTCCCTTCCCCTGAGAACAAGTACCACCTTCCTTTTAAATTCAAAGGTTCAAAATGTCAACAAACTCAAAAAAATGCAGCTCCAACACATTCTATTCAGTCACAGCCTCCAACCTCCCAGATAAAGGTGTTGTGTTATTATTTTTTAAAGAAAAAGTGGCCTCCCACCTATGTGCACCAAGAAACCAAACAGTGTTTTGAGCCTTGATACCTTCTGGGCATGACAGTGTTCAGAACCATCCAGAGTTTATTGACAGCCTGCAGGATCCCCCGTGGGACTCCAGCTTCCAGCAAGAGATTCATGTTCGAGGTCAACACTTCTGCATAGGGGATCAATTCTCCAGCTGAGAGAAGGGTCAAATGTTCCAGGATCTGCATCAGCTGGGTGTGATTTCCAGGCAGCATGGAAAAGGCTGTAAAACAGAAACAACAAACAGAAACAACGGGATCTTGGTAAAACTGGACTTCTGACACTGGAAGCATGGAAGTATTTTGGTTATACAAATGCAGTATAATCACAGACTTCCAAAACTACTATATTCCAATCAGTTTGGGAAGAATTTACTTGGGATGAAGTTCTTTACCTTCTTGGAGCTGTTTGGGGGAGTGGTTCTTGGCCACGTTGGTGAGCAGCATCCTCCTGAGCAGGGCGTCGGTGCCGGTGATCTGCTCCTCGCAGATCCAGTCGTCCACGATGCACAGGTGGGGGTAGTTGGTGGCCAGGAGCCTCAGCAGAGCAGAGTGCAACCCTTGGGGACATCAGGGACAGTCACAGCTCGGATCTGAGCAGCTGCATCTGTCACCTGAACACATCTGTGTCTTTTATTTCAACCCCTGAAGTGAATTGCTGAACAGCAGCTCAGTGAGGTGCACGTTCACAGCCTCATACTCCAACAGAGAGGAAAAGTAACCCTTGGGAAAGTAACTCCTAAACTCCTAAACTCAGCCTGGAATATTCAACATTCTCAGCTAATTCCTACCCTAAAACCTGCCCTAAGGAGGTAAGACCTACTCTAAAAGGAACTGCTTTCCTCACACTTCTCCTGTGACTCTTCAAACATCTCTGCAATCTCAGCAGCTACTCCTGACAGATTTTAAAAGCAAGAAAAAGGAAAGCAAGCCATGAAAAAAGCAACAGCCACTGAGCTGAGAACACTCAGCCTTCCTTTTCATGCACTTTAGACTTTCAGACATGTTTTTACCTCCCAGTTCCTGCTGCAGCCCCTGTGCCTGTCGGATGAGGTACTTGATTGGAATCTGATCCATCAATGCTGAGGAGTAGGACTTGGGTTTTCTCTGCATTGCAGCTACAAGAGAACAGGACAAGAAACCACACGTAGCAGTTACAGCTAAAAACAAGTATTTCCCCAACTGGATCAATAAGGAAAATGTAAAGCACTTGTTTCTATATTAACGAGGCAAAATTGAGAAAATATCAAATAACTGTAATTAATTTCATAGTATTTCAGGCTTCTTTGAACAACATGAAGAGAAAGGACTGAAGAATACTGGAAGTTTTGTACCTTAAAAAGGGCTGGTAAAAACACACACCAGATATAAATACTGAACTTTCACTTAAGTTTGATTTCACAACAGTCTTGTAGAACTGATTTAAAGTCTCCATATCAAAGGTAAAAATGGAATCATTAAGTATTACCAACTATAAAATTGCCAACTCAAAGAAAAGCGTGTGCAAGTTTGATGACACAAGAATAAATTAAGATCTCAAATAATTCTGAAGTCTTTGTTAATTATTGTTGCATTCATTAGATGCTCATAAACATTTCTTTTAACTCAGCTTGGACCTCTTTTAATCTGCAAAACAAATTACTCCACTAGAGTTTTAACAGAAACTTTATGTCCTGAATCTCTACAGCAATGTTTTATTTAATCCAAACTTCTAAAAGTTTTATGCTGTGCTTAAACCTGACAGAATCATCAATTTTTCTTCTCTTTGCACCCAAATTTCAGTTAATCTGTTCCTCCCTGATGCTCTCACACTTACCTAGAATCTTTGTGTTGGCCAGCAGTGCCTCTTCATAGGACAGGACGTAGTAGAGGACAAGCAGCTGTGTGGTGATGCTGAAGCGCTGCGTGGGACGAGTATTTTCTCCCTGCACATAAAACCACACACAAAAGTCAGGTTGAATTCCTGATTCTTGGGAAGAAAAATTTGGATTTACCCACAAATATGATGAATATCTGAGTAACAAGATTCACTTCAAAACACACGACTGTCACTGCAGCAGCAGGGAGTTTACAGGCAGTGAAAACAAAAAGTGAAGCAATTTAACACAAATACAAAATGCTGAACCACTTCCCCATAAAGTACAAGACAGATCCAAACAAGGTGATTACCCCAGAGAGTCCTTGGAAAACATTGAGGATCTCCTGTTCTGTGACAGGCTGGTTGGTGGCCTCTGGGTTGGATTTAGATGCAGGAGTGAGGATGGAGTTAATGTAGACATCAATGAGGGGAAGCAGCTGGGGGTGCAGAGGGGTGGTGGTTTCACAGAGCTGCCGATAGATCCAGTCCTGCAAGAGAACATCCCATGGCACCAGCAGCTGCCAGTCTGCTCTGTCCCTTTTAATAAATGACACTTTGACTTTGGAAAGTTTAACATCAGCTCTGAATTGGTCATAAACTCTGTATCCTGGACCCTGATTCACAAATAGAACTTGTCCTGGCTGGAAAATCATTCTGACTACAATTAAGCACAGATGGGGGAGAGACATTTATTATTTTTAACTTCATTAAGCTGTGATCTCTGGATACAGAGCTAAAAATGGGCACACTAACTTAAAACACAGTGCATTCTTAAATTACATGATAGGAAGGAACAAGATTCATCAAGAATTCTGCTCCTATAAGTCAACCAACCTGCAAAACCTCATCAGCATTCAGAATTCTGAACAGAAATAAAACAAAGCTGGTACCTTAATGGATACTTTGTGCTTGGTGAAGGAACGACTCTTCAAGAGCTGGTAAATGCAGTGAATGGGTAAAAAGCCAGTGATGTTGGCACTGAGGTTGCCTGTCACAGGCACACGGACAGCATGGGCTGTGACCACCTGCAGGGAAGAGACAACGAACAGAAAAAAACCCTTAGCACAAGGCACAAGGTGTCACAGTGACACAGCCACAGCCCTGACTGGCATCTCCTTATTTTTGGGGAATGCCCCAAAGGGAAAGGAAAGGGGGGAAAAAGAATCCCTAGGTTGGAAATACCTGCTCAGTGAAAATCTCCTGTGTGAAGATTGTCTTCATTCTGCTGAGCGAGCTGGGCTTAATAACAATCTGAAATTCAGGAGAAAGTACTTAGAATTGCAAGTTCTACCTTTCTTATAACTAAGGACTGCAAATTTCTTTTATAAACTGTTAACTTTTAGCATTTTAAAAATTGTCTGTTTTCCTGGTATCCCAGCCAATTCACATCTGTATCAAATGTCAAACAGAAATATTTTCCAATGTCACAAGTTCATCATCCCGTGTCTTCCTTCTCCCAAAAACTCCCTCCCCAGCTTTTATATCTGGTGAGGCACTGTTTCAAAAGAGTGAATTGTTGGCAAATCTCCTTTAGCAATTTCCTGAAATTCATTCTTACATATATAGATATTTCTTTCAACTCTTTAAAATATAAATTTTGCAGCTCAATTTGGAAACTACTTCAGTTACTCTTCTAAAAAGTTCATTTCTTGGAAATAATGATTTCAACAGGGCAGCACTTTTTGAAGATACTTTAATCATCACATTCCTCTGTATCAAGAGCTATGCACATTTTAATGTTCTTCCAGAGGAATTATTACTCATTTTTCAGGTTATATTTACTTTAAGTTTAGCAAAACCAAAGTTCTTTACATCAAAAGTAAAATAAATACCAAAGCACCAAAATCCAGTAAAAAATATGATTTTAACAGACAAATGTACAGGCTAGAAATAGTTCAGGATTTACCTTCATTCCCAAGGTGGAGCAGACCAAATCAATGATGGCACTGAGCTGGTTGCTGTGGAAATACATGGCTACCAAGAGCAGCATCTCTCCAAAGGAAGCAGACACACCAGAAATGCTGATGATAACAAAGAGAAAGAAACACAGGACATAAGTAAACAGGACATAAATAAACGTGAGATTACTGGAACCACTAAAAGAAATCCAGCCTGCTCTCACCTTTCAAAGTAGGCTTCTTCCTTTATCATCCAACTGAGCCACATCACCATGAGTTGCTCCTGTTCTGGGGTGCTGCACAAAGAAAATCCAGAATAGATCCTTTTCCCAGAAAACCAGTGCTAGTTTTACTAAAACTTGAAGAACAGGCAGTATTTTAGGAATCTTACACCAGGATCCTTTTTGCCACTTTACTTTTACTTTTTGCCACTTTTACTTTTTGCTTCATTTTAGCTTCCAACTGCAGATAAGCAGTGATATTTGGCACAAAGGTCACTCCAACTGTCAGGCAACTTCCTTTTTGGAATGCACCCAACAGAAAGCTACACCCCTGAATTACCTGCACTGCTTCTCTCTAAGGAATTTAGCCACGAACTTGTTCCATGGAAAAGTGAATTAGTTAGGCCTACTTCTTCAAAGTCTTCTACTGGTCTTCAAAAAACCACTCACACTAAGTTCATGTTAATGCTCACCTCTCAAAAGACTTGTTATAAGACAGGAGTGAAATATCCATCACTCACCACAGAGTGAGACAAATCCCTTCCATCAACATACAGAAATTTTATAAAGAATTAGGGGGAAAAAAAAACAAACCAAACTGTGCAGCTCTGGGAAGGGCATTGCCTTAATGGTGCTGCAACAGTCAGATCTTTGCAAAGCTCCTCCTGTACTGAGAGTACCTGACCAGAGTGGAGAAGGCCAGCAGCATGCAGAAGGACAGCGACACGAAGCGGACGCCGGCCGGGGTTGCGGGAGGGCGGCTCGTCATCAGCTGCAGGAGCTGCTCAGCTTCCTCATCCGTGGGCCTGAGCAGGACAGACAACAAAACAAAGCTGGAGATTTAACAGGAAGACATCTCCAGTCTCTCATAACACTTAAAGATTGGATTTTCCCTGTTATTCAATCTATCAAGGTGGTAATTTCCTCTGAACTTTAAGGCATAAAAATCTCTGTTAAGAGACAACGGTGAGAAAACTTCCCCAGGATATAATCTTGCCTATTAGTACAAACTATTTAAATTAAAGCTAACTACTTAAATTAAAACTAACAATGCATAAAGATGCTACATTAGCACTCTCTAAAAAGAGAAAGCAAAAGAAGAGAAATTCAAAATCCGTACAATGTATGTTGGTAGAAGAGAAAATAGCTGATAACTCCACACACTGCTCCAACCATGTGGGTTCAGAATTCTCTTAACAAGTCTGCAGAAGTGATTTTGCAGCAACACAGGACTGAAATTGCTGAGTCCTGCCACAAGTTTTGAGGACACAGTGGCAATAAGACAGAAATGCCCAAAGCCATCACTCTCTGCTGAAATGGCAGCCATGAAGAAACCCCCAGAGGATGAGAAGGCTCCTTACTTGAGGCCAGCAATGCCCATGAGGGCGCAGTAGAGGCGCAGCAAGGCGCTGGCCTTCACCACGTGCTCCTCCTTGAGCCCTGAGTACACAGACACGTTGGGCTCCGTGTCAGCATCAGCCTCCTCCACGATGTGGGTGCTGCGCACCGTGGGCAGGATCCCCATCAGCTCCAGCAGCAGCTGCCTCCTCATCTGCCACAGCACAGAGCTGATGTTATCTCTTTTTCTCTGTGTAACAGGTTAAAGGATGAGAACAATGTCAAATTCAGCCCACTGAACAATGTATTATATAATAATTTCCATAGTCAAAGGAAGAGGGTCAGTTTTTTAAATTCAGTTTTCACCTAAGCAAGTCAAGATGCATCTTCCCACTGTGAACACTGAGGATGAACATATTTATCAGGCAAATATTACAAACATATAATTCCCTGGTTTCTCTGCCTAAAAACCTCTCAAGGAAACAACCAAATAGCTGCTGCCTTCAGGGACATTATTTATAGACCTGAAAGCTCCATAAGAGAAGTTTGCCTTGCAAAAGTTCCTCCAAGATGTGCAACAGGATTTAGGTGCATTCACACAAATCTGCAGCACACATCCAGAAGAGTTACAGCAAGCTACAAAAATATTTCTTTAAAAGCAGAATACTCAAAGATTTTCCTACCTGTTGGCCATTTCGGATGAAAGTTCCAAACCATGTCCGAACCTTTGCATTTGTTCCAAGCAGCAAACCACTCACAAAACACACCAGGTCACTCACTCCATCATCTGAGGATTCGTTCTTGGTGTGATCCAAGGTCAAAGCCACACCAAGACCCGGCAGGTGACATTCTTCCACCTGGACAAAACACTCAGGCTCAGACATCTTTGCTGTGTTTGAAGCTTCAGGAAGGTTCTTAGTGATGATTCTCATGACAGACTCACCACCATGCCCCGGACCCTCAGGGCTTGGGAAGGGTTCATCTTGCACAGGTGCCGAAGAGCTTCGGTTCTGCGGCGGCCTCCGACGCTCTCCTCATCCTGCCGCTCTCCGTTCTTAATCAAACCTCTGCACACTAAAGATCCAACAGCAGCTCTGAGCAAATCCTTCCCAGTGAAATTATCATGGCTCAGTGGAAGGGACAAGAACTGTTAGCAGGGAGAGGGGAGGTCCTCAGCCCCAGCCATTCCCTGCCCAGTCAGCCTTTGTGACAGATGAAAAGCTGTGACACACAGGTTGCAGTCATGCTGCAAAAAATGGGAATCAACACGTCCAGGGCAGCACCAACAGTTCAAACCTGTACAACTCTTGGTTTAACCACACTACTAGAAACCATTTCAAAAGCTGGAGAACAAGCTGTAACTCACCCTCGTTGAAGCTGTCAGGGACATTGGCCACCAGAAGGCAAAGGAACCAGGCTCCATTCTTAACGTGCAGCAGAGCTTCAGCCACATCCACTATTGGCAACAGTGATGGCAGCTCTGCACGGAAAGAGGGTGTTAAAAGCCACAATGATTCACTGGGAAACAAAAACCCTGTTTCCAAGAGCTGCACAGCTTAGATTAACCTTACATCTGTCGTAAACAGCTCCCAAAGTTGCTTTGTTATGTTTGGGAGAGGTCAGAAAACACCATAAATACAGAACCACCACACACCTGCTTGCAAAATGCAGAGAACATCTGCTGCCTCCTCCAGGTAAACAGGACTCTCAAAGAGCTCAGAAGATTTGAGGAAAAACTCACCATTTGATTCTGACACCTGCAAGACAGCATCTATAATCAGTGAACAGATTTTATTAAGTAATTTGTCTAAACCTGCTTTAATTCAGCATGTTTAATAGATTAAGAACTGCCAAAAACATAAAGCTATCAACACAGAACAAGCAGGAAAAGTTGGTAGAATAAGAAATATTTACTACTGTAAATACTTCAACACAGATGGTATCATTGCTTCTTTTCAGAAGAAAAATAGCCCACTGACATTCTAAGTTTACACAAGGAAAATAAAACGTTTGGTGAGCAAGGAAGTGGGGGAAGAGAAATATGAAGGCTAATACCACACTGCAAAAGGAGCAAAGAATGGGATGGAGAAAAGTCATCAATAATTTCCAGATTATCTCTGCACTGATAGATCACCAAATAACATTATGTTTGAGTATAGGATATTATAAAGTCTCTATAACATCAGCAAAGACTTTCTTTAGGAAGTTACAAAGAGTTTAAGCACAAGCTAGTGTTCAATCTGACTGAGACTTTGAATCTTGATAAAGCAGGTAAGGACTGGAGAAGAGTGCTCACACCACCAGCAGCACCAGAAACACAACCAGTGCATCAGCCAGACCAGAGAGCAACCTAAACCCCACAAATATCCACCTATGGGGAAATTCACCTTGTTCATAATGGCCAGCAACTCGCTGAGCACCAGCCGGAGCCGCCGAGGAGAATCACTGTGCTCAAACTCCAGCGTCAGCCCGTGCTGCAGCTGGGACACCAAGATGCTTTCTCCACTGCCACCTCCCAGCTTGTGCCTGGCACACAGTTCAAAACAACAAGCATTAAACGTTTCTGCAAAGACAGAAATGCTTCCGGTTAAAGGGAGGCAGCACTTCTCTAGGGATCTCTTCTATCCTGCCACACATCTGCAAACACTGCTGTAATTGCAGTAAAAGAAAGCTAATTCAGTACATTATCAGAATTTCAAGTGCTTCTATTCCCCAGGAGCAGAGTCAGGAAAGCGCATCCACCTGAGCCGTCCCTTCATCCCACAGATCCATCCCAGCCCTTTCCTGCCGGGGCACGGCGGGGAACAGATCCGCAGGACACACAAATACACCCCAGGGCTCTCCTAGGAGGTGACCATGGGACACGAACGGCCGGGCCCGTCCGCTGCTTAAACAGCTGCAACAACTGGAACAGCTGGAAAAACCACACAGCGCTTCCGCCACAGATCTCCGCTCTCTGCGTTACCGGAGCTGCTGCTCCTTGCTGGCATCCTGCTCCAGCGCGTGGAAATCCACGGAAAGCAGCGCCACGATGGAGTTGACCGCCTCGACCCCCGAGAGCAGCCGCAGGATCAGCTTCTTGTCCTGCGCCCAGCTCTGGCTCTGGTCGGCGGGCGCGCACAGCGCCATGCGCACGAGGCACGGCAGCAGCAGCCGCAGCTCGGGGTCGCTCAGGGCGGCCAGGCGCACCACGTCCACCTTCTGCATCGCCTCGAAGGCGTAGGGGCTGACGAACTGCAGCGCCGAGCACTCGGACATGGCGGCAGCAGCGCCTCCCTCACGGCCCCGCGCCCACCCGCCGCCGCCACCGCCACTACCGGGGGAAACGGGAAGTGACGTCAAGGCGGGAGGGGCTGAGGGGCGGGAAAGGCTGAGGGGCACCGCCCTCCCCGCCCCCTCAATAAATCCACACCACAATCAAGGCTTCATGAATAATTTATTTCATTTGAATTTTTTTGTTTTTTTTAAAAAGTATAAACTTTTTTTTTTCTTCATTTCCTCGATCACAATTTGTACAACTCAGTGTTTATGGCATTTGGCAGAAATAGTGTTTGTTCCTTAAATCTCTTTCTTCGTTTCTGTGTTTTGTCACGATAACTACGATGGCGGCTCGGCCGAGGGCACATGGCAGTGGCTGTGCAAGGCTCCCCGCCCATCCAGCTGTGCCAGAGGGGTGTGGGAGCAGCTCCCTGACCTGTCCAGCCAAGCCAGGATGGCGTTGGAGCAGCTCCTGGGCCTGTCTGCCAGTGCCAGAGAGGCTATGGAGCCACTCCTTGGTGTGTCCAACCAGGCTGTTGGAATGGCTTCCAGTGCATCCAGCCATGCAAGCGGGGTGTTGGAGCAGCTCTGTGGTGTGTCCAGCTGGATGTTGGAATGGCTGCCTGGTGTGTCCAGCAGAGGTGTTGGAATGGCTGCCCGGTGTGGCCACAGGAGGTGTTGGAATGGTGCCCAGTGTAGCCACAGGAGGTGTTGGAATGGCTGCCCGGTGTGGCCACAGGAGGTGTTGGAATGGCTGCCCGGTGTGGCCACAGGAGGTGTTGGAATGGCTCCCAGTGTAGCCACAGGAGGTGTTGGAATGGCTGCCCGGTGTGGCCACAGGAGGTGTTGGAATGGCTGCCCGGTGTGGCCACAGGAGGTGTTGGAATGGCTGCCCGGTGTATCCACAGAGATGTTGGAATGGCTGCCCCATGTGTCCAGCTGGGATGTTGGAATGGCTGCCCAGTGTGTCCAGCCAAGGTGTTGGAATGGCTGCCCAGTGTGTCCAGCTGTGCTGGAAGGTGTTGGATCAGCTCCATGCCGTGTCCAGCCGTGCCAGAGGGGCGTTGGGGCAGCTCCATGCCGTGTCCAGCCGTGCCAGAGGGGCGTTGGATCAGCTCCATGCCGTGTCCAGCCGTGCCAGAGGGGCGTTGGAGCAGCTCCATGCCGTGTCCAGCCGTGCCAGAGGGGCGTTGGAGCAGCTCCATGCCGTGTCCAGCCGTGCCAGAGGGGCGTTGGAGCAGCTCCATGCCGTGTCCAGCCGTGCCAGAGGGGCGTTGGAGCAGCTCCATGCCGTGTCCAGCCGTGCCAGAGGGGCGTTGGAGCAGCTCCATGCCGTGTCCAGCCGTGCCAGAGGGGCGTTGGAGCAGCTCCATGCCGTGTCCAGCCGTGCCAGAGGGGCGTTGGAGCAGCTCCATGCCGTGTCCAGCCGTGCCAGAGGGGCGTTGGAGCAGCTCCATGCCGTGTCCAGCCGTGCCAGAGGGGCGTTGGAGCAGCTCCATGCCGTGTCCAGCCGTGCCAGAGGGGCGTTGGAGCAGCTCCATGCCGTGTCCAGCCGTGCCAGAGGGGCGTTGGGGCAGCTCCATGCCGTGTCCAGCCGTGCCAGAGGGGCGTTGGGTCAGCTCCATGCCGTGTCCAGCCGTGCCAGAGGGGCGTTGGAGCAGCTCCATGCCGTGTCCAGCCGTGCCAGAGGGGCGTTGGAGCAGCTCCATGCCGTGTCCAGCCGTGCCAGAGGGGCGTTGGAGCAGCTCCATGCTGTGTCCAGCCGTGCCATGTCCAGTCACCAGGTCACAGGCTGCAGCATCCCAAGCCAGCGCTCAGCAAGGTCCTCATGTCCAGTTGACTCAGAAAAACCTAAAGCTTGATGAGTAGCATCCTGAAAAAGTGACCCTGAGGATTGTGGTAGGTCCCAAATCCAGTTTTACTGTAAATTAAGTTTTACTCCACTGAAAATAGAAAGTACACCCACAAATAATAATAAAAAACCCCCTTAAGTACGAAGCATAGTCCTGGGCCCTTTACTTTAAAAATAAAAAAAGAAAGAAAATAATAAAACAAACAAAACCACCTTCCCAGCTGGAGGCTGTGAGACAGTAACATTGTACAATGTCACCCCATGAATGACTTTTCCAAAGAAACCCAGATGAAAACAACGTTGATGCAGCATTACTATCCCAACTGACTGATATGTGGTGCCATACTATTGTGCAGCAAATTATATGGTGCAATAGCATTTTTTTAAAACATTTTACTCTTATTCTTGAAAGCTTTAAAATAATGCAACATAATATTTTGATATTACAGTATTAACAAATAGTGCTTGATTAAAGACATTGGCAAGTCTTCATAGCAACACACAAAGTTAAAATTACCATCAGAGGTAAATATAGAAATACAATAATCTGCGCCATAACTGACAGCTAAGTAAGAACATAGCTGAGGATTCAAATATAAATCCATTTATCTTTAATTATATCAGAGAATGTTAGAAAGATCTAAATGTTACAGCTACTTTTAAAATGTGAGGGTTGTTACAAGTACAGCTGGTGGCCTTGCTGGTCTTAGCAACAGGGTCTTCAGAAACCTAATACAAAAGCAGTGAGTCAAAGGTGACTAAAAGGCTTAAATGCAGTAATATCTGCGTTAAAATATGTATTTTTAATTGGAATGGAAGGATCTCAGCTTCTTTCACTGGAAGAGATAAACCTCCACAGCTACTTAAAGAACTGACAGGAACAACATTTTCTTGCAAGGCCATTTTGAAAAGCTGTAGCTGAAATTTTCAACTATTTAAGCTTGTACTTGCTCAACAACCTCGAGTTATTGGATTGTGACAATTTTATTTATAAACCAGCTATTATGTGCACTTAAAATAGTTAAATGAAAGTAGCTAACAAAAAAAATATGCCCAATATAGTAGTTGGCTCCATGGTGCTGGCAGGTTTGATATGTACATTGCCGGCTGTGACTATCACTCCAGAAATGGCCCTTCTAATCTTTTATAGTGGTTATAATATTATATTTTACTTTAATTGCATTTGATGGGGGGGAGGAGTGGGAAACTGGCAGCTTTCACAGTAGGAGTTTCACAGGGAAGGCTGGTCCAGGTGACAGAATACAGTTACACCAACGTTCAGGCAGCTGATTCACTTACCTTCAGGAATACAAGTCAGATTGAACACAAAACAAAGCCACACCAAAACCCAGCCCTTGGAACTTGCTTAACTGAGCCAGGGTTAGAAATTACCACTTAGCGACAAAGCTCAAAAAAAAAAAGGACATACACTTGGAAAATTCCAGTTTTAGGAGCACTTCTCCACTTCAAAAATGCCAACCAAATGAGAAAAACCTTCTGTAAGACAATAATGTGCCGTTTAATCTGCGGTGCATTACCGAGATAAAGTCATGGACAGACCCAGTTTTTAACTCTATTTATCAAAATATGCTAACTTCTGATTGCACTCATGTTGTTCTGAAGAAATGACTGAAAATTCTCATCACCAATTGTACAACTTCTTTATACAAAACCAAAAAAGTTGCTAATATTGTATGTACACGATTCAGTGAGACTTCATACGAAAAAAATCACCTCAGGCAGGTCTTTTGCATTTACGAAACGAGATTTCCATGAACACAGTAAGTTTGGTAAATGCAAGCAAATTCTTCCTTGAAGAGGGTTAACAGCAGGTGCACATATGGATCTTTAAACTTGCTCCTTTACAGGTTTAAACCAGCGAGACAGACAATATTAAGACCCAGGACTTGGGTTATGGTGACAGGCTCCCAGGAGCGCTGCAGGAGTTCAGTTTTTCATCTGGCAGTCAGATAAGGAACCCAGAAAAAGCATCTGCAGCTGCTCTTCAGCACCCGTAGGGGCTATTTTAGAGCAGCACCAGACATTTGGCATGTGCTAGGAAAAAGGAAACTACTAAGAAAGAAAGGTGACTGTAGATAGAGGGAGATATTTAGGAAAGCCTTGTGGTTTGTCAGTCCCTTCCTTGGGGAGGGCAAAGCCTCCTTGGCACACGCCCCAGCCAGAGCCTGAAAATGGGATATGGGGAAGGCCATACACTGGTACTTGGGACCTTCACCACAGTGCCAAAAATACATGGAAAAGGAAAATGTTCAGGGTTTCGTGCCGTTTTTTTTACTAGTGGAAGAAAATCTGAATACCAGAATTCACTGAGAATCTATATACACCACATTTTAGTTAAACACACACCAATCTTAAAGTCAAGATTGACTATTTTTGCATTTGTAAAATGGCTAGAGCTGGGCTAAATTTCAGCCTGGCAGGAGACTTTGGATAAGGTCAGAGTTTTCTGTGTGTTCCTCGTTTTATCACAAAAGTGGAAGCAAACAATGCAGTGAGCACAGTGCCAAGAATATCCAGGGAGCAACAATGCACAAGAGAGATTCTTGTGATATTAAAACTTGCGTCCTGGAAGTGGATCTGAGAATCTAGCCACAGCCCTGAACCATAACACAAACTTCAATTGAAGAGTTTATTCATGTTATTCTCACTACAAGTTAAACCACCTACAATATCACTTATATATTGCCATTGTTACTCTGTAAAGGTGTGATATAAAATGCTGTAAGACCCGGTACCTTTTCAATTTATATAAACACAGTGAACTTCATTACTGTACATGTACTCTGCAACTACAGCTTAGCTGTAAATCCCCCACACACAATGGTATGGACATTAACCCCTCTATCCCCATTAAACTGTACATCAAGACAATACAAATTTACTGTCCCCACCCACCCCTTACAAAAAAATAATACTCTAAAAGCAACCTACTGCAACTTTTAATTAAGACGATTACATATATTTTAGACCAATTGCTTTAAAGCAAGAAGGCAGTATAAACCTTCTAGGAAAATTTTTATAAAAGAGGTTAAGAAATATAAGACAATTTATACATTTAAAAACTTACAATAAATAAGAGATGCAGGCATTTTTGAATACTAAGTACTATAATCCAATACAAGAACATCTTGATGTTCTGAAGCCATAGGTTGAAACTTAATTGTTCCTCATGTTTCTTCTCATCTCCATGCTTTTAAAATTCATTAACCATGACTGGGTACTATGGCTCATTACTCTTCACAAATACTGTGGCTGGGGAAAAATGGTTAATTTTGCTACTAAAAATGTTATAATACACTTTCTGATCATCATTCTGAAGCGTCCCCCATAGTCAGTGACTCGAAGACAGCAGGGCTGATGGGTGCCCCTCTCACAAGTCAAAACAATATTTGCTGGAAGTAACAAGATTCATACCCCATCACAAACAACTTGCACTGAGAAGAATTATAACTTAGTCCTGCAGTGAAATATCCCTTTTCCTCATTTTTGTCTTGCAAAATTCAGATGAAGATCACAGCATATTCATGATAAAGTTATACAACTGATTCAGCACCACAAAATGAATTGGGAGACATGACCGTCTGTCCTGGGTTGCAGGATCACAGGTTAGCCAGGAGAGTGCATTGTACTGTTCCAGAACAAACCTGAAAAACAAACAGCCTTCTGTCAGGCCAACACGTTTTCTCACCAGGATTTTACAGCCCTGATTTACTATAATCCAGCTTCTTCGGCATCAAAAACATAAAATAGGTTTGCCAACATTCAGAAATAACATGTCTTCCAAATTATTACAGCAGTTCAGAGCTAAGCTTGCTTTTGGTGGAAAACTGTCACTGTAATTGTCTGTTCTTAATTCATACCAAGAGGTTCACGTTAAAAAAAAAAACAAAAACAAAAACAAAGCAAAAAAAAAACAGAAAAAAAAAACAGAAAAAGAAAAATAATCGGATGTTTTCTCAATTAGTGTCCCATGTTTACATAGGTCTGGGCTCCTGTCCTTCAGCACTTCAGATTTTCGACAAGATTGCTGTGCAATATTCTGGCTTAACTATTTCTGTCTTTTCTGCTAGACCTCAAACTCTCTTCTAGTTTGAGGAATTCATTGTTTTTCAAATATTTTCAAAGACTGATTAGTTAAAGAAGGGCTTAGAGATGTTTGGTTTAAATTCCACTGCTCTGTGACAATCACTTAAAGCACAGCAATTTATCTGCACTAAGGATATCAGCTGCACAGAGACAAAAAACTAACTGCAGGAAAAACAAACATGCAGCTTTACTGCAGCAGCATTAAAAATTAAATGCACAATATTTTTGCAAGTGACCAATGATAAATACCTGAGCACATCAGAAGTTTGATTAGAATCAAGTGGATGGGAGTGTTTACTGTGGAGTAGCTCGTCTGATTGCACTGAAGGCACGTGGAGGTGCAAAGAGGCCTGAAGAAGGAAGAATGAAGCCAGAAGTTACTGCCTGATCAACTACACCATATTTCCTTCCCCCACATTGTGGTAGCTTGCAGTCACCTTCTCTGTCTGACACACAAGCCAAAACAAATCTTATCCTTAGGCCATCAACAAGTTCAGGAATTGTGAGAATATTTCTATTCTCTCACACAGATCTCTGCTAAAAGCACAGTGCTAGTAGCAAAATATTTATTGGGGGGGTTTAATTCCTTTTCTACATTAAGTGATTATTAAAAAAGCAACTCAAGTGGCTCAAGATGTCTAGTACCACTTAGAAGTTGAGTTGCTTTCTATAGGCCTGGTCTATTTATATTTCATATCTAGAGCTGCTTAGCATAAATAATAAACCCTCTCTTCAAAATAATATCCTATACCAAAGCCACAACTGAGCTTAAGCCAAGAGGAACTGCTAATCCAGACACAAACAAGGCTGCAGAAGAGATATCTGGATCATTAGAAAACAAAGCCCAGTATTAGAGATGCTGATTTGTTAATACAGAAAGTTTCTCTGTACACCAATGTACAGCCTTAAATGTGCCAACGTGTCTTGTGCCATAAGGGGCCCAGACAAGTCATACAATGGCTGTAACTTGGCAAAGCCAACGTGGAAAAAACAGCTTTTATGCTTTGTGCAATACAGAAAGAGATTCATTTATTCCTTATTTTACCCAGTGCAACTGGGTTATTACACTGTTCTTAGGTACCTCCCTCTCTACCACCAGTCCCCACAGGAGTCCAGCCTTAGCCAGAGCTCTGCCCAGGAACTCAACCTGTTCTTACAAAATCCTGGAGCATAAAGCCCGGAAAAGAAAGAATCCAGACTGCCAGGAAGAAACCATGAGCAAGGCAGAACCTTCCAAACAGGCAAATCTCAAAAACTGAACACCTGGCCTTTCCTGAAGCAAAGCAGAGCTATCCCCAGAGACATGCACTGACTTTGGTTTAACCAGAACAGTTTTCACCCCCCAGATCCCTCAGGCTGCACAAGTCCCTACCAGGATAGTACCTTAAGAAACAAGGGACACTGATTTTGTGCTTGAGGACACGCTGACCAAAACCAGTCAGGCAAGGGACCTGCTTTGGCAGTTGACACAAAATAACCGAGGGCCAGTGGCTGCTGCAGTATATTTGTTACTTCATCATGAGATTCTGTGGAAAGCAATCGATCTGTGCCTTGACCCTGGAACACAACAGACAATGGTTTTGGATTAGGAAAGCACAAATTTAATAGAAATTATCTGTAGCTTCTGAAACACAAAGCACTTGGAAATATCCATGCATGACATGACAATCCAATATTCAGGAAATCTAAAACCTTTCATTCCACAGAAGGAAATTAACAGATGGAAAAAACACAGACAAAACACACACACACAAAACTGTATTTATTCCAATAGTTACCTTGCCCATATCACCTCCATGGGGGTAGTGGGACCCTGGAGAATGCACAGGGGATCCACCAGGAGATGCAGGAAGAATATTTATAATATCAGGATCAAGATCATCTCCAGTGTCTAACAAGTCAAAGATTCCCATTCCATCTGCTCCATCTTGAAAAAGAACAAGACCAGTGAATTCCTACAATTTCACTATGAGCAGGATATGACAAAACATTCAGAAATAAAGTGATTTTCCATAGAAATGGAAATGGTTCCTTAGAATGAACAGTTTATTCTTATGATAGGGAGAATGACGAGGGGTTTTTAGAAGGCAAGAACAAATCCAGAGTACAAACCATTGTTTGTGTTAAAGGCCAGATCCAGGTTCTCAGTGGTGTAAGTGGATGATGCCACTTGCACGGATGCAGAGGTGGGGAACACCAGGATGTGGGTGCAGGATGTGTCCTGGGGTGTGTTCAGCTGAGATGTTTGCATGTTCAGAGTGGTGCTGCGCCCGAACACGGAGCCGGTGGACACGGAATCTTTGGGAGACAAATCAAACATTTCCTTAGCTTTGCAAAGCCTGAACTGTTAGTTCTCATGGCAGAAAGAGAAAGAGTTTCCTAAATACCTGGCATAATAATGAAGGATCCCTGGGGTTCCATGGCCACCAAGCAAGCACTGAGAATGCTGGGGGAGTCTGCAGCAGAGATCCCACACATCCTGCACATGTCCTTCAGCCTCTTGCTCAGGGACTGCAGGTTCCGGCGGCTCAGCAAACAGCTCCAGTCTGAGGAAGGAAATCTCATCAGTGAGGTTTTCTTCCAGAAACAGGGATGTACACACTTGATATTACTGAAAAATTAAAACTTCAAATCAAGCTTTAGACTCTTAAAAAAAATACTGCTGTTACCTTTTAATTCCCCATGTCCTATTCTTCCTAAGCGACCTATGACAACTCTCCATGGCAAAGAGCTCATCTGCACAAGTCCCAAGCACCATTCCCAGAGTTTCTGGAGACCAAGTCTGCGGGCAGAGCCCTTTTTCCTGCGAGCTCTACAAGCAAGAAAGAAGGGAAAACAAAGCTTAAACCCACCTGCAACAAGTTTTTAATGCCACATTTAGAACTTTTTTGTATTAGCTTGAACATTCACAGGACCCAAGAGCATTGGTATTGCAGTCCATGAGCTGCAGCTTCAGGGGGGTTGGGTTTTTCTAATTAATCATATTCTAAAATTGACATTAGCAGCCAATAAGTGAGATGGGGAAGTATGAACACACACACACAGAGTAACACTCAAGAATCACATTAAACTATGCTCTTCTAGAAATTTAACTCAAAACAATATGCATATAATAGGGAAAATATTCATCTGCTTTAACCACTTTTGCAACACAGCAAGTCTACAAAAGTCAGTTATTCTTACTGCACCAAACTCAGTGTGGGAATGAAAGAAAATATACTTGCTAAAAATGAATTAAAGTTTGGTTCTTACCTGTTTGGTACATCAATATTAATTATGCAAGTTTCTAACTGCTCTCCATAGAGGTCTGTACAGGATGCAAGCAGCCACCTCTGATCATGAGACAAACAGTAGCCCACAAAAAGCACGTTATACTTCTGGCCAGCTTCTCCAAAGGTTTCTCCCAGCTCTGTTTGCTTGTCCTTTACTGGAGCCAGTATAAAAGGAGGGGTGTAGAGTCGAATACACTCGGGTCTCTAGAAAGATGATAGAACAGACAATGAAGTTTGGAGAAGAAATTATTGCTAACATTAAAGATGGTTGGTTGATAAGCAGAGACCTTCCTCTGATCTGGACAATTCCACAATCTCACTAACAATACTCACATCAGGGCTCCTCAGAGCAGTTTCCATGGCTAAACCTGGGCCAAAGCCAGTTAAGGTTTTCACGTTGGTGGAAGTTGGGAGAGGTCTCCGACACTGAGTGAAAGCTGAAAATGCCAAAGATTTTAAATGCTGAGTGTAAATCTGTCGGTCCTCGTGTTTCACAGGCTGGAGCAGGTACTGACATGGGACAATCTAGAACAGAGAAGAAGAGAAAAAAAAAAATCAGTCATTGTTTTATCAATAGATTAAATGGCTTCTCACACAATATTTGGTACACTGCTTTTTGAATTTTATTTCGCAGTCAAATTTCTTCCACTTCTAAAGCCCTGTGGGGCTTGAAGAAATTATTCTCATGGAAATTTTCTTCAGGGGAAAAAATAATTTGTTTAGAAGAGAATCTTAATGATTCCCCTAAAAAGCTGCCCTCTGTAACTGCTCCTGCAGCTGCTGCTGGAAGGAGCTCTGCCTACAGCCCAGCAGGGTCAGGCTGCAGAATCCAGCACAGGACCAGTACTTCACTCATCATTGGAGTGGGCACTGCATTTCCTCTGAGATAAAACTGATGAGTTTGGAATGTACAACAGGATTCAGCTTTGGTTAACAGCACCCAAACTGCTCTAAAAGCTATAACCTAATGATTGAACAGCTGGAGAACTCTAAGTAATGTTTGTGAAGGAAATGAAACTTCCACCTTGAAGGCATTACTGCCCCCAAAACACAGCCACAGCCAAGGATGCTCTGTTGGTTTCTGTTGGCTCACCTGCACAGAAATGATGTTCTTGATGTTGGGAGGAAGAACCTGAACCATCTCCAGAAAGCAGCGCAGAAGTCCAAGTGTCCACAAACTGGATGAGCTGCTGTTCTCATCCTTTTTTTCATATGTGAAAGGATCAATGATGTAAACTACAATTGCAGGTGGATAGGTGATAGCATGTGAATCTCCATCTGTGGGGACTCCGACTTTATCACGATCCATAGTGCTGGAAATGAAATTTTGAAACCAGTAACAAAGAGCTGAGTTTTATAAAGATTTGGTTGTACTCCAAAACTAGATCAAATAGTCAATTATTAATCTGAAAGATCTTTGAGGCAACTGTGGTGTAAGAAACAGTCTTTTTCTGTCTTTTTTACAGGAGTTTATCGGTGGTAACCCTGAATCCATTTTCTTTCCTTTAGCCTTTTTTATTACAGCAGCTCAACAGCTCAACTGTTGCTTAACTGGGGAACAAGAATATCTACAGTAAGAGCTGTCTTCACCACTCTAACTTTGATTATAGAAAATAGAACTCTAAGATGGTGCCAATTATCTATCTCCCCCTCCTTCCCCAGCCCTTTAAAATATTGAAGTGAGTAGTTTGGTGAATTTTCTCTCTTTAGAGAGAGAAGAAAAAAAAGGAAGTTAATTTTTGTACCAGAGCAGACACTGAGATGCAATTAGAACTGTAGCTACAACTGGAACCAAGAAGTTCAGCTCCACCACAACTGAACTCTCATTCTCCCTTAAAAGCAGCTGGGTGAAAATAAATACAGGATTTTTATTGAAGGGGTGAAAGTGCATTCATAAGTTCACATTAGATGAGCTGATTTTCCAGCTGAAGGTGTGATTGCAGTTCCCTACCTTTCAGAAACCTCTGGATGGGGCTGTGCAGGTGCTGCAGCCGTGTCTCCAGACATCCCTGCTGTTTGCAGTGTTGGCTGTTGCTGCTGCCCCCCAGTTTGCCCATTTGGGACTGGTGCAGCCTGGGCAGGCAGGGAGGCAGGAGTGGCATTGTTCATATTGCTGAAAGGTGGGAATGAGGAAGGCTTGCTCGTTGGAATGCCACTGCCCAGGCTGGCAGAGGAGGAGGATGGGGCAGTGGTGGTCAGGGTGGAGTTGGCTGTAGTGGCTGCAGAGGACATGGCACTGCTGGAGGTCACTGTGATGGTGCTGCTGGTGGGAGCTGCGGGAGCCGAGGCCGGAGTGTTGGGATTGGCAGCAGCGGCTGTCACTGGGGGCAGAGCAGAGGCTGCCTGGCTGGAGGGAGGGACCAGGTTTGTTTGGGAAAGTAGAGAATTGTCCAAAGGTTGAGAAGCAAGATAAGGACCTAAAACCAGGGGGAAAAAAAGCATAAATTTTATATTGCACCTGTTTTGATGCTTATGTCACCTATGGAAGTCTACAATTGTAACAAAACAGAGCAAACTTTGAGCATTACCTCTCCAATTAAAATACCTGTACTAAATTTTCAAATTCTATTTTCATAAAAGCCTTTCAGAAATATCAAGTAATCTGGCTTTAATATAACTTTTTTCCAGATGTGTTGAATTGCAGGAAATCACTGCTTCAGAATCCAAGTCACCAATACAAGAAGAAACCAAAGTCCCTGTCAGGCAGCCACGCTGCCATTCCCTAAAGGCACTGCTGCATGGTAGGAGGCCATTTTAGCACATATTCAAATACAGTTTAAAACCAGAAAACTGCCCCAACCAACAAGACAATAAGCCATGACTCCTTCTTCTCTATTGCAAAGGAATAAGTGGCAATTGTATGAAATAAGGAACATTAAATAAAGGTCATACCCAGCTCATATCTGCAAACTTGAGCATAGAGTTTGAGTTTGGAGAACGCATCGTTGTTGGCATTGGCTGTCTGTGAGAACCACTCTGTGACCAACTTCTCTGAGAGCTTCTTGGAGGCTGTAGGTCCAACCCTCATGATCCCATCAGGCAGCAACTTACAGATAGGTCTGTGCTGACCAAGCCTGCAGGACTGAAAAGAAGGCAAAAAAAAAGCTTGAAAAGCTGTTAAATACCACACGAAGGATATATCATAGAAAGGCAGACAACTCTCAGTTTATTTACATTTTATTTTAGCTCTAGAATTGCACCAGTAGGAAATGTTGAATAGTAATTTTATGGGTTATTGTCAGCATTTTCCTAAATGCAAGAAAACCAGGTTGATAATAATCTACTCTAATCTTCATTCAATCCAAGCAATACAAGCATGTAATTAATTAATTAAAGGGAGGTAACACAGTTAACGTGGCAATGCAGAGCTTTGCCACCGGGTGGCGTTTATCGGATGGGAACACGGGGAGCAAGCAGCACGAACAGCCCTTATCTTCCAAGTGCCCATTCCTAAAATCCCTCGGAGCAGCTTTCCCAGATAGCATTCTGAGCAGGCGGCACTATCAGCTCCGACAAGCCTGATAAATCCTTATGAGCACGTATTAGAAACAGCCTTCCCCAAATCCATTTCACTGTAAACTGCCACAAATCCTGTACCTCGTATATTGCAGTCAGATCCCTAAAGAAGCTTTTGGCTCCGTTGAGCAGAGCCTCGTTCTCCGGGCACACCACAACGTAAGCAACGTCTCGCTGAGATCCGTAAGGTTCCAGCATCAGCCTCTCCCAGTAGGGCAATGCAAATGGAGACAGCACCAGGAAATCGTAATCGTATCCCAACAAAAATGTTGGGATTGGCAGTGGTTCTGGGGACTCATCAGTTCCTGGAAAAGCAAGAAATGTTTTTAAGCAGAAAGCTTAAAATTCACTTCAAGGAAACATGAATAGAACAGCCTCTGGTGTTCCCAGCATCTCACAGGAAGGAGCACTGGCTATCAATGGAATAGCTCTCATTTCACAGATCCAAAGTGTAGGATCCAACCCATCAGCTGATTGTTTTTATTTGAAATATCTCAGGGTCTCAGGAAGAAGTTCCACAGTGTTTTATATTTCTATCAGTACACAGGTAAGCAGGCACAGACCAGCACTGTCCAGGAAACTTTTTTCCACTCAGGGACCAAAGACAGGGAAAAAAAAATATTCTAAGCAGATGGGTAAAGGGCCAGAGAAGGAACTAAACATAAGAACACGCATTTACATGTACTGTAAATGTATAATGTATTGCCACATTCTAAATATAGCTACAAAAGATCTGCTGGTGAAAGGTCACTCTTGTATCACAGTGGTAAATCAATCTCATATGCTAATGAAGTCATCAAATCGTGAGTGCACAAAATTCACCTTCTATCTGTAAATGCATCACGTGTTGGCCACTCCAAACATTTATCAGAGAAAAGAATAACCAGATCTTGAACACAGTTCTGACAGTACTGAGCTATAAAGCACACTGTCTCAAGCATTTCAAAATCAGTCTTTTTAACTCCCTATCTTTAGAGTAATTAAAATGGGGTGAATGGAAAAATTTTGAGTATAAAAACTTGAGCAGTTACTCTGTTTTTAAAACTAAACCTATCTCTGCAATTTGGGTGAATGTCAGGTGCATACAAACAGTGCGACTGAAGCTGTAAATTTTAAATGCACATCTTTAATTCATTGCCTATTTTAAGAAATATAAATATTTTCTGTTTTTCTAAAGAGAAGAATTCTCCTCTGTCTAACAAGCTCTCGTTAGTTTAAAGAAAGGTCAAGTGCTGTTCAGAATTCCAACAGGCTGAGCAGCACCAGCCACCGAGCTTGTGTGGCTGGAGCAGAGGAAGGGGATGCCATGGAGCACAATTCCATGGAGCTGTTACCGTAGGAGCCTCTCCCAGCCATCTTGTGGAACTGCTGCCAGGTGAGGGGTCCCTGCACGCCCCAGGACCGGACTGTTCTCTTCTTCTGGATGGCGTCCTGCAGCACGGGCTGGAGCGAGAGCAGCATGCGCAGGATGTCCTGGGAACACTGCATGCTCACATCCACCACTGCAGGGACACAAACGTGCTCAGGGCAGCTGCACAACAGCCACAGCCCCAAACCACCTCCATTGCAAACATTCTCCTCTAAGAAAACACCTGCAGGCCACCCAAAGGCTGGGATATATCAAGCTGAGCATACACAGATTTATAGTTCTCCTTTACAGTTCTCCCTCTTCCCCTGATAAAATACACAGATTGATTTTTTTCTTAATTGTGTTTTCCCTCTAGAATTTTTCCCCCCATCTTATGACTTAAACTAAGGGAAAACACCCTAAAATAAAAACAAAACAAATAAAAATAACCCCAAACAAGTAGAAGCCTGAAACTCCCCGATTGTCCCTCCCAACAAAGGCAGATTGGCAGGCTGCCACCCAGTGCTCATTTCAGAGAAATCAGGGAAGCCTCGAGCAGACTCAGCCCATTCTATCCAGAGCCACCTCTGGGCCATTTCAGGTACAGGGCTTTAGAATAAAAAGCTGATACAAAATTTGGCATGGCTACAATTTCCAAGTCTTCTGTTTTAAAGTATCTTTACATCTTTGTGTCCACACACGGAGTCTTCTCCTGTGTGCCTGAAAACATCAATTTATTTACAGTCTGGGCTTTCCAAGTTAATCTCCCAGTGAGGCACAGGGACCTGGCTGCGTTCTCCCAGGATTCCTCCTCATCTTCACTTACAACTACCTGTGATTCATAACTTTATCTTTCACCCTAACCCTGTTAAGAGTTGCCACTTGAAAATTCTATTAGAGAACAGTAAGCAAATACACACAATGAAGGGCATTCCAGCAGACACTGCATCATTAGTCAGGCCCTCAAAGGAAAAATCCAAGGATTTCTGGCAGACCCAACATACAGTGAAGGCTACAATAATGCTTTTTTTGCCACATGTGCCATTAATCTACTGCCCCCAGCTCCTCCTTGAAGAAGGGGGGAAGCCAACTGAATCAGAGCTGTTGTTTAATTCTGCCACAGTGGCCTTGACAATACGGTCACCACTCGAAGCCCCTGCACTTCCTACAGGCATCAATCATTCCAGAGCCTCTGTAGAGCCACTCACCAAAAGCTCTTCACAGGATAAACCCCGGTGAAGTGCTGTGGACACTGACAGTGGGCTCATGTTACACTTCAGACACATATTGGGAATTTACAACTGAAGGCAGCCAAGGCCTTGCTCTGCTTGGTGATCAGCACAGGACATAGAAGGGCTGGTTATTCTGAACATCATCAACCAGAGGTCTGTACGAGCACACAGGTGGCAAAAACAGCACTCAGAATCCACAAAGGAAAACCACAAAAAAAGACCCTTCAAAAACAAAAACCCAAACAGGTGGACAAGTAGCAAATAAGCTGTTTTCAATATTTACCATTTCTTTTTGACCAGTGGTGCAAGCAAGTAGTTTTCACAAGTGCTTCATCAACTTTCCCTCCTGACATATTGTCCATGAACTGCCGTCCATGTTCCAAGGCTAAGTAGCAGTCATTGCAACAATCCCTTTCTTCTACACGTACCAGGTTGCTGACAGCACCAACTTTGGCCATGGAGTCTTGGTCTGCTGCACCAAAGGGTGAGAACAGGTTGGTGCATTGATCCTGCAGCAACAGTATCAAGTCATCAGGCAGTTTCTCGGGTTCTTTCAGCCCTCCACTGCCGTGTTCAATGGAAGTAGCTCTGAGAGCTTCAAAGCGTTTTTCTGCTTCCTTGCCGCACTCCGTGTTTCGCCCCAGAATATCCAGCTCATCTTCAAGAAACAGCCCGGAACTGTTGCCAAATTTTCTATTCATAACAGCACTGAAACCACAGGTACACCTATACTGGGCCTCTTGTGTTGGATCAGGAATGTAAACTCCAACATCAGCACCTTTGATGTTCATATTGCAAACACAAATGCAGCAGCTGTCGAAGTTGCAGTCTTTGAAGAGGTTCATGACGGACTCGGAGAGGATGAGATTCACATACAGGCTGTGTGCCTCGGGGATGGAAGGCACCGTGGCAGGCTCCACCGAGTTCAGGGGCCGGCACGTGGAGGGTGTGGAAGCCGGGGAGTACAAATCGGAGTTCTCGTATTTCACCGAGCCCTGGGCGCTCGCGGGCCCGCCGGCTCCGCGGGGCGTGCGGGGAGTCCTTGGTGTCCTGGGGGTTGGGAAGCGAGGGGTGGAAGGAGAAGGGAGGATTCCAGCCCCGCTGTTGCTGGGAGGGGCACTGCTGGGGGGCATCCCAAACGGAGTGTGCGTCTGGGGGGTGTAGGCAGGGCCGTACTCCTGGTCCATGGTGCTCCCGTCACTGCCGGCAGCCACAAGAGAAGGAAAGGCTTTAAGTACACAACATACTGGGTTTGAAGTTTAAGACTCAGATTTCTAAAGAAGGACCTTACTAATTAATATTTGCTTTTTTTAAGCTAGTCTTTCATAATCCACAGCAAGATTTTAATTCCCTAAGGAACTTCAAGAACATTTGTTCTAAATGACTTTGCAGGACTCCCACTGACAGCACCATTAAAGAATCTCTCCCTGGCTCCTTTCGTCTTTTCCTTTGCACAAAGCTCCCAGGAAACGAATGTGGTCAGAATAAATTATAAATTCTGTGGTTGTATGGAGTCTAAAGGACACCTTTTTCATTCATGTTTTATTTACATGTTGTGTTGACACACACTAAGAAAATAGACCAGGTCTATTGACAGCAGATTCAGCTGAGTCCATGAGGAAAGCATCACCTGGAAAGGTTTAACATTTTCTTTCCTAAGCACCTGAGCATTTCCAAAGGCTTGTAAGGCTAATGAGACCTGGAAACATATTGCTAATGAGTAACAGAAGCAACATCAGTATTTATTCCAAGATTTAATATCCATATAATCTTATCAAGAAATACATAGCACCTCCTTGCTGCCTAATCCATTTCTACCAGCTACTAATGCAGAGGAGAAAAAGAAAAAAATCTTTTCCTCAAGAAGAGCTGGCAGCAAGACCATCCCTACCAAATGCAGGGTACAGAAATGTCCCCTGCAGTTCTGCTGTGACCAGGCCCGGTCACACAGCACGGGAAATGTTTTCCTACTCCCAGCACAGCTGAGTTTACTGCTACTTAAGAAAATAATTTAAGAAACAGCAGCACCACCTACTAAGCCCTTCCAGCACTGACTACACCACCGCAAAAACAAAGTCCCAAGTTTACATTTATCTTGATTGTTACCATCTTCATTACTTATTAAACCTGGACTTGCACCATTAAGCTTCCCCAAGAAACCTTTAAAGGAGACAACAAATAAAATGTATGTATAGTTAAGAAGCTCTTTGAGAAGAGTCTCCTGCAGTAGGTTTAGCCAGAAGGATGTTTTTAAAGGCTCTTGTCAGTTGTATAAACACAGAGTATATACAAATATTCCCATTACTGACTGACAAAATAAATATTTAGGGGTGGCAAAGTGAGCACTTCACAAAGCTGAAGCCCCCAGGGTCGTACCCATCTTTGATGAAAGGCATGGCAGGGCCTGGAGGAAGCAGGTCCAGCTTTCCCACAGCCCAGCTCTGGCGGTAAATGCATTCCTCAGGCAGTTTGATGGGAGGAAGACACTGGCTGGGAAGAGTCTTCAGTGGTGCAAACATGGAACATCCCACTAAAGCTTGACAGTTCTCAGGTTTATAAACATAAGAGTAATCCTGGAAGGCAGACGTGGGAAAGCATTAGTGTGTAAATTAGATCACTGCAGCAATTAAATGCTTCTCCAAAAAACAGGACTGAGTTCAAGCAGCAGCTCTTCAACCCAAAATCCTGACACAGCTGCAAGAGAAAGCTGAGATGTGTACACACAATATTCACAATACACCAAAACAAACCTCAGTGAACTGCAATGACTGAAAGACATTTCTGCAGCTCACTGATGGCTACTCAGGTATTACTCTCTCTTAAGTTTAGGTGGTAAAAACCAACATACTTACTACAAAGTGTATAACCCCCCCTCCTCAAAATAATGCAGGACAAGTTACAAATTGTACTTCATCTCCCCCCATTCCTATTCAGATTTAAGTAATAAACTGATCAATAATTATCACAAGCATTGATCAGGGCTGTCAGCACTACCTACCTTGATTTCAGCAGGTTTGGGGCTGCAGAAACCCTCATCCACTTCAATTCTGAACTGAGCTCCCACAGTAGAGCTATTCCCTTCCAGCACTGTTCCTCCAAGTGTAGTGTCCATGCTGCCATACTCCTTATTGTTCATGTTCATTGGAGAAAACCCCATAATATGCTGTTCCAGTGAAGGGGGAGTTGGATACATTTTATGGAGATCTGCAGTGCCTAATTTCAGATCAGAAGCAGACTTTAGAGCATGAAAACTTCCTGAAGTCTTTCCTGAGTCCCAAAATTTCACAAAGGCAAATGAAGGGTACATTTCCAAATTGCCACAACATATTAGAGTCAAATGTTTAGAGCTAGTATTCTCTTTAGGCAAAAAGAAAACACAAAGAAATCTTACTTATGCATGACAGTGGGTCTAGATTTCCTGTTTTTGCCTCTTTGCAATTGGACTTGTCATCAGTGCCATTCACTGTTCGTTTAGATCCAGGCTAAGAAAGAAATATTGTCATAAAATCACTTCAGACATAAACACACATTCATGTTTCCTTCTAACAGGAAATCTCACCTGCACATACAAAGCTGAGACATTGTATAATATTTAGAAAAATTAAAATAGCTCAGAAGCCTAAGGTTGGGCTTACGCTTGTTCTTAATTCTTGGAACCCAGAGAACCTCTCCCAACAGTTCACAATGTTATTGAAGGGAAAAACCAGTTACAAAACAACCCTCAGCCTTTTAGCAGACAGTAAAAGAAGCTAAATTAGGGCTGAGCACAGTCTACCAGAACAAACCATAACACTCCCAGAGCCACATTAACATCACAGGTGTTACCACAGGAACAGAAAAGACAAACACAAATCCTGCAACAAGAAATACAGGAAAGCAAAAACTGTCAAAAGTAAAAGATTAAGAGATATTTTAGCATCTTTAAACAGTTCAGATGCCTACAGAATATAAGTGTTCATGTTCAAGAGCAAACACTTCTTTTACATACTGATGATCTTTGATGGCTGTTAAGATCCTTCAGCCCTTACTCAGCTCCAGCTCCCATTAAAGTTGATGGACATTTTGTCTGGGTAAGGGGATTTGGGATTAAGCATGGAGCAAAGTACAGTTCAGAAAAGACAACTGATTACAAACAGTATTGAAATAGAAACTAGAAAGATAATGGATTCAGAGCCATCAAAAACTGCAAGAGAAACCGTTCCAAGATAATAGCTGCTGCAGAGAAGCAGCTTATTTGGCAGGATATCCAGTGTTTAGATGCCTTTTCTCTTTCAGAAGTTGCTGCTTCGTTTCAGCATTACCTTGATGAAGCAGTGGACCAGAGCCCAGACCACAGGAAAAGAGCACACTAGGACCTGCTGAATCTGTACAACTCAAACTAAAGGTATGTTCAGGCAGCATACCTTGTAGGGATTTTAAGGAAGTGAGATCAAAAGGTTGTTTGCATCAAAAATCTGCCTGCATGAGTCAACCAGAACAGTCTGTTTGCCACTGAGGGGCCACAGCTCTTGTCTGTGTGAATGTTTTGCAACCTCTCCTACAAACACCATTAAAAAAAACCAAACCCCAAACCACAGAAAGACAAGAGTTGTTCCTGGCTGGTTTTTTGGCTGTCACTCACTTGCCCGGACTTTTTGCACATGACTTACTGTGAGTTCATCTTCATCAGAATTGAAGAGATTGTCCAGGTCAGTGTAGGACACCACCAGGTCTGTCTCGTGGAACAGGCTGGTCGAGGCAGTGCGGGCGTGGGCAGCCAAGCGCTGGGCATCTGTGGAGAGAGATGAAAAAAATCTTCAAAATCTTCATCAAAAACTTCATTAAAGAGCTCTTCCCACAGCTAGGGGGAAAGGAAACCAAGAGGGTGAGATGTCCTTGGTTCCACTCAATCTTACACAGAGGTGAGGGCCCTTCCATTTTAGAGCATTTGGATCTTACAGCCAACATTTGTTTGCAAGGTGCAACAAAGAAATGTTCCAAGCACACTGAAGGGAAATACAAAACACAAAACTTAGCAGCCTATTAGAAGCTGTTGACTATTCAAGATACCATTAATATAACACAATTAAGATAGAGAGGGAAAAAAAAAAAAGCCTCTTTACCTTGCTTGACAGAAGGACTAAACAGAGACATTGCATCCTCTCCTTCATGGGATAGAACTGTAACACTGGATGTCCCATCCTCAGCCTATTGAAAAAGGAGAGAAAAGTTTGCTTTAATTAATGGGTGGGGTGGGAGGTATTTGATGCCCCTGTGGGAATTCTGTCCCTGGAGAAGGATCAGGTTCTCATTACCCTGTGAGCTCAGCAGGGACAGGCTGGGGGCTGCTGCTGGCTCAGGGGGAGCAGAGCTTGGGCTGCCAACACAGGGTTTGTCTTGGGGATAAATTTACAAAGCAAGTTGTGGATTCTTGCTACAACTCCTTGAGGAAAAACCTTTGCTATGAGGTGCTACACATTAACTGTACCAGTTCCTGAATGGAATGCATCCACACATAACTAATTCTAACAAGCAAATTTATTTCACAAGCCCCCAGTGCAGTTATATCTCCCCCTTTTCTGTAGGTGCCCTTTTGCTTTAAGTACAAGTCTCACATAGCTGCACTAAAGCACAAAAAAAGAATAAAAATTGCAATTCAGTGGCCAGGGAACGAGCCAGGGCTCACCTCACCTACCCCCAGACCTTTCCACTCATGAACAAAGCACTGGCTTTGTTCTTCCTCTCTCCCCAGGCACCTGCCAGCACCTATTTCCACAGGGAGGCCACTGATCCAGACAGATCCAGCAGCTTTTTCTTCATAAACCCTGATGAAATGGCACCACCAGTGTGCCAAAAAAAATTTAAGTGCTATTAGAGACATGCTGCTTAATTTCATTGATCATTTCTGCTAGAATATAATTTGTTTTTTAATTTGCTTCCAAATACACAAAGAAGGATTTAAATTCTATCCAGTGCCTAAGGCAACCTGTTTTAATCTCATCACTGATTTGTAGCCTCACTCCTTCACTCACCTTGTGTTTCTTCCCCACTTCCCTCTCAATGTTCTGCCTGTCCTTTTTGCTGTCAGGAAACAGGAATTCCACATCTCCATCCACAAAGGCATAAGGATCGATTTCAGGTTCCTGGTCAGCTTCCGTTGCTACAGCTGTTAAATATTGGTTTTTACTCTGATACTGTTGCACCAGTTCATCTGAAACCTTCAAAGGTTTCCTACATTGCACCATTAATCTGAACAGAAGAAAAATAAAAATCACAAAATCATTTATTTAGCATTTACTACATGGAATTATTTCTGCTATCACACAGCCTTTACAAGAACAGCCTCTTCTTCTGACTTCCTTCCTTCACACCCCAGCTTCAGAAAACTTTTGGGGATGAAGATTAAATCATTACTCATTTAATATCACCTCCTTCCACACATCAGATCCAGCCCTGTGATTCATCCTGCCCCTCTTTCCTCAAGCACTGTCAATTCACATAAAGATTAGTAATTTATCCCAGGTCATGGCTGTCATTTATTATAAGGCACTAATGGATTCAACTCTCCACATCCACTAAAAGAAAACTCACCAGGCTAAAGAATTACTCACAGCATTCCCAAAAAAAAGCCCAAGCAATAATCACAAGTAAAGCACACAAATGCCACTGTGTTCAGGAGGCATTTATATCACATAGATCAATACAAATGAAGCTTGCAGCACACCAGTAACTAATTTACTAATGAGAAAAATCAAACCACATTTGCCTTTATCAGCATTTTTCTTTTGTTAACATTCTGAACCAAAACTGGAGCTGGTAAGTACACAGAAATTAAGGTTTTCTCTCTGGAGTATTGGTTTCACAAATGTAACATTGCACCAGGAAAAGAAAGATATTGGTAAGGAAAAAACTGTTGTGATTATGAGCTGTAGACGTGCTCCTGAACCAGCTTTATTTTCTGTGTCCCAACATATAAAAGGCACCAGGCGAGGAAGGTGCTCCCTCAAACAAGATGAGAAGTTC
Organism: Rhabdornis inornatus; assembly: GCA_013397075.1. Taxonomy (NCBI): domain Eukaryota; kingdom Metazoa; phylum Chordata; class Aves; order Passeriformes; family Rhabdornithidae; genus Rhabdornis; species Rhabdornis inornatus. The sequence goes on from VWZS01000704.1 coordinate 521,288, forward strand.
CTGCACATTCCTCTCAACTATAGAAACAGTTTGACTTTGTCAAAGACACTTCCTAGAAACAAACTGTCCTAAAAAACACCTCACAGCCAACAACAATGGCAAATCCATCCATGCTGCTCTTCCATGCTCAATGAACCAGTTTTCTAAACCCTGCAAAAATTGCCATCAGGAAATGGGAAAAAAAAAAAAAAGGCAAAAAAAGAGATGGAAACTACTTTCTTGGAATGGGAAATTAAACACCTTAGCTGTGTTTTTGACCAGCACAGAGGAAGACAAGTTAACAGCCAGATATCCTAGAGTTTTTTGAAAGTTGTCAAATCAAACTAGAAAAGACCATGTCCTGGAAAAAAAAAAAAAAAGAAACTTCTTTCTTTATCTACTTGGCTGAAGTGAATTTAAGGCAAAGGAAAAAATGGCACTAAAAATCCTTTAAATGTGTGCCTTGAAAGAGTTTCTTAAACACTGACCACAAAGAATGTCTGAAACTGTGTGTGAGCACAGAGCAACAGCTACACCACATTTACTCCTTCTCCCAGCTTATACCACATTTACTCCTTCTCCCAGCTACACCACATTTACTCCTTCTCCCAGCTTATACCACATTTACTTCTTCTCCCAGCTACACCACATTTACTCCTTCTCCCAGCTTTCCTCCACAGCCATTCCAGTGCTGCCCCACTGCCAGCAACAGGACAAAAACCAGCTCCAAGCTTCTGTCTTGTGAGTAGCTGCTCCTCCACCCCAAATTCAGCATCCCAGCTCCTCAAATAAAACTCAAAGCTCTCAATAATTTGATACTAATCACAGTAAGTCTCCTTTCACCTGAACAGGAATAAGAAAATTTGGACCAAAAATAATCAACAGAAGTGCATAGACAGAGGCAGCTCTGGGTGCAGTCCTTAATTCCTCGATCACAGCCCTGAGCCCAAGTTTGTCACCTCTGCCTGCATGTCCCAATCCTGTTAAGCTGTGCCTGTTATTAACAGCCCTGTCAGCACCTGTTGCTTCCCAGGGCTGTCCTTTTCCAGTGGTGTGTCCTCACAGGGAAGTGTTGTGACACAGGGATGACAGGAACAATTCCTGCTCACTCACTCCATCAGCACAGGGACACAGCCCACAGGGCCAAGGGGCTCAGGTTCAGGGCTTGTGTTCTCATGCTTTGGGGATTTGGTGGTGGTCATCTTTCTTGGGGGGTTTATAATGGTAAAGCAAATTCATCTTGCCTCAATCTGCAGTAAAACAGAGCTCAGACCTAAGTTTTAACACTAAACCCACCAGTTTTATTTGCTCCAGTAGCCCTAAGCTCCAAAATTCATTAAAACTTAAAACAGTATCCAAAGTGACCAATTCCTTTATCCCAATGGAAACAAGCAGCAGAGCAGAATGTTTTACAAGCTGGGGCTTGTAATATCAGCTCTTCTAAGTGAAGACAAGAGCAGAAATGAAAGAAGAAACTTTAACAGGATCTCTGCAGCTGAAACCACCCCTATTTTCTTCAAATAATGAAGAAAGCAAATACTAAAGTGAAAAAAGTGAAAAGTTATTTCTTTTTTTTTTTTTTTTTTTTTGGGAGGGTGGAATGAAGGCCCTTAAGTCCCTAACCGGTATCATTTGGCTGCAGATTAATTTTATAGTATAAAAATAAATATCATTGCTGTCAGCTAAATCAGAGTTAAAACGAGAAAAAGCTGGAAAGTCTTGCTACGGACTGTGTACTTGCTCCTGTGCTTTGTGCTCCCATTTCACAAGGATTAACTTCTTGTACCCAGAGCTGTGCTCACACCCTCAGCATTACTGCTCCTTATACTGAGAAACTCCTGCCTTTGGCCTTCCTGTTCCCTCGCTTCTCGTGTTGCTACTCCAGGATCAAGCACCACTTACTCTGTAACTGATGTTACATTTTCCTGTCCAGCAGGTATTACTGGATCATCTCTCAACTTATCATTTGGAAGCTGGGGTGGTAAGAACTCCACATCCTTTTTCTTTGGAACTTTATAATACTTCCAAGTGGTGTCAGCTTCATCCTCCTCCAAATTCACGGCGGTGCCGACGTACACGGTGGGCTCTATAACCTCGGGGAACGCGGCCGGGAAAGGCTGGGACAAGCCATCGAGCCTGTCTTCCATCGCTTTTGTGGGGACCAAGGGGTCTGGTGTTGGCATCTGGTAGAAATGTTGACTCTGGGGCGTGGAGGGAGCTTTGGGCACCCCCTCGTCGGTGCTGTCGCAGGGGTGGGGGCTGAGCGGCGGCGGCTGCGGCGAGTTTGCCAGCTCGGCCCCGTGCAGCGGAGGGGGCTTCGCTCCATCGTTAGTTCGGATATTGGCAAACCTCGCTTGGCTGTCTGGTGCAGCCATCACAAGCCTCTGACTCGCTGAATCTGCCTCCATGGCAACATCATCACTGATAGATACACGATGATGAAAAGGAGTCAAAGGGCGTTTCTGTGGCTTATCCCCTTTGTCTTGCTTCTCATTTGTCTTGTGCTTCGGAGCCGCCGGCTGCTGGGGGCCCACAGGTGGGGCCTGCCCCTGTTGACCTGAATTTCTTGGTTTGAGATTTTTGTGCCTGCAGAATTAATACAGGGAAAAAAACTCCACATTAATCTTTCAAATATGTCTATGGTGTTCTTTTTCACTAGATAAGAACCTGCTTCTAGGCCATTAAACAGCCCATGAGAGACGTCTGAAACTGAAACTGCTCCAAAGTGAAGCTGCCTCTTCTTTCTGACCATAATCTGAGACTTGAGCAGCACTGTATGGTTTTAGAATAACATTTTAAAAATTGTTACATCTGTCCTCTGAGCCAAACACACAAATAGTCCTCAGAATTAAGACAGTATTTTATAACTGCTTTAGCAGAAATAGATTGTCACATGAATACCTCATCACTTTTAACTAGTGCCAGCACTGATGAATCAGTAGAACAACGTAAGAACTAGTGAATGGCTTCTGGAATTCAAACACTCATACCAGCCAAGAGAGCTGCCCAAGCCTCACTGGGTTAAGGACTGGAAAATTAACACCAAGAACCAAGAAGCCAAGCTCACTCCTACAAAAGCTATTTCTAAGCTATTACAAGGCTTTTGTAGCTGTTAACTTACAAATTTAGCAAGAGTGGGAAAAAGAAAAATGCAGTGTCTCAACTGCATTAATACAGTTGGGTCTGTTCAGTGTAAATGCACTTGAGCTGAAACACTTCATCTGCAAGTTCAAGATGCCAACTTTCAGGATCATCTGACAGAATGAGGCACATGAAATACTGAAGTGTAGAATGAAATGTTTATGATTAAGCCATTGAACTGCACGTACATCCTCAGAGCCTGGCAGTTCTTTGCCACTCTCCCATTAGCAAAGTTAAGAAGCACTTGTATTGAAAAAACAGGATTAGGCAGGGATAAAAGGTAAGAGGTATCAAAATCTATTTTTACTTTAAACTCTCACACACATCCATCCACATGTTGTTTCTCCACTTAGAATTCAAAACACATGGAATAATAAGAGGGTTTAGGTCTTTGCAATTTCTCTTTAGGCAATTGCATATTTCTAATACACACCTCACATAGTTAATTGATTGGTTTCTCTTAACTAGTGCTATCATAGTTAAATTCTCCTTGAAAAGAACATTTAATCCTCCTCCACATCCCAGCTCTTCTCAGGACACAAGTATTTCCACAGAACTTTAACCAACCATTTCAATAAGGGAGTTAAAAAAATGCATTTCTCTCAAAGTGCTACATCCTCCAGACAGTAATTTTTTCCTAAGATACCAATATTCACTGCAAGGTAATCAGTGTAACATTTAAATCAGAGAAAGTGTTTAAACCTATTGCAACACTTCAGTCACCTAAAGATTAATATTCTTCCATAAGTACAGAAATTGAGAATTCAATGAAATTAATGTTGCCATTTATTTTAAATACCTGTATTAATAGTCTGTGGCATTGCAGCCTCAAAAAAAGACTGTGTTATATATATATTTAATCTCAGATCTTTTGCCCTTTGTTTTGATCCCTTTTTTCCCCAGCTGATACAAAAAACACACACTGGCATCCCCTCCCAGAGGAGCAGCTTCCCACACAGCCACCCATGGAATGCCACCCTTCCCAGAGAGCAGGTCTGGGGGTTTTATTCCTATTCACCAAGCTCATGATTAACAGCTTTCTCCCTTCAAGGCTAATGCCTCAAAGAGTGGCTTAAGTCCTAAATAAATAGCATTCCCTTCCCATTCCCTGAGAAAGCTGCCCATGAGATGGCTCTGCCCATATCCACACGGAATTCCAGCCCAGGATCAGGAATTGTCCCCTCAGCCAATTCACTCGACTCCAACCTCTGCATTAACTTCTTGGGCAGAATTTCAAGACCTCCAATGACATTTAGGAGAGGAGATACAAATTTTGTTCCAGCTTTCCTCCAAGCAGCTACAGCTTAATTACTCCTGCAGGAGTGATCAGGAGCCTCTCCTGAGCACTTCAGCCCCAGCAAACATCGCTGGGCTGTGCCTCTGCCAAGTGCTGTACCTTGAACAATTGCAATTTGTCCTCTGCGTGGCTTCAACAAAATCCCAGGATGCCACCTTGTCAGCTGTCTCCTCCTCACACAAGCCATTTGATGTAGCAGAATACTTCCTCCTAGGATTCAATACCAGGAGAGTTATTTGGGAGCAACATATGTTCTTCTCTTATCTCCTGGCAAAGCTCAAGAGCAGTTTGGTGGCAAGGGATTCAGCAAAGAAAGGATAAATAGCCTTTTCCTGACATATTAAACTGAGAACTAAGTAAGTCATCCCTAAACAGTTAAGGGAAAAAATGAACTTCTTTAGAAATGGTTTATTAGAAGAGTAAAGCACATTCCACCAGCAGTCACAGCACCTTGAACAAAACTAATTGCTACAAGGAGCACACAAAATATTAGTATTTCTGACTTCAGAGGATGAGTACATACTTGTTCTGTGCTCTGTTCATGTTGCACTCTTGCCAGACTCTGTCCACCACTTGGTTGGCCAGTTTTCTGGGGATTTTACCACCGTGATGGCTGGTACTGTCTGAGATAAATCCATCTGAAACCGAGGAAAACTTCACCCATTTCTGGGCAGATTGAGCATCAACTGAAAAGCAGCACCAGAGGAAACAGATTCAGGCAGTGAGACAATGCAGTGTCTATCAGTCCAATTCAATCACCATAGGAAAAAAAGTATCTTCTTGACCCAGTGTTAGGAAATAAAAACACACAGAAAATATAGGAATAGTAGCAAATTATTATATGAGATTTTAAAAAGCACCATATATGTTTATGTGGCAAGGGGGCTGGATATTCTTTATCTTTGAGGAAAGTGACCTGAAACAGAAAACAACTTGAGCAAAGCCAACATTATGATTAAAAAAAAAGGGTCAGGCTCAGGCAACAGAAGATCATGGAAGGAAAAAAGAAATCATAAATAAAATGCACAATAAAACTTATGTAAGTCACCTGAAACTATCAGTGAGCCTCACCTGCTGTGACCTAAATCAGGTCCCCATAACCACAGATCACACCCAGGGCAGAGGGCACACAGAAACTGGAACTTAACTACAGCCAATCTCCCTGGACTGGGAGAAAACATCAACTTTCACTAATGACCGAGGGCACAACGGGGGTTATGGAGCTGTGTCAGAACACAGGCAGGCTCACACAGGGGAAAAACCCCAAAAATTCCCTCAGAGCAATCTAAAGTACTGGTAACAACACCAAGTACAACAGCAGCTCTCATTTCAGCAGCTTACAGAAGAATTTGAGCTCATTTTGCCCACAACTAGTGACACGAGTTTCACTACAACAAACTTAGGACTAAAGAAATGTGATTTTTCCTATCAAGCCAGCTGCACACAGAGCACCTGAACCCCCTGCAAACATTGCTGTGTTTGAAGGAGAAGCCATGGAAACAATTCCCTCAGGCAGAAGCCAATTCCTTCCCACCTGTCTGAACTTCCTCCGGGGACGTGGGTGGAGTCAGGGTGACAGAGGACATGGCAGGGTCCCTGGTGGAAGCAGGCACTTGGTGGACCCCCAGGCAGGCAGTGGAGCAGTGGGGAGCCCCCACGGAGCTGGGAGCAGGGATGTCTGTCTGAGGGACCAGCACGAAGCACGCCGGGTACACCATCCTCACACCAGCTGCCAAGAGAGAGCATTGCCCAGTTAGTTACACTCCAAATCATCAAATGGATCATTTCAGCACTCACTCCTGAGCTGACAGACCCTTTGCCACCTACTGGAGCATCTCCTTGGACAAAAAACCTCTGTTGTCACCTCCATCATTACTTGATCTACTTTATACAGAAGATTTGGGTGAATGAATAAAAAGGGCTTTGTATAGGCAGACATCCACATGCTGCTGCCTGCTTCTGTCATTTTGTTTTATAAAGGCTGCAAAAATCTTTTTCAGCATCATTTAATGCTGCCAACATCCCCAGCAGCACGAGGGTCTCCAGCCATCACTGCACTACGAGCTCCTTGCAGAGAAGGGATTGCATTTGCTGGCAAATCAAAGGTTTGATTTCAGCAGCCCACAGCAGAACAAACCACTGCATCCAGGGGCTGGCATTTTGGGGAAAGCAGCAGATAAAGGCAGTGCCTGAGTACATCAGGTTCTCCAGGACTGTGGTTTTGAAGACATCCCTAAAAGGGAAGTCTGCTCTGTTTGAATTTGCACGGACTCTGAAACAGCACAACCTGCTTTTTGTGCAGCTCAGATGTCAACAGTGATCATCCAGGGGATTTTTTTACTCTCTTAATTATTTTTTTTTTTTTAAACTCGCCTCTCAGGGCACATAAGAAAAAGACCTCCTACTAATGGGTCTGCAAAATCCACTTTGAGCAGCAACTCATCGTAGATAGTCCTGAGCATCAAACAGGAAAACAAAACCCAACCAGCACTGTTGCAAAGGAATCAAATGGGGTCACTTCTGCATGCAGAATTTTGTTCAATCAGCCAGTTTATTTCAGTAATTAAAGGTAATCAGGCTCACCAACAAGGACTTCAACAGCAGCTAAAGAATCATCCTCCCAATCCATTTCTTCTTGTTTTTCCTCAGATCCCTCCTTCAAGTTGGATGTGACGGGGTAGAATTGCTTCCACTCCCCAATCAGCTTTTTAGTGGATGAATCAGAAAGCTTGAAGGACTGCCCTGTGAGCGTGCCATTCAACCCAAAGGGGCTCAGGATAACTAAAACAGAAATAAAAATCCATTGGAGATGATATCCACCCCAAATTCCCTCTTCCCCTCTGCAATAGCAACACTCTTATTTCAGCCACACCAAATAAACAACTTACCATTGGTAAGTCACAATGCAGCCTAATCATGATTTACACTACCCAAGTTTCTGGCAATAGCTTCACATTGTTAAACTTACAGGTACTGCAAGAATTGAGGAACCACAATAACAACTACCAATGAATCCATTCAAACAAGCAACAGGCAAGTTTTCATCTTGGCTTGCAAGGAGTCTCAGATTCAGGTGGGATAAAGAAACACTTCCAAATCCTGGCAGAGTTTAGGTGTTTCCTCATCCTTTCATTCAGCTGCTTACAACAGGGCATACACAGGGAATCATCTGTTTCATGTTTAGTCTTGTCCAGAGTAGGGAAGCACAGCTATTGTTAAGTTGCATTCAGAAAAAAAAGCAAGTTTGGACACTGAGCATTACTAAAGGTGTGTGGCCATGCAGGAGAGGTGATTTCTGCAGGGAGGGATCACACAGCCCCACTGACCAGACTCAGGCCCCAGCACTCCTGTGTCTTCCAGAGCACAGCCTGCATCTGCTGGGGGAACCACAGGGATTTACAGGCAAGGAAGAGCCAAGTGGAAAGGGGAGGGGGTGGGAATAGGTTAAATACACTGAGCCAGAAATGGATTTCTGATAGGGGCTTGGTGAAGGTATGTGGGGGTTATGAGGTTGAAACAGCAAAATATTTAAGTCACCAATAGGACAGCACTTGGAAATAGTGTCAGGAGAACAAATTATTCAATTACATGCCAAGAGATGAATATGCAAATGCTCCAGCTGCAGAAGGGCCAGGACACAGCACCTGATGTGCCCTGTGTGAGGACAGGGCCCAGCTGGGGACAGCAGGACACGCTCTGCCCTCACTGCCAGCCTGCCCCAAACTCTGGGGGAGCACCCAGAGGATGAACGCAGGTGCCAGAGCCAGCAGTGGCAGCAATCCCACCTTGGAAGGGGCTGTTGGACTGCTGGGCCAGGGTGAGGTGCTCCTCACTGAGCAGGTACACGGGCTGGTGCTGGCTGATCTCCACGCTGGTGCACACGTTGCTGTCCCCATGCAGGAAGAAGGTGAACGAGCAGGACAAGTGCTCACTGCAAAGGTAACAGCAGAAAATAAGTCTGAAGTACAGGATTTCAAGAAGTTGGTCTCTTTTTTCAGTAGTTTGAAGGCATTTCCTCACTATATATTCATTCATGGAAGTAACCAAAACACTCTTCTATGTAAATAGCAAAAAAATTATAAATATGTGTTCCCTTTACAAACCCAAAGAAAAATCACTTAGAAAACAACAGGCACAATGTTTTCAATTTCTTCAGTCTGACACTTTATATTTTGCTGTCTTGAGGAAATTTGAAACAATTTTTTACGAGACAAAAACCTGTAATTTAATATTTTTATACCTTATGCATTTATTTAAAATCTCTAGAAATATTTCTGAATGTATTTCATTTTTAATGAGGTCGTATCTAGGTTGTCTTGTCACAGCTCCACTAAGCAGAATTTAATATCAGCCAACAAGTCACTTTTTTAAGAGTATGAAGAATGGCAACAGCTTTGAGAAGTGGTTTTGTTTTGTTATTTAAATTGAATCTTATCTTCGTGTTCTTGAAGCCAATCAAGTCACTAAAAATGAAATCCCATACCTACACACAAAAGGGAAGATACAATCAATTAAAAAAACTGAGGCTCAAGACATTCTTAATTAAAGTCATTAAGGCAAGTGTCAATGTTTAATAGCAGATGCTTCACTGACAGCATCTCTCATGGCACAGAGTTTTAGGGAAAAAAACCCAACAGGCTTGAACAGTAAAAAACTCCCCAAAATGAACATTTCTCATTCCCACAACTCTGATTTAAATGCTGTTTCCCAGTGCACAGTTATTAATGAGTAAATACATGAAACCTTTTACTCCACAAGATTACTCTGAAGAGAATTTCTAAATTTCGGGGCCCTGCTTCTTGTTGTTAGAAAAATACAGCTGACCCCTGCAAGGACACCCAGGAAAACACTTCATGTCGCATCCACATCAGCTCCATGGTTTATGTGAAATAAATTTCACCAATTTTAATTAAAGGGCAGGAAGAAAGGAAGGCAAAACCAAGCAGATCCCTGGCAGAAGTGGCACATCCTCATGCCCACCTGGAAAACTCTTTTTTCCACTTTTAAAGAAGCTGTACAGGCACAATGTTCCTCAGTTATACTGGCTACAAGTTATCCCAAATGTCTGCCAGACTGATGCACTCCAGCAGCAAAAGAGCAGATGTTTAAAAGCAGAAGATGCTGCTCATCTGGATGTTAAATTAGGTCCAACATCACAGCCAGAAAAGGAGCAAGGTCAAGGAGAACCTGAGAAGAACTTCATAAAGTGCTGGTGAGAAAATAAATCTTCCTTTGTAAGGAGAGGGCAGCAAAATCCTGCTCAGTCTCAGGGAAAAAAGGGATCAAGTCACAGGAAACACTGATTTTAGTCAGTGAAAACTGCAGATACTGGAGAGAATTTTTGCATGATCCCATGGAAAAAAACACTCCATGAACTACTGCAGCCTAAAAATGAATGCAACACCATTGTGTCCCAAAAATACAAGCTGATCCCACCAGCCAGTGCCCAGGATGGCATGAAGGCTCTGGGACATTCGTGTTCCTTAGTCTAAAATCCAGTCTGGCATTCCTGGGAAAGACACAAACAGCTCCAGGGCAGGGAGAACCAACAGGCACCAGAAGAACCCCATTAAAACACAACCTCCACACTAAAACACAACCTCCACAGCCACTGGGAACATTTTTAGTGTCATTTCCAAGATGTTTCTTACCCAGAGGGAGATGGTGGGATGGGGAACAGCAAGGGGAAAGGGAAATTTCTGGAATTAGCACAGTCCATTCAATCCATGGAAATGGAGAGGGGTCGGTTCACTCTCACTCCCAAGACTGAGTCAGGGAGGAGAAGGGTAGAACAGCGACAAAAACACAGAAGATTTAAAATTGGGGACCAAAACTGTCCAGACAGGATGAGAGAATCCTCGTGGTGCTCACGGAGGAGCAGGAAGAACAGCACATTTGTATTCCAGCACCTTAAGGCAGCAGTTGCAGCGACCCCACTGAGGGAGAACAGTTCTCCAGCTCTGCTCATCTGCTGTTCAGGTTTAATTGTGTTTCAGGGGCAAAAAAAGCAAGATCTGGGTGAATCATAAACTGCTTCATAACAGCTGAAACCCCACACTGCTCAGGAATGCCAGGAAAGTTACATTTCCAAATCACGGTGAGGATGGAGCCGGGCACGTTGATGACTTCAAGTGTAACAGAACTCACGTGGCCAGGACACACCACTAAATTCCAGTATGGAAATCTGATTAAACTTTAATCCTTATGCAAATGGTGGAAGACTGATTTTTAAACTGAATTTTATTTTCCAAACCACATTGGATGAGGGTGAAGGAGGTGGCAGTGCCTTGCTTCCCAGTGACAGACACAATTCAGAAGCTCAGTATAAGCAAGGTTAGATTTTAAAATTAAAGCACATATTCCCTATATACACTTTAAATGCAATTAAGGTTCACCTCTTGTAAACACCCCATTGTTAGCCAGATAAAGGGCAAACAATCACAGCATAATCTGATGGAATTCAGATAAACCAAGACAAAGGGAGGCATCAGCATGATAACAGAAGCATTTCAATTCATCACACTGCAAAACCAGTCCTAAGGAGGAGCAAGGAAAACTCAAGGTCACCATGCAAAAGCCAAATCTAAAAATACAACAACAAAAAAAAAAAATCCCAAATCAAATCTCTTTTCTCCCCCAACTCAGCAGGGGAGAGGTTTCTAACAAAATAATCCAGTGAGTGAGCACCCAGTGCTGCCACTGCCATTGTCCCCTGCTCTGCCTCCACGGCATGGACAGAGGATCCACTGCTCCAATTCATCCTGGAAAACCCAAAATTCACCCAATTTCCACTAATCCTGGTTATAAATGGAAGCGTTAAGCAGCAGGACCACGCACAGCACCGGGGGGTTTCTTTTCGAGGTGCAGCAGTCACTTTGTGGCCAGTAGGATAATAAGTTTCACAGGAGAAATACACAGTAAAAAAAAAGGGAGTCTGGAAATTCGGGATAAGGGAAACAGATCCCAGCCGGGACACAAAGTATCCCCTGCAAGCACGAGTTTGCTTTAAAACAAAGGTCAACCTGAAAGGCAAAATTAACCCTTTGAGTTTTTTCTTCTGAGCCAGCCGCGCTCAGAAATTGCTTCCTCACATTTAAATTATTTTAGGTTACAGAACTTAAGAAATAGCAATGCATGTGGAAATAATCACAAGAAATACAAATAAAAAATCCTAATTAAAACAAAAAAATAAAAAAAAAAGAAATCAAAACCACAGGGAAGCTCTTTGGAGGAGGTGGAGAGAAGGAGGAACACGAAGAACCAGAGCTCTACAGTACTGGATGCCCCCACACAAATTATTTTATGGATTTAACAAGAAACTCTAGAAACATGCAGCCTTTTTATTTTTGTTTTGCTTAAATTAATACATTTGAACATCCTCCAATTCTTTAAGTTTCTAGAGCCTGGCTGCCAGTGCACAAACTCAGTTTAGGAGGAATATTCCAAATTTTATCATAATCTAATTTTAAAAAGAAAAAAAAAAAAAGTGGCTATATATTCATATGTTTTTCTACCAATTCTCTAAGTCTTCCTCTAATCTTCCCTATAATTCACCTCACAGCCAAAAATCCTAATCAAGCAAAAATCTATCAGGTATCACTTTGGGGTAAAATAGGCAAATTATCTTCACAATTCAGTCAAGGACACGGTAACAGAATCAGGCTGGTGGTTTCCTGCCTGCTAACAGAGAGTTCATCCTATTTTTATTTGCAGACTATTTTAGGTAGCTCAGAAGATCACTGGTAATTTGTGCAGAGCATCTCACCACTGAAATATGAAAAAAAAATCTCTACACCTCAACACTTTGAAATTTTACTCTGCATGAAGAGAGAATCAGTGACGTCCTTAAGGTCAGATATAGAAAAGAGAAAAAAAAAGCTGATGTTAAAGCCAGCATTGATAACCCCCTTTTTTTAGTGCTTTTACCACTGCTATTATTTATTTTGTATATACTCTTATTCAGAAGATTCTGAAAACAAAATCCTAATTCCAAAAAATACTCTTTGTCTTGCCTGACCCTGAACATCAAGTTGCTCCATTAATATTTCTAATTAATTTCATTAAAGTCCCAATCACAGAATGTAGGTATCAATAATCCAGTTTCCAACTGATTTCTGAGGAGAGATATGAAGTGCCATCAGAACAAGGATTCTGTACGACTTTTGATCTGAACACACCAGAATTGGGTTAGATTGAAGTCCAATCCTGAAAGCAACTTTAAAAACAAATTAAAAATAAAATAAGAAGGAGACTCCTTGGGAATAATGCTATTTGAAGCAACCTCCAGTCCTCATCTACAGTCCATTAAATACATTTGTGTAAAACCATTTGATTCCCCCATGCTCCCTCTTCACTCTAATCACACAAAACAAAGATGTTTTCGTTTCAGAGACAAAGGATTATGATTTTATGGGGGGAAAAAAAACAGAAGCTGCTGTGGATAAAACCAATACAATTTCTACTTCTACCTTTTTAAGAATAACTGAAGGGTAGGAGGGGAAACCACACTAAAATCCACATCTACAGGAGGTTTCCATTAGCAAATCTGAAAATATCTTCTTGATAAAAAGGTAATTAGGTCTGGTTTTGTCTCCACATTAGGACTTGTGCAGAGCCTTAGATCCTCAAAGTGCTTCCCAAACATTGGCTGCATTAGGACCCCACTAATCCACACCCAAATCACCCCCTCATGATAGCACCAGCACAAGGAATGCTCCAACCAAAAGCACATTTTAATAGTAAATTTAAAAAGCATCCAAATGTTTCAGCTGAAAGAGAAAATGTTTGTTTTATGTAATTACTATCTCCTGTTTTCCTAGCTTGTCTTTGGGAATTACTTCTGAGTTGAAGTGGGAGCACCTTATGCTGCCAAAGCTCTGCTATCCCAACCAAAATATTTACTGAATCCTTATAAACTGCACCCTGTGAGTCCTGCACAGCAACCACACACTGCAGAGTGGAGCTGCTGTCCCAGGACTGAGCCTTGTCCCACTCCTGGTCCCACCATGTCCCTTCCAGCAGGGCAGAACACACCTGCTCTAGGAGCACAAACACAGCAGCTAGGTAAGGCTCTAATTAATTAATTAATTAACTTGCACCATGATTTCAGTCTGTTATCAAATGATTGCCAAAAATTGGTACATCTTGGCCAGTGTGGGGCATTTTCCCCAAGAATCAATACCAGGACAGGCTGCCAACAATTGAGAGTTCCCAACCCTCAGCCACCAAAGTGAAGCATCTCCCCAGAGCTGTCCTTCACCACAGATCAGCTCTGGGTGCCACTTAAATAAATTCAAAGCATCAAAGGACCTCCTTTTGAAAATGTGACAATTCCCTTCCATAATGAATTCCTGGGATGGAGAACACAGTCTTAAAATTAAATAGGTTCTTTTGGATATGCAATTTTATAAGGAAAAAAGGTTTAAGGTGACACACATGCCCCCCATGAAGCCCTAAGTCTCTTCCCCTCCTGTTTGTTCTTTATTTTCTTTTCCTTTTAACCAAGCTGGGATACAATAGAACAGTTCTTTGGGACTACTCACACTTCCAGGTGCAGCTGGAACACCACAAGTACTGAGAAGTTTCTTCTCCACCTCCCTCCCACCTTTGCTGCTCCAAAAGCCCATCCTGTTTCAAACGTGGCATCCTCAATTCCCACTCACCCTCCACAATCCTGAATTGCCAAACTCAATGCTGACTACAAAGGAGCAGGAAATTCAGTGTGCTTGTGCTGTGATCAGCAAAATAGGAAATAAGTAAAACACTAAAACCAGTGCAAAGAACCTCAGCAAATGCACAGCTCCATTTTCTAGGGAGCTGCACGTTCTGTGTCGTAAATGAAGGATCCAGAGCTGGAATTGCAGCTGCTTCTCTCACTCTGGACAAAGCCACGGAGCAGAAATGTTCTTCCAAGCATCCCTGAGTAACTCCCCATGGCCAGGCAGGGAAATACAGCAGAAAGCTGATTTTGATGATAACACAAAGCAGAAAAACATAGCTAATAGCAAAGTAGAAAAAACCCTTCCAGTTCAAAGCACATCTTTAATGATTCCTGTCAAAAGGCTCTCCAAAGCATTCTTCGTGGCTGAGCATGTTTTGATTTGACTTAGACCTGAGAGTTAAAAATATTTATTTATTCCATAACTGAATTATGTGCAATAAAACAAACATAAATGTAGCAAGCAATCTGTATTCCAGAATAAGCCATGCTTGCCTTAGACTGCCACATTTTAAATTAACTTCATTATTAATGGGCTTAGCTTCATCCCAATAAAACCAATTTTGTTTTTATACACACTAAAACTCCAGCATAGCATTTTGAAAGGAAGCAAACTGTTTTTTTTTCAGAAGGCAGCAAGAAGTTTATATATATACACACAAAGGTATCTGTTTTTCCAGATACAATTATAAACAATACTACAAAGAGTTTGCTCACGCTTCTGAATTTCTGAACTTAAATGAGACTAATAAACCTGTCACCTTGGATTTTAGCATCCTTTAATTCGAGGCTGCAAATCTCAATTAGCTGAACTTGAGCTTTCACAGGGAAATGTACTTGTGCTATAAAGATCCAGAACATATTTGGGAAAAGGATAATAGCTCTAAACCTCCCTGTGTTCCAAAGCCAGGGGAACAGCTTTCCCTGTATTGCTCTTTCCCATCCTCAAACATTTACAAACATCTTGTTAAGCCAGATTTTTTTTCAAAGTTCAAAATGGAAATGCATTATCAAATTGTCATTTAACAAAATCTGAAGTATCTATATCGCTTTTGTATTATTTTATTGTTCAGTGAACAAAAAGAGCAGATTTATGCTTGAAAGCTCAAAACCAAGAGCCATATCATTTTTTTCCTTTTTCCTGATGAACCAACTACCAGTGTAATTTAAGCTAAATAAGAGAAAACTGCTTTGTGATGTAAAGTGCTAAATTTGTCTGCTTGTAGTCTCTGTAGCAACCCAATATTCCAAAGAGACAATCATGTGATCAATGCTCTCAGCTCCTGCTGTTTATCCTGCACTGTCCTACTTACAGCAGCTCTCAATTCCAGCTGTCTACAGCAAAAGGAAAAACATCACCTGCTCTCCTGCCGGGACATGATGCCAGAACAGCCTCATTAGGGCTGCTGTAAAAAAATGTTGACATTGTTTGATTTAAAGATTAACATAGGGAGGAAATTTACACTGCAAAGAGTTGAGCAGCCTTAATAGAAAATATTCCAGCACTACCACTTGGTTTCAGACTGAATAGACAGGAATAAACCCAAAACCTGTGGGTGAACCTTGTTTTTGAGAGTTAACTCTCTAAGTATGAAGGAATTTTTGAGCTTTAGCACACAGAAATCTTGTTCTGTTCCTTAATAATAATAATAATAGTAATTCCCAACAGCATTCCAGGGGATCAAGAAGTAAAATTCTCTGTTCCTGTGGAAAGATGACCATGGGAACTGGGAGAAAAAAAGAGGCAAATGGGGGATGAGGCAGAAATGTGGGTTAAAACAGACCACAAGCAGCATTCCTTTTGTCTTAAGGGCAGTGAAAACCAGACAGGCAGGAGCTGATCCATGCCAATACTGATATTTCTGATGGCACAGCAGGACCATTCCCTGGACTAAAAGTAAAAAAATACCCCCCCAAACTCACACTGCAGCCATGGCCATCCCAATTCCAGACTGCAGGGCTGCCACCAGGCTTACACCAAACTCAGGAGTCACACCCACAGTTCCACCTCTTCCTCATGGCAAGATGAGGTTGAGTGAAAAAAAAAAATCCCTCTCTAGAACTATGATAAGCACACCTACAGAACAAGATAACTACACGTACAAAGGTTTAAAATAAAGCCATATAAATTAGTATCTAGAGTATTTTTCAGCAGTCACTTTCCACGAAGTTATATACTTATTATTTCTATTTCCATGGGAAAAAAGAAATAGGAGAATGGTGGCCTGGCATTCTAAAATCCTGAACCCAGACTTGTGGTAAACAGAATTACCCTGAAACCTGTGCAGCAAGTTATGATAACCTTATCACTTATGAATTTCCAAGTGGCTTGTGGGGTAGTTTTTGTGTTTTTTGTTTTGGGTGTGTGGTGTTTTTCTCTGGTGTTTTTTCACCATTTTTAAGTGAACTTGTCAGACACAAGTTCTGCTTTGCCACCCACTGCAACTGGCTGCATTATTTCCCAATTACAAGGGGAAAAAAAAAGCAACCATTCAAGTAATATAGCAGTTTTTAGCATTCTAGACTTTCAGTTGTCTATCAGATCCACCCACAAATTCAGGATTACTCAATTGTTTGCTTGCTGCTATTTCAATTGTGTTAAAGTTTAGCAAGTTGTAATTATTACCAAAAACTCCAAAGAGATGCCCCTCATGTAAACACTTGGTACTTGTGCTTCATTAGAAGTGTCATATTTGATCTATTTCAATTGTATCCAAAATAGTATTTAATCTGACAGGTTTCCTAATCATATTTATTCCAGGTATACCCCAGTAATGAGTAAGAGGAACAGTCTCATCCAAAGGCAGTTATTGAAGCAACCCAACCAGCACAGTGGGATGGAGCAGACCACAGCCTCCATCTCACATTTATGAGAGGATTTTGGAATAAAACATACACAACCATATTCCTGAAAGTAGCAACAAAACAACTGGTTGGAAAAGGGAAAAGAGAATTACACTTCTATTTGTCAAATTTTAATTTAATGTGTAGTCATTTAAACCACATTATTGGGCTTCTGCAGTCTCCAAGTGACCAAGACAGGTTGTGACAAACACAGAGACAATGATTTTTTTTTTTTTTTGGTTGGGTTGCAGCAAAGACCTCCAGCAAAATCTTCCCTGTGGTTTTTTATTCATCTGGAAAACTGAAATTTTAAAATGGCCAACAGGACCCCAGCACACACACCCTGCCTTCAGGGAGCTGCTCCATCCCTGCCCTATGGAACCAGCAGACTTGAAAACCTCGGGGAGTTTCCCCAGGCAGGGTGATGGTGAGCTGTTCTTAGAGATGGGATTTCAGGCCGTGCAGGAGTGTCTCACTGTGCTCAGTGCTGCTTTGAGCTGGGAGCAGCAGGGAGGGAGGGAGGCAGGGAAGAGCAGCTCATGGCTGTTTTACCTGGCAGCACGTGACTGCACAACGCAAACAGCTCAGGGGTTACTGCTCCCACGGCAAAAATTTTAAGAGATCTCATATAAAAGAGATTAGTTTAATGAGTTTATTTGTTTAGGAGTCACATCATTAAAGAGTGAACACTCTAAACTAGCTCATTCTGACTTCCCTGGTCATCTGCTCATGTGCCACACCAGCATCAATTATGAACATTCAGGATTGTCCTTTTAAAATTTAAATGTACAATGACTTTTTATTTTAAAGTAACTTTATGCAAGGAGAAAAAAACCCACCAGAGCAACAGACAGGAAGGCAGGGCTGCTGGAGGAGCTGTTATCACAGCCCAACACCTATCAGAAATCACAGCCTCCCTCCTGGCTGCTGTGCCACCACTGCCAGCTATTGTTGGGAGAGCAGAGCACAGAAAATCTCCCCTTCTGGAAGCACAGGCTTTCAAACAGAACTGGGAAAAGTCCAGATGGGATCAGCTTTAAATGAAAGAAACAGCTCTATTTGCACATCCTTCAAAGGGACAGACAGGGCCAGAGAGGGGCTGAGGTCCTGCAGCCACAGCCCCAGAAAGCCCAGGGGAAGGAGTCACCTCCACACCAAGGGCACTGACTGCTCCATTTCCAGCCAAATTCCTTGAAACTCAAGATTTCCAGCAAGAACAACCAACCTGATTGAAATCTGCAGCTGTAAAACACATGCAACAAGTCTCTAGAGTGGCTGGCCAAGCCTCAAAGTGCAGGGTGAGATAAATTATGATCCAAAGCACACTGGTAGCAAACTCCACATCCCCAGGATACCAAATTACCTCAAATTACACAGGCACAGGAATTCCTTCCCAGGGTTTCTGAACCTTAATGCAAAGAACAGTCCCAAGGACAGCACAGTAATATGGGATGAAAGACAAAAATACAGCTTCAAAGCTGATTCTTAAGATCTGTGCATCAATACTCACAAACACTGCTGGGGGGTTAGTTTGTTTTTTAATTAAGTCAGCCACATGTACCAAAAAATTATACACTTTGTATAGCTTTGGCTGATTAAATGGATCCTAAGGAATGAAAAACATGCAGAAGTTGTATTAAGGTTTAGTTTTTGTTAGTTTGAGAGCAGCTGTCTGGTAGGAAATGTATCAGCACCCCAGGTGCAACATTCAGTGCTTTTTCCAGGCTGGCTGCAAGTCCCTTTATGTGGGGTTTGCTGCAGTGCCACATTTAACTTTTGCCATGAGAGAAATGTTCCTTTTACTACACGAGTGTTCCAGACTTTGGAGCTACAGAGGTGGCATCACAAAGCATCCATGGCAGTGTTTGGTTTTCTCTCACAAGCCTGAGCTGACCCCTCTGAAGAGCCCAACTTTCCTGAGAGCAGAGATGATCCCAATTCTAGATATTCCTAGGAGGGATGAGCCAAATTTGCCACGAGAACACACATCTGTTCACCATTCCCCCACTTCATTCCATAAAAGCCAGTGTTCAGAGCATCTCATGCTATTGAGCTATCTGTAGGAAATACTGAAATTTCTCAACAATAAAATATCTTACACAGATCTGTTAAAGCTTTTTACATATTTTTCCAGTAATTCTGGGCCACATATGATGAAATTGTGTGAGTAAGCACACAATTCCTTCAGTTATTTTCATCAAGCATGCTGACATTCTGACCTTCTTCAAAGAAGAATCAGAGCCTCCAAATTAAACAAACACTGCTATTTTATTTTAAAAGTTTTCATCAGCTTTTCCAGCTGCTCTAGAGAGCTTCATAGAATTACTCTAAGAGAATCCAGGACATAACTAATCCTAGTTTAAAATGGCAATTTGGTCAACCAGTTCCTCAAAGGAGGAAAGCTCAGACTATGCCAACATGATATTGGCCAAAATAGTTAAAAGTAAACTCTTTATTCTTGATTTATAGCAGAAAAAAAAAATTATGGACAAGGACACCCCAGAGAGGAAACATTTGCCCTGACCAGGGTGGAGAAAGAAATGCCTGGAACTAAAGGACAAGTTTATACAAAAATTAAAAGCAGCAGTTCACAACTACTAATAGAAACACACACAAACATGTGCTTCTGCTTCTTTTGCTCCAAAACAGCTTCTAAATTTCTTTCAAGCTTAAATTTATTGCAGAAGATGCCAACAATGGCCAACTCCACACCCATAAAGCAAAGCCACTGATCTCAAAATTTCCTGCATTCAAGATTTAACACATACATAGACACACACACACAAAAAAAAGCCACACTAAAAACCCCATCAACTAAGCTTTAAATTACTTTGGATTTTAAAAGCTGATTTGGGAACAGCGATTAAACTTGTTCCAGCTAACCTAGTTTTTATTCATTTCATTATTTATTGCTAGGCAACATAGACCGTGTCAAACCACGTTAGAACCATGAGAAGAAGTCCTTCCAATTTAGATCAAAAATTCTCTCCTCTCCCCTCTCCCCCCCAGCACGGAGGCCACATGGATTCTTTTAACACCAGCATTCCCAGACACCATCCTTTTTCTGACCAGGAGCTGACATTCCAAACTCTCAGCATCTCCCATGGGATGCAATTTATCCAAAGCTCAGGTGGGATCTGCAAAGAGCTCTCTATGATGAGTCTGTCTTGGTGTTTGCAAGCACAATGACTTCCAGTCACCTGCAGGCCCAGGGCAGGTGTCTCTTCATCCAGGTATCTTTTTCTTCCTTTCTGGAAGACTCTAACTTCTTTCCCAACACCCATTGTCCATGGTCTGGACATGGGGACCAGCACAGAAGAGATTGTTGACCACATTTAGCATTGCTTCCTTTCATCACAAGAAAGTTTAGAACTCCAAAAAAGCAGCAAAATAATAAAGAGTAGAGACCCAGGCTCCAGAATAAATCATACACAGGAGCCTCTTAATTAAACCTTTCTTCTAGCACAAAGAATAAACCCTCCAACTCCTCCAATAAAGCAAAAGAAATCCTCCTACCTTTTGTTGATGGGTTTCTCATCCTTCTCGTAAGGCTTCACGAACCATTTCCCGATGCGCACGAAGTTCCTGTTCATGAGACACCTCTCGAGCAGGTTGTGAACAGCTTTGAACAGCAGGGTGCGGCACTCGTAGGAGAGCCCGTTCTCCCAAACCCCATCTTCCTCTTCTGCAAGGCACAGGGGAAACAGAAACCACCTCAGAATTCCATCCTGGGATTTCACGCTTATCACAATATCCTTTTCTCTCCCACAAGATTTTAAGAGATATTCACAGCATAACGTGCAGCCAAAACCAGCCTGTAATGTTCAGGTAACTCTGCTTACTTGATGATAGAGCTGCTAAAAGTGATCAGCTATAAAAATATCTCATCCTCCACGAGGAAAGAAGATTGAACAGTTATTTGTACACAAAAGCAAACAAGTAGCACCAGCACTTTAGGCATTTCAGCCTGTGTGATCTGTCTGTGAGGTGGCTCTTGTTTTGGGGAGTCTGGATTACTCATCCTGCAGAGTTAGGTGACAATCAGGCTCAAAATTAAATTTACCACAGCCAGATTTTTAATATATCCTGGTGCCTTTGAGTAGCATTGACTGAAGAAATTCAGGAGCAAAAGGCAGCAATCAACTGATCCTCAATGATCAACAATTTTCTAGAAACGACAAAAAATACACTGAATATTGGTATAAGCAACCTGATTCTCCCCAGAAGACTCAAAACTGTCATTTTCCTTTTCAATTCAACATTAAAAATGAAGATATTTAAGCAGCCTAGCCCTGCTTTCTGATGTACACACAGATGAGAAAAATCAGAGAGACAATGCCCAGCTCCTACCGATGGGATTCTGAAGTCAAACACTGACATCTTCTGTGCCCCACAAATCAAACACAGGCATGGAACCCAGCTTGCACAAGCCAAGCTGATTTGCCAAATGGAAAAGAGAGATTTATGACAAGAAACTGCAACTTCTTCCATCACTCTGGCTCCTGCTCAGTGCTTGAACAGGGTCTAGAGCCCTCAAAGCACAAGCACTGGTCCAAAGAGCTGCACTGGCACTCACACAATTCCCTCACCCAGGTAAAACAAGGGATATCTCAAAGTTCCTGGGGTGTTTCCCAGGATATATCTGATATCATTCATCCCCAGCAACACTAATAAGGAGGATAATAACATAATAAAGCTTGAGATACTATCCTTAAATCACTGGCAATCAGATCTTGCCTTTATGGCTCTAATTCTTGCATTTTGTGGTGTACATCTGTCCCTGAGGATCTGCTCCTGGTCTCCTTGCACTAACCTAGCAGAGTTACTCTTCAAATGCCATTGCTTTTATACTCCAGGTAGCAGCAGAGACCAGAAGTTTGTCTGACATAGATAAGGAGACATATTTTTACTCCAGTCTCTGGATAGTCATGGAATAATTTAGGTCGGAGGGGACCTGTGGAGGTCGTTGTTCCAAGCCCCACGTGAGAACAGGTTGCTCATGTGTCACATCCACTGTCCTGCACATCCCAGGGCTGGAGTGCAGCTCTGCTTCAGCACCAGAGCTCTGACAGCAGTGCCCTGCCTGCTCCCCTCTCCCTCACAGAGCATTTTGGTTCCACTGCTTTGCTCCATGGTCAGAAAACCTCAGCAACACAGCCAAGCCCTTGCATTTTAAATCCCCCTTGGAAATAAGCCCCTTCACCTTTCTCTGGAAGCCACTTACAAGCTTAAAAGGTTGCAACATTATTAACTAAAGTCTTGATATCCTTAAATGAGAGAGCATCTAGAAAACCAGACACCTAAGAGTTCTAGCTAGGAAAAAAAACCCTTACAGATTATTACAATAAACAGTATTTAAGACAGAGATGACAGAGAAAGGAATTTCAATACTATTGGAACCAGAACAGGGTGACAATGTTTGTATTTTGGTATATTCCACACAGGGAAAAAGTACATTTCCACATAAAGCCAGTATTGTGAGTAAAAAAGTTACTCCTAGTAACTCTGAGACACAGAATAAGAGTAAACAGATCTGCCCCATCATTTACAAAAGAGGAGGTGTGCATCATTACAGATGAATCATTCCATGAAATAACTTTCTGGGAAAGACAAGGAAAAACAAGGAGCAGCATTTCCCAAAGCAGAGACCTCACCACAAGGTTCCCACCCCACCACCCTACTCCAGCGCTGGAGTTGAGCAAAAACTTGTTTTTAAAAACTGTAAAGCTACAAGATAACACAGTAACTTACTAAAGAAACATCACACACCGCTCTTGTAACAAAAAGCAACAAAAGTCCAAAGTCAAAGGGTGTAAAGTGCCCGTGCCAAGCACAGAGGTTGCTCCCCAGTGCAGCTCTGGTGGATGCCCAGGCACAGCCCTGTCCCACGGGCAGCAGCTCTGCTCCAGAGCGGGACCAAAAAGCAGCTCGGCAGAGCAAACATTAACTGCAGAGCTCACCCATATTGGACTTTAGCTGCACAATAAACTCCTCACCATCTCAAAGGTTACACACTCGCTTCGTACATGGCTCTCGTCAATTCAGGGAATCATTCCAAGAACATCCCCTGCATCCAGGACCTTCTAGAACACAGAATGGAAAGAGCTTGTTCCAGGGTTTATGCCTAATTTTGTTTTGGTGTATTAGTGTAGCAATGCCATGGAAGATGCTGGAATTGCAGGGATACTGAAGTAACACAAATCTTGTGTTTTGATGGTCACACTGTGGACACAAAGGAGAAGTTTCCATTCTCTGTAGTCAGGTGCTTCATTTAGCACGGGTTCCATTCAGGATCAGCTGTACTGACCACCAAGTTAAGAGCAAGTTTCCATACAAGAACTGGCCTCAAGATGTAATTGTTGAAAGCTCTCCTCACTCAGATTATTGCAGAACCAGAGAGCTCTTAGCTGAGCGTGTTACGTGGAGAAAGTGTAAAGTTTGAGATGGAAATCACAATTAAAACTCCAATTTTTGCTCACCAGACCACCAGCTCTGAGTGAAGTGCACCTTGCCACAGAAAGGGAAGGTAAGAGAAGCTGGCAGTTCAAGAAACCCTCATTTCAGAACATTATTCAAATTCATGCAAAAGAACCCCAGCAGTAAGTGTTCTCTGACTTTCTGAAGTCTGTTTAGTGATTCCCCTCCCCCCATTTTTAGTGGTGGAGAGAAACAAACATGACATCTGCTCACATCTGCCAACTATTTTTCTTCTTAATTCAAATTGTTGTTTCTCGACATGAGAAAACCCCTCCCACTTAATAGAAAATTGTACACAACAAACCAGTCATTAAAAGAGGGGGAGAGGAAGAGGCACTTTTTGTCCTCTAATCTTACTTAAACAATAAATTCAAATGTTCAATCTGATAATGCTAACAAACCAACAGAAGTTGCTGACTCATTTTCAAAAGGTGCTAAGCCACAATTTCATTTTGGACAAGTGTTATCCACAAAAGTGCTCTGACAACCTGAAGGTTACAAGTACTTTATTTTTGATGAGTTCTCCCAGCTAAAGCACTCAACTCTTCCTCAGCACACTCATTTTTACGTCAACCCATTAAACAATTTATATCCATATCCCACTGCTCCCTCTCTCTTTCCATCACATATTACACAGAGTTTTCCTCAAATGAAGATAAAAACTATCAGGAAATGAAGAACTCATGAAAACAATGGCCAGGAAAAAGCAATTTGCATACTACACGTAAATAAAACTTTTTCAGTCAGCACCTTCTCAATATTACCAATTTTATTGGAGAACTTTTATGTTCTCCTTTCCATTTTTCCTACAGTTCACCTGAACCAGTAAAGTTCATTTTTACTGATTATGCCCTTCTGTCTGTGTGGTGCTCTTGGAGGAGTAAAGAGAAAATTTTGAATATTCTCAGAATATAAAACTCTTGCAATTTTTAGTGAATTCTGAAAAGGGAGTATCTTTTAACCTTATAATTTAATTAAATTAATGTTAGGCTTTTTAAAGCCTATTGTTATTCGCAGATCTTTAGCCAAATTTATTAATCAAGGATTTCTAAGTAATACATATTATGTATATAGACAAATCTATATTGCAACAGATAAATATATACAGCCTTTAAAAAGTCATTTTTAACAAGACTTAAGGACATGGAATTCCCTCCTTCCTTTAACACACAGGACACCAGTAAACACCAGTTCCTCCACAGGCTGAGTGTTTACCACACCATTAAAAATATCTCCCTAATGCTCAATGAACCTCCAAAATAAACTGTGCTAAGAAACAAAGCCTCCACTTTGGACTACAATTCCCCCCAATTACTTCAATTACACAGGGGAAAACCCATTCTTTCATATCAGGATTGAGACTTGCCTTTTGGAAATATTTCTTACCTCACAGGCTCCCTTTTTGCCATTATATGACTGAGCCAGTTATAAAAACACTGACACAATCCTGATTTATACAATGAAACTTCCTATATAAACCTCAGATTCCGAGGGAAGTAAAGAAGCAAAGTCATGTGAAATTGTTGCTGTACACAATATTGTAATGATATGACAGAAACACTTTTACTCCAAGTTTTCTATTCAAAAAAACTAGATTTTTGAATTAAAATTCTTTAAACTGCTCAAAGTGAGAATCACCCAGCAAAGCTATTGAAATACTGTTTAGAGGGCCTACGAAACATCCCTTATGAAACAAGTGAGAAGGAACAGATTTTGCAGGAAAAAAGGAAAATATACAACAGAAAAAAAGGAAAATACAATGTGAAAACATCAATTTAAGAATCTCAGTAAGACAACTGGTTTGTTTCTACTGGAGTGGTATCTGTTATTTACACTCACAGAGCAGAATCTGAATCCAAGACTCTGGATCCCAAACTGTCCAAAATACCACACTGAAAACATTCAGCACCATTCCTGGCCAGTTTTTGTGGTTTTTGTGCTGCTTGGCCTTCACCAGTATCACACACAGAGGTTTTATGCTCTCTACCCAGCAGAATATTTTATAAATCCTGACAATTCCAAAGTAGAACCTTTCTGTAAGAGTGTAGCCATGGAAGTTCATCAAGATAACAAGGTAACTTCTCCCTTTCACCTTTTGTTGGGTGTAAGTTTGGCTACAATGCCACAAGAAAAGCTGAAAAACTCCCCAGCTAAATGATCCAATATCCTCCACCACACTAAGTAATTCCATATGCAGGTAGATGCAACAGTGTAAGTAAAATATTTCATTGTTCTGATTTATCCAGGTCATTCTGCATGTGACATTGTACACACAACCAACATGACACCGTGTCAAATCCTCACTGGCTGTGACAAAGCATTTTTCACCTCACTCCACAGATATTTCACGTGCATGTTGGTCAAGGAAAAAAGGGGGGAAAGTTAAATCTTTGTCACCTTTGAGCTCACAGCAAGTCACAGAAGTTTGATAAAACTGCTTCAGTAATTTTTGCATAATGCTTATCAGCAGTTTTGCTTAAGTGGCTACATCTCTAACATGGAGGACTAAAGAAATGCTGAAGCATCAATGCAGCAAGAACACTTGGAATGCCTCTCCTGCCTGACACAGAACACACAGATCCTTCCCAGACAAGGGGCTGCAGCTCACCGTGCTCACATCAGGTGCAAAATGTTTTTAAAAGCATCCTTTCCTTTTTTTTTCTTTTTTTTGTTTTGCTTGGTTTTTGGGGTTTGGTTTTTTTGTTGGTTTTTTTTTTTTGGTAGGAATTAAATGATCTTAGGGAGTAATTGTTATTTTAAAAAAGCATCACTGGCTGAACTCTTTTCCAAGCTGCCTTTGCCAACTCCTTGCAACTGGCAGGGCTTGCAGCCCCTTGGAATGATAACTGGCTCATCCTCTGGTTTCCATTGTCCTGGAGTAATGAGACACTCAGTGCTGACACCAGCACAATCTCACTGATTTTTCTGGGGACATGGGTTTGATCTATAATGCACATGCATTAACAACTACACAACACATATTTTGCTGCCATGACTGTTTTTACCACACAGACAAACATCAGGATTCTTCCAAGCTCTCCTCCAACCAGCTTTATTTTTATACATTTCCCCCGCACAGAAGCATGAGCAAGATCGTTCAGCAAACAAAAACTGATTATCTTGATATATGACAGACAACTCTTTAATTTTTAAAGTAAATTAACCAAATTTAATAGACACTAGAATGAAAAAGATGCATCTTGCAGCTCACCATTTAAAAGATGCAATTTGAAGGTCAAAGCCATATAGCAGCATTCCCCTATCCCAGCATTAATCAAATTGTAACCATTTCCTTGGGACTATGTCTTGTACATAATTCATACCTGACTGTTCTCAGGTTTAAAATCATCTACTGCCAATTTAAAAAAAAATAATCCAAGTATAGAAGTAGCCACATGAAAATAAGAAAGAGTCTTTCTAATAAAATAACTGCTGATCAGAGCCATGAGAGACCATTGCCTGCTGAAACTGGAAGAGATGTCCTACTTTAGGGTTTGAGTTGCAAGAATTACTATAATCAAGCCTCACTGTCAGAACAAAAACATAACCTTTGAGGTTGTTAGAGGCTAAAATAACACTTCACTAACTTCTGTCTGCCTCTAGCTACGTTGGGTTAGAAATAGACATCTGTTTTTTTGGCTGTATGTACAGTAAGTAGGTTCCTAGGGAAGGGAAAAAAATAAATGATTGAGTGAAGTCAATATTCCTGATCAATCAGCATCTCTGAACAAGTCTCCTTTTGACATGCCTCCAGGCAAGAACAATCCCTGACCATCAACAAGACACTTATCCAAGGCTTGGAATGAGAACTCCGACACAGCCATGAGCAGGATTCAAACGTGACTCCAGGGCAGAGAGTGAACTTCTAGAATGTACAGCTGAACACAGAGATAGCATTTATTTCTTCAATCTGATATGCATAGATGTACATTCACAACGCTGTACATCCCCTGCTGAAGGCATCTTGGGAAGGGGACAAAAGGGTTCTGGAAGGCTGACATATTTCAAATCCCCCAGGGCTGATAACCAAGATGTGTTCCAGTCACTGAACACCCATTGTTCACTGAAACTACACATCACCAAAAAGTCAGAAACTGTCAAAATACCAACCTCTCCCTAACAGGCAGAGTTTCAGACCAAAGGGAGCCAGAATCAAGACTTAGTAATGTGGCTCTGGCAGATTTCTAACCAGGGCTCTCTCAAGGACCACTTCCCCAGGAGAAATGTGTCCAGAGGCACTAAGGGACAAACTGCTCCCAGATTCCTCCCTCTCCTCATCCTCCAGGACAATCCTTCACCTATCCAGCAGCAAACTTTTAAATGAGGCAGCACCTCAACCTCCAGTAGCAAACAATTTCCAATCAATTTTGCAGGTAACAAGCCTGTGCTAAGAAGTCATTTATCATTCCCATTGAAAATGTAACAAGCAGTCATTGGGAGAACAAGGCAGTGTGAATTACCAGGAGAAATTGTCCACCGATGAAAAAATCCATTAGGCTACGACAAAGGTCAGATAACATTGTTTGGGTTCAGCCATAATTCTCTCTTCTATGAGATCCACGTTAAGATTTTGTGTGACAGCAAAGAGAAAAAGCGCAGGTGTGGGCACCCCTCAGCCACATCCTCTGTGATCCAGCTGAGGATCTGCACCAACTCCTGGGCACAAGAGCCTCACACACACTCACAGATCATGTCTTTTGCATTCAAAGAGGACCCAAACCACATCTGCAGAGCACAAGGTGTCAGACAGACACAGGTGACAGCCTCAGGAGCAGCAGCATTACACAGAACACGTGTGGAACAGCTCTGGGGAAGCACAGGCACTCACAGGTGACCTGAACAAAGAAAATACCCAGAGACATGCCTGGGAGACTCTAATCCTCCCCTATCTCTCCCTTATACCCTAAGAGAGGTTAAGAGTTGGTAAGTCCCTGGGATGATACCTGCTTATCTACCTGTTCAAAAGGGTAATTCTGGACAAGCACAAACAAGGTGCTGATCTAAAACTCCAGCTACAAACCACTGCTGTTTTCAAATGCCCCTCTGTGATAAATCACCAGCAGACATTCAACAGAAGGCAAAGAAAGTTGCTCAAATAAATAATTTTAGTGGTTAGGCAGCACAAAATTGCACTTTCCAAATAGCTTAAATTTCATTGGAATTCCCATTCAAAATGCATTTGTCTCGATTCAATCCCACAGCCAGGAGCACACAAAATTCACACAAGTGTTGGTCTTGGCTCAGGGCAGGCGCAGGCCAAAAACACCCAGCATTGGATCTAAGTTACATCTCAGCCACACAAAGGATGTTCCCTGCAGGTCAAAACAGGTTATTTATAGATCATAATAAGGAAGCCCTAAATGCACTAAAATATCAAGCAAACTCCAGTGCAAGTGCCGTTTAAAATGCAAAGTTTGTAGTTCCAGGACAGACGGGAATAGGAGCAACAGCCCAATCTTTGAAGTCAGCTATTCAAAGAAATAAACATCATTTCAGTGCCTCAATTGTTTTTCAGATCACAGTATTTTTGTATGAAAATTCCACACATTATTAAATTGTTTCAAGTCAACTTCCTCAGTGGCACTTTAAACTCCTGTTTGTTCTCCAGCTTATCCACACACACACACAGACAGCATTAACAATTTCTGGTTACCAGGTCACCAAACCTTGGTCTCATTTTACACTTCAGTAATCTGAATACTGTATATTATTTGAAAGGAAATAGAGTGATGTGTCTGTTGGGGGCTTTTTCCCCCCTCAGATTAGTTTAGTCTCACCTTTAGACTCACCCAATTTCAATATCTAACTTCGTCACCTTGCTGATAAGCAGCTGGAAACCATCTACGTGGGGAATTGAGCTCAACAAGCAAACATTTCCAAAGGAAGGTGCCAAATTTGAAGTACAACATTATTGAGAAATACAAATATTGTCAGTCTTTCAAAAGGCTGGGTTTGAAAGCAGGTTCAGAGCACCAGGAAAAGGGGGGAGAGGAATCACAAAAACTAAAGGTTTACAGATTTTTACATGGAACTGGTTAGTTCCAGGTGCCTCTTTCTGAGGGCTTCTCACTGATGGTGTGAATTCAAACCAAAACAACTCTAAATAGTTCAAGAGCTGCCCAGATTTCTATGCTTCTTATTACATAATAAAATGAGCTTTACTATTTGAATTTGAAAATTCTAATTGCCCAACAAAAGGGATCTTATCAAAACATGTTTAAGACATCACTTGTGAATCACAGGCACAGCTTTCAGCACAGCTTTCTCATAAAGAAGCTGCCAAAACTCCTAGGCTTGTGTTTTGTTTTTTTCCAAGGGAACAAGTGGGGAGCAAAACCCTTGTTTCTTGAAAATCCAGCAGCCTGAGGTGAGCTGAACACAGAGCAGATGGTTGATCATTGCTGCAATAATTTGGTGAGGGTTACAACAACAAATTTATCTTTTCTCCAGACAACACTCCACCTGGTATAGGCGTCAGAAGCCAGCCCTGAGCATCAGATTCCTTTCAATGACCAAAGCAAGGTGTGACCAAGCTCCTACCTGAGAGATCATGATGGATCAGGTCAGCAAAGTTGGGGTCATCCCCCCACCAGAAGATCCAGAGCTCCCTGCGCCCAGGCCTCTGGTCCCGGCGCCACACGCTGAGCACGTCGGCCTTGAGGCAGCGGCTGAAGCTGCTCAGGATGGGATCCTCCTCCGTGACCGGGAACAGGATGGGGGCAGATGTTGGGCCCTGCCACACGTAGCGCTTCCATTTAATCCCAGTTAGATCAGCCTGGGGGAGAGAAAAGGACACGCGGGTTGTTGGCACCTCCAGCAAGCACATCCTGCTACAAGGTGGTGGCACGGGGAGAAAGGGAGGATGGATCCCCCAGAATTTAATGGGAAGTTTTGAGTGCCTTAGGAGATAAACTGGGAGCAATCAGGCATCCTGGTTTAATAGCTCATTAAATAACTGCAGTAAAGCAAGAGCTGCTCGTTTTCACTGCAGCTTTAAGGTTACACAGAGAAAAATCAGATTGGATTTGAAGTAGAAGAGTGAAAGACGAGTGAGTAATGTTATTATTCACAGACTGCAACTGTCCAATCTCCTAAACACTTGCCTTAGCAAAGAACATCTTTCTTTTTGCTTACTTACGCATACACTGCCTTTTCCATCTAAGATTACTCCATGGAAATAGGTGATACAGTAAATCACACATTCTTCCAGCCATCTACCACTTGGGAAAATTTCACAAGTTTCTCCATTGTAAAAAATTCTCTGTCTCTCCCCCAGGAAGGCTCTCATGTTCACTGATTTTACAAAGAGCTATCATACTTTCCATTCCTCACACCACATTTCAAGAATTTAAACCCTCGTTTTATCATTCAATTATATGTGAGACCTGCAACCACGTTGATAATGATCCACTAAACCCCTTCCCAGGCAAAAATTAATTTGACTTTACACAGGGAAAGAGTTACTACGCTGTGTAATGGGAAGCAGACAATTCCTGGATTATCTACACCACAACACCAAGTTTTAGCACTCAGTTTTTTCGCTCGAGCACAGGCACCTCAAGGCAGGTACGGGAGGCATTGCCCCGGGTTCTCTTTGGGAAGGCAGAGCAAGGCAGGCTGGCATTTGCTAAGAAGTTATTATTTTTTGTCTTCTCAACATGACAACACACAAAAGATTACTGCAACATTTAAACCTAACATGGCAGCCTCCCCACCTTCAGCAGGAGAGCAATTTAGATGAAAGGTTGTCTGCAACAGTTGCTACTTTAGAAAGACTTACAGATTTAAAATTGCACTGTTAATCTGGAGCTGCAGGCCTGATGCAGGCTGCAGACAAAGTCAGGCTGTCCAGATTCCCCTCCATCCAAAAATATGAGTGCCACAGCCTGGCACAGGATTGTTGTAACAATCTCTAGAATCATAAATATCGGGCAGGCAGCTAAGATTAGCTCATTTGCATTAAAAGCTGATGAAACAGCTCAGCACAGACACCAAAAAATTGCATCACAGTCCAGTTATATCGAATTTACTTTTGGAGCTACGAAAATTCAACAATGTGGACGATTTGATACTTGGGTTTAAAAAAAGACTACAAAATGGTGCACATCTAAACACAAGACAGGGAGGGCATCACCAAAAGCAGCCCTCCAGAATAAAAACATGCAGCGAAAGGCATCCGTTTAAAAGCGAGGAAGAAGGGAGGTTTGGCCTCGGATTTGCCTGGGATGTCACGGGTGGGGAGGGAAAAGAGAAACTTCCCCGAGATGTGGGGCTGGGAGGAGCAGCAGCTCCCTTCCCCTGCGAGAAATACCACGCTCAGAGGCAGGGATAGGGGAGAAAGGAGGAAAAGTTGGAAGGCACGGAAAGGGAAGGAAAAGGCGAGTTGCAGGGAGGCTACTATCCAGGAAGAAAGCGGAGGGAGGGGCGAGGCGAGACAGACAGCGATGGAGGGGAACCAGAGGGGCATGGGAGAGTTGGCTGCTCCAGGCAGGGCCTACTCCGAGGGCTCATCCAGCAGAAGCTCTGCTAAAAATGGCTGCTTTGCTTCCACTGCCCCTTCCCCCTCCCCCAGAGCTCCGAGCCCTTCCCTCGGTGGCCCCGGGCGTGTGTGCGCCGGGGGCCGACACTCACCAGGCAGAAGAGGTTGGAATGGCAATCCTCCAGGCTGGCCCCGTTCGGCACGAAGCAGGAACTCATCCTCACAGCCACAACCCACACGCCATTATCCCACAGCCTCCGACAAGAAAGAAAGAGACAGACAGAGAGAGAGAGAGAGGGAGAGAGGGAGAGACAGACAGCGAGAGGGAAAGGGGGAGGGGGGCTCTGCACACGCACAAATAATAATACAATTAAATAAGGGATTTACAGACACACGCACGCGAAATAGTGGCAGGGGGAATAACCCGCGAGGAGAGACAGAGAGGTATGGGAGAGGGGGGTAAAAATATATTTTAAAAAAATTAAAAAAAAAATTAAAGAGGAACTCAGAACGTTTTCTCGTCTTCTGGAGCTCAATCGGGGGTGTAAAGCCGCCGTGGAAGGGGAGAACAGAAAGAGGGAGGTGGTAAGTAATCCAACGACGGGAGATTAAGATCAAAATCCTCCCTGTTCCTCTTGTCTTCTCGTTCGCATAAGGAGGGGAGGGAGAGGAGGTAAGGTGAAGGGGTAATTGATCCAACAAGAGAATAAAAATGGGGTAATTAATCCAGGGGGCTAGGGGTAAAAATCAGTTGACATCCCTCCTTCCTCTCTTCTCAGATGCCAAGCAAGAGAAGCAGGAAAAAATAAATAATCCAGCGGGGGCAATTAATCCAGAACCCCCCCTCCTCTTCCTCCTGTTCCTTTAGTCATCAGATGAGAAAGGGGTAAATTGTGGAATGACTGGGAAGGATTGGCCGTGGGAGAGAGAAAAATCCAGGCTCGTCTCTTCGGAGTCCGAGGGCAACAGGGTGTGGGGGGGTCAGATTCTTCTCCCCTGCTCCAAAAATATTCCAAATAAATTAAAATTTAAAATCATAAAAACAAACTTCAGGGGCCAGAAGCAAGGCCAGTCTGAAGAATTCGTAAAGGCAGAGCAAGAAAAATTTCCTGGGGTGTACCCCAAAAAAACATCTGCGGGGGCAGGGGAGGGGGGAAGGTATTCCTTGAGAGAGAAAGGCCGCAAAAAGTCTCCTCAGCAGCCCAGCGGGGGATTAAATTCCCGTGTGGAAACCCCCCCTCCCCAAAAAGAAATACTCTTCGCAGCGAGGGCGAAACCAAAATATCCTCCGTTGGGTAAAAATTCCTTCCGTGGGGAAAGGAGGGAGGGGGAGAGGGGTGGAAGGAGGAAATTGCGGGTGACCCTCGAAGTCTCTTCGGGGAAGGATGGAGGAGTCTCCGGGAGGCCGATCCCCAGCCTTTTCGGGGGAGGAGGACGCGGTAAATCGCAGAGTGTCTTCGGGGAGCCTGGTCCCCCCCAGCTGTCCTCGGGGGCCGAGGGACCCCGCAAAGTCTCTTCAGGGGAGCCCGGACCCCGCCGAGTCACCGCGGGGAGGGGGAAGCGACCCCCGCCAGACC